>CM033472.1:144760421-145274773 GCA_019447015.1 Hymenochirus boettgeri
AACGCCACTCAATAGAAATTACTGTTAGGAAATTTCAAGGCAGTTTGAATTCTGGAAAAAAAAAAATTCAAAATGGAAGAGATTATATAGAATAACTAGGTATGCATAATATAAACTGAATTTAAAAAAAAAATATTTTCCACTGATTTTCCCTTAATATAAGATTAATATAAACAATCCCTATAGTTGACAAATCTAGAGTTCGAAGTGCAGTACATGCAGAAATGTGAAGTGCATTCATCCAATCTTCAAATCTTCTATATGTGCTGATGGACAAAAATAGATTAATATTAACCGGTATAAAAATATAAACTTGATTGAAAAGTTCAATTGAGATCTAAGAAATTATTAACATTCCATTTTGACTTTTTCATAGATATTTTTTATGAAAAGAAATTACTCTTTTTTATTACTCTTTTTTCGTACACACGTGCGATCGCGGGTCCCGACCCGCGACGCACGATGTGTACGAACGTCTGTTTCTGCCGATAATCGGGCCGTTTGTAGGGCCTTTATCGGCCGAAACGGACGTTCGGTCGGGGATCGCTGAACGACTTGGCGGATCCCCGAACGACCGTCCATTTCGGACAATAAATGCCCTACACACGGGCCGATTATCGGCCAAAACGAACGTTCGTACACATTGTGTGTCACGGGTCCCTAGTGGGCAAGGGACCCGTGGGTCCCTAGTGGGCAAGGATACATTAAGGTGTTTGGCTGCTCAACTGTTTCTCTAATCCTTAAAAGGGACACTAAAGTCACATAATTCAAAAATCAACTCTGTGCTATTCGTTTCTATTATTCACAGGGAGGTGAGAACACTTATTCTCACCTCCCTGTGAATAAATTACGCTCGGGGACCTGGAACTTACCGCCGCTCCACTGGCAGCCGCTCCTTCACTGACAGCCGCTCTGTCCGACCGCGCGCCCTATCTTAGGCGCATGCGCACCAATACAAAATAGGGCGCGCGATCGGAGTGAACAGCTGTTCATTGATGGAGCGGCTGCAAGTGGATCGGCGGTAAGGTAAGTTCCAAGCCCCCGAGCGTAATATTATTCACGGGAGGTGAGAATAAGCGTTCTCACCTCCTGTGAATAATAGAAACGAATTGCACAAAGTTGATTTTCTGGGTTTAGTGTTCCTTAATCTGATTGCATAAAAATAACATTACTGGCATTTCACCAATTAATATACTTTGTATATATATAGTAGCTTGATATCTAAAACTGACCTGTACAGATTGCTTGCATGCAGTTAAACCACTTCTATCCAAAAGTTTGCTGTCTGCTTGGAGGTTAATACTTCTCTTACTAGAGGTCCCCATTGCACTCTGATTTAAAAGGCTGTAATTTATTTTGCTTTGAGTTCCAAACCTGTGTTGAATGAGGTTTTTTAAATTGTGTCCCCATCTTTGATCGCCTAGGAGGGGAAAAAAGGGGATTACATGTTTCAGCTGATAGTAGACAAAATAAAATTAGCATAATTCTAAACAGTAAAAGTTTTGCCAGAAACTCCAAAGCATGTGAGTAATGTTGCCCTAAAACCCATTCATTGTAGAATTGACAGTTTCAAATTTTATTTTGTTGTAACCATTTACCACTATAAATATACATTTTCTTTATTCCTGTTGTAAAGTTTAAAGGGTAACTGTGGTCTCAAATTCTTCCAAACTAGTAATTTTATAAAAAAGCTTTCCATCATACCTTCAATATAAAACCTAAATCACAACTCTAGATAAAATTTGTGAGAAGTAATTGCTGGAAGGAACAATGTAACTTCCTGGTTGAAATCTTCCTGTTTTCAACCATGTGACCAGCTTGTAGTCATGTGATCAGCCTCAGCCTGCATAATAGTCTCCTCTACTAACTGTCAATTATTTCCTCAGGTACTTCCTGATTTCCCCAGATTATGTCTTAACTGAGAATGCTTCCCCCACTGGGGCAGATAGGCGGGGGTAGAGGTCAGGTGATGTCATTAACCTACTGAAAGCAGGAAGTTTAAACATTCACCCCAATGTAATTTCTCACAGGCTCCAGCCAGAGATGTGATTGTCGGCTCTTTTAAAAGAAATACTGCAGGCTTTCATTTAACCCTAACTTGTTTTGCGACCACAGTGGACCACCTGCCCTTTAAGCTTCATTCCAAAATAAGATTAATAGATTGATTCATCATTGACGTTGAATTGATCAGAATTTCAAGCCATTCTGGACCTACCTCCAAATCTTCTGCGCCTGGACCATTCATTTGTGATTGGTAGAACATTGCATGAACATCAGCAGATATGTTCAGTACTTTATGACCAGCATTATAGAGTGTGTGTTTAGCTGGAACACTGTTGTTGGTGCAATTAATCAAATTGTTACATTACATCTAGCTAATAAATAAAGAACCACTGCAAATGATCGCTATTTTTTTCCCATCCAGTTTAGGGTTTCTGCTCATCCTGTCATTCTCTATAGAACAGAACAGAACTGCTCTGAATTGTTTGCCTAAAATGGTCACTAAAACTAAAAAGTTTGATTTCTTATCAAAATATTAATTCTCTGGGATTTCTGAGTTTTTAGGAGCAACTTATTAGGTTGGGGTATATAACACTATTACACATAGGAAAGGTCTATAGGTATGTATGTAATTATCATTATTTAATAAAATCACCATAACAAATAACACTATAAAGTATAGCTCTACTACTTACATTGAATTACAAACAAATGATATACAATTAATAAAGTTTATACTTTACTTGACAACCTAAGTTTGAATGAAAAACTCAAAATTGTAGGCTTAGCCACACCTCTAATAGTACTAAGGAACTCCATGTAGACACTAAAGGAAGTGGAATTTACTAACACCAATGAGGTTCTGATCTTGCATTGTTAGCAAATCAAATAATTCCGGTTTTGTACATGACAAAACAGGAAGTGTAATGAAGTCTCTGTATTAACCCAATTATGTGCTGTTTGTAAAACATGCGACAGTCTTAGCCAATTAAAAATTCTTCACATTTACTTACCCCCTCCCTTCTCCACAGTAAGAAATAGGACAATCCAGTTGCTGTTTGCTAGACAGGAAGTGATGTTTGTTTAAAAAATGACTTTGAATGTCTCTGAAACTACCTAGCATTCTCAGAGAATGGTCAGTTTTTCCTTTTTTTCACTAGATATATTAATAACATGAGGCGTGTGAGGTGCCTTATGTTATAAGAAGGCTCTATTATTTTTATACCCTGTGGGGAGCTTTTAGCTCCTTTGGGGAGAGATAGAGGTACCTCACCCTAATCTTTTAAGCTAATCAGTATTCTGTACTGCCAAGTCCTAACCCCACAGCAACTATAAATTTGGAACTTGCTGTGGTAAACTAACTAAGTATGAATAAGTATGAACCTAGAAGGACCCAAAGCCTGGATTAAACTAATAAACTCTGATTTGCCTTTATTGCAAATACTATACAAACATAGGGGTTGCCTAGACAAACACAAAAAAATATGGTCTTATGGGTTGACTGTCTCTTCAGTATCTACTAACTGAGTCAATAATAAGAAATTCCTATATATATTTAGAGGTGGGGGCGGTGGATGGCGTGGAGCTGTGGGACTGGAGCGGCGAAAGGCTACCAATACAAGTAAAGGCATAACCACAATCAAACTGGTCAAGTTTATTAACTGAATATTTATTATAATTTTTCTCACCAACATAGAAAATGTTCCTCACCCACCGGGAAAAAAGTATGAACCTAGCATGTAATCTTGTATAGGGTCTCAGGTTGCCCAATGGTACTGTTTAGATTGAACTGCACATTGTAGCAGGATTGCCTGTGTCTTGTTCTTAGATCTGCAGGCTTGTTTCACTTAGACTCCATGTATTATAGTTGTCAGGTAGGTGGAATCTAGAAGTGAGGGCAAGTTTGGTTAAGTTTATGACTCCTACTGCCTTAAGTGACCCTATAATTCTTCCCTAATCCAAGAGTGTAATAGCTATGCATGTAAGGAAGGGCAGATGGATCTCTTGCATGTTCAAACCCTTGGGTAGGAATCGCTAAAGCATGACAGTGGGCTTTTAATGTCTGAAGTCATTTATTCAAGGATGTATGAAAACGGTTTTTCCAGATGTATGAAAACAAAATTTTCCAGCATTCTGTGCGTCAGGGAATGTTGGGAGCTGTAGTTTTAAACATGTGAAAAGTTCAACACCCATGCTCTATTTCATTGATACTGTATTGCATCTGTATACATTTGTTAGCCTGGACTAAAGAAAAAAACTTGGAGTTTTAGTTTTCAAACATGTGAAAGGTGCCAAGTTCAACACCCTACTCTATACCATTAGGCTGTATTACATATAGACACATGCCTTTGCCACAGTCTATAAATCAAACACTTTGCATGTCCCAGCCTATTTCTCTTGGAGTGAGAAATATGTGTTTATATGTTAGATTATTAGGTCAATGCTATTATAATAGCATGAGGCTGTGAGGTACCTTCTGTTATAAGAAGGCTCTTAGTCTTTTAGCTCCTTTAACCTCACCTCCCTAACCTATATAGCCAATCTGTATCCTGTGCTGTCCTAACCCCATAGTGACTATAAATCTGGGACTTGCTGTGGTAAATACTAACGAACCTAGCATGTAATCTGGATCCTGTATAGGATCTTGAGTTGCCCAATGGTGTTGTTTAGCTTGAACTGTACATTGTGGCAGGATTGTCTGGGTCTGTACCTGAATGTTTATTTTACATAGATTCTAGCTGGCAGGTAGGTGGAAAAGGTAAGGGAGGGTATGTGTTGTTTTCATGTAATGTGGTGGGATTGCCTGGGTCATTTTTAGGACCTTCAAGCATATCCCATTTGAGTCCCCCTCTGAATGCTAGCCTCCTGCTAGGTTCCTGATGCCTACTGGCTGAAGGGATCAAGTAGCCTCTCTCTAGCCATACAGCTTGAAGAATATGTACACTGAAAGGTAACCTAATGTTATTAGATAGCTGGGGCTGTAATCTGAACGTGTGTTCCTTTTTTTATTGCCTATTGCCTTCCCACCCACTACCTTTAATGTTTGTTCTGGCTGGCTTCCTGTTCCATGGTAATGTGGCTCCTAGGACCGCCCCACGAGATCTGGCTTGCCATTCTAAACAAGGTGGTCAGAGAATCTAGATGGCACTTGCTGCGCATGGCCGTGCTCGTTTACGTCAGTGCACGCACAATTCATATGCGTCCAGTGACATCACCGCACATGCGCCCGGGGCTGTGAGTCATCTGGTGCCATTGGTACAGCAAACGTCTCCAAGTGCATGCAGGCACGCGCAGCAAGTGCCATTTTCTCTGACTTGTTTGGAATGGTAAGCCAGATCGTGGGGGCGGTACGAGGAGCCCTTACCATTTAGGAGGAAGCCAGCCAGAAACAAAAACTGAAGGTAGGGGTTGGGAAGGGAATAGGCAAAAAAGGAACACAGCCCCAGCTATCTAAAACATTAGCGGCGCAGCGTGGCCGGCCCTTAGTGTCCATTTTTTCACAATGCAATTTCCATAGATTAAATAGAAAATCATGCAAAAAATGGACAGGAAGCTGTAGCAGTGCATTTAAAACACAATGGACCGGATTGCAAATGGACACAATCGGAATGCAACAGTGTGAACGGTACTATTCAATTCATGCGTCTTGCGTTTTAAAAACGTCTGTTGCAAAAGCAAACCAAAAAGCAGACTTAGTGTGAACGACCCCCGAACGAGCCCTCACTGTGGAAGGTAAACAAGTAATTGCATTGCTAGTTTCAGGTAGTTAGTAACTCTAGAAAAGGCAATCCTGTTAGGGTATGTCCACCTTAAATGTATTTTTTATATCCTGCTCCCCCATGTCCCCAGCCCCAACCGGGTATTTTTATATTCAGAAAGCCCCCCAAACTCTTACTTACCTCTCCTCTTTCCCCCGCTGCGTTCCCGGCCTTCTGCTTGCAAAATGCAAGCAGAGGGGCGGGACCGCAGTCGCGTCCGTGATTGGCTGCCGCTCAGCCAATCATGGACGCGACTGCCGGTCCCGCCCCTCTGCTTGCATTTTGCAAGCAGAAGACGGGTCGCAGCGGAGGAAGAGAGAGAGAGTAGTAAGTAGTTTGGGGGCTTTCTGAATATAAAAATACCGGTTGGGGCTGGGGGACATGGGGGAGCAGGATATTAAAGGGGATTTACACTAGGGGGAGGGATAGTAGACGGGAGGGAGAGGGGGGGAGGGAGGGGGAGAAGGGCTGCAGTACGCATGGCAGAATTCTCCCGGAGGCCAGGTAGCAGGCAGAGCCCTATATGGACTCTGCTAGCCTCCTGGTCGTCAGTTTTTGGGACTTGGGGGGGGACTACGGAGAACCAGATTGGGCTGGGATGTGAGGTAAGGATTACACTACCCTACATGGTGGGGCCAGTAGTTGGGAGGATTATAGTTTTAGGGGTGGACATGCCAGTCACTGTGGGCAACTTGCATGACCCAGTCACTGTGGGCAACTTGCATGCCCCAGTCACTGTGGGCAACTTGCATGCCCCAGTCACTGTGGGCAAATTGCATGCCCCAGTCACTGTGGCCCACTTGCATGTATTTCTTTACCAGTCTCTGGGGGCACTCTGGCACATGCATTACCACCCTACATGTGGCTATATGTCAGCCCTCCATTTCCAGCCACTGTTAGGACAGCCCTCCAGGTTGGGCATCACTGCTTAGCTTCCCTGGATCTTAGGTTATAGGCTTGTAAAGTTACACTCAGACAGTCGGATAAACAGGAAGTTGTGAGAGTCACTTGAAGTTTCTTCTCTAAACTACATGAATCCACTATAGGAGTTCATGCTCAAAGTAGAATGTAAACATTTAAGAGCTCGGCTCTTTTCTGTAATTAATGTTGTACTAACCGATTTAATATCGGTTATCGAGCGGTTGGCTGAGACAAATCACTACCATTAATGGTAAAAGTAGCCGCGGCGCAGCAGTTCACCACGAACGATCGAGCAGTTCCATAGGGAACCGCACGATCACCCATGATTTACCATGATAGACCAGCTCTCTCCTTCGCCGCACTGCCCCGGCCCTCTGCTTGCATGGAAATGCAAGCAGGGGGCGGACCGGCAGCCTCGTCGTGATGGCAGCCAATCACAGACACGGCTGCCGGGAGTTCAGAACGGCGAAAGAGAGGGCATAGTAAGTAAAGATAGGGCACTTTCTGTGAATAATAGTATGTGGTTGGGGCTAGGGGAGGGAGCAGTACATTATCTCAAAAGGTTTGGATAGGGGGAGGGGAGACAAAATCGGAGGGAGAGGGAGGGGGAGAATGGCTGCGTCGCATGCCAAACTACTCCTGGGGGGAGACAGAAGGCAGAGTCCTATGGACTCTGCAGTACTCCTGCTGGAAGTTTTTGGGACTACAGGAGAACCATTTGGAGCTGGAATGTGAGGTAAGGATTTTTACACAATACATAGCCAGTGGTGGGTTAAATTATAGTTTGGGGGGTGGACATGCCCTTTAATACAAGTCTATGGAAGGGCATCAAAAATGCAAACAGAAGCAGACACAAATCAATAAGCCATGGATTTTTAAGGTGCATTTTTACCCACAATCTTCTGGGAAACATAAGAGCAGAACGTATGTAAAGCGTATCAAGCAGACCAGTGCTTTTTTATTGCGTTGAGGAAGTGGTTCTAGCTACGGGCTGTTTCCACCTCACCTCCTCCTTTCCTTGCTAGTGGATGGGTCAAAGATGCTCAGATCTCTACTGAGCAACTGAATCAACCCAGGCGCTGGGTCAAGGGCAAGACCATAAAGGTCTCTACTAAGGGTCCTGCAAACAGGAAGTCAGTATTTCGGTTGCATTTATTTATACACAGACAAAATGCTGAATTCCCAGCAGTCTCTTGTATCTAGTTCTGCAATCCCACCAGCCATCGGAGCGCCTCCTTCTAAAGCGTACTCGTAACCGATTATTACAGTACTATTAGGCCATGGAAACGCCTGAGGGGGCTATGGCAGAGTTGAGTAAAACACTCCAAACTTCAGCCTTTTGGCAGGGACTCTCTGACCGCCTCAAGGATGAATTAGTATCTAGAGAATTACCTGTCCCATTGGAAGACTTGATTACTCTATGCATCCAGATTGATACCCGCTTTTGTGAACGGCAGGCAGAAAGGTCTGCAGCTAGTTCCAGTTTCCCTGAGACCTTTCCTAGGCCTGCTCAGACCTTTCCGCAACCAATAGCTTCGTTTGAAGAGCCTATGCAAATTGGCGGCACTCATCTGTCTCCTGAGGCAAAGTCACGCCAATGTACTAATGGACTTTGTCTCTATTGTGCTGGGCAAGGACACTTTGTAAGAAATTGTCCCCAGAAGTCGGGAAACTCCATGACCTAGAAGTTAAGGAGGAGCTCCTTCTAGGTAACGTTAAGTCTCCTGCCAAATTTGAACCACTGAAACTCTACCAGCAACTATCACCTTTAATGGTAAAACTTTTTCCTCCCAGGCCTTTGTCGATTCTGGTGCAGCTGGAAACTTCATTGACTCTACCTATGCAGCACAATTGGGGCTTCCTCTCCTACACTTGCAGCAACCTCTTTGAGTTCTGGCTATTGACAATAACCCCTTGGCTTCTGAATTAATTTCCAAATCTACATACGAAGTCCTATTTCGCATTGGCATATTTCACCAAGAACGTTTGTCTTTTCTTGTCATCCAAAGTCCTTCCGCTCCCCTGACTCTCGAACTTCCATGGCTCAGATTACACAACCCTCTTATAAATTGGTCTAACAATGAACTTAAGTCTTGGAGTCCTTTCTGTTTGTAAAATTGCCTTTCTACTCTTTCAACTCATTGCACCACCATTATCTGTGAGAATAAAGCTGAGAAAAATCTCCCTGAATGTTATCGTGATTTCTCTGAGAAGCTACCACCGCACCGATCCTACGATTGCCCCATCGATCTTCTCTCAGTTACTATGCCTCCTTGGGGACGCACATACCCATTGTCCCCCTCTGAAACTCTAGCCATGAAAGAGTACATTACTGAACATTTGTCTCTGGGGCTCATACAACCTTCCACTTCCCCTGCTGGAGCTGGGTTCTTTTTTGTTGGAAAAAAAAAGACGGAGGTTTACGACCCTGCATCGACTACCGTGGTTTAAATAAAATCACAGTAAAAAATCGGTATCCTCTCATCTGTGAACTGTTTGACCAGTTAAAAGGGGTTAAGATATTTACCAAACTGGATCTTCGTGGGGCATACAATCTGATCCCTATACGCAAAGGTGACGAGTGGAAAACAGCCTTTAACACTAGAGACAGTCACTACGAATATCTCGTAATGCCCTTTGGCCTTTTTTTAATGCTCCAGCGGTGTTCCAAGAGTTCGTGAATGACATTTTCCGGGATATG
This sequence comes from Hymenochirus boettgeri, assembly GCA_019447015.1. Lineage (NCBI taxonomy): Eukaryota > Metazoa > Chordata > Amphibia > Anura > Pipidae > Hymenochirus > Hymenochirus boettgeri. The sequence continues at coordinate 144,769,803 of CM033472.1, forward strand.
TTGGGAATCTCTGTAGTCGTGTCTCAATGACATTTTAGTCTTTTCTCAAGATCTGCCCTCACCCCGCAGGTGTAAACAGGTGTTACTACGTCTGAGAGAGAATAGCCTATATGCCAAACTAGAAAAGTGTCTTTTTGAGTGTTCGCAAGTACCCTTTCTGGGCTACATTGTATCTGCGCAAGGTTTCCAGATGGATCCTGTGAAAGTTTCGGCCATCCAAGATTGGTCTCTTCCTATGGGAACCAAAGCTATTCAAAGGTTCATTTGTTTTGCCAATTATTACAGACAATTCATTCAAGGGTTCTCTTCTATAATTTCTCAGATATTAGCCCTCATCAGTAAAGGTGGTAGGCCTCATTCATGGACCCCTGCAGCCCTTTCCGGGTGGGCGGCGTTGTAGACGTCATGACGCCGACACGCCGGGCGGCGCGAGAATTCAAAAACCGGCGTCCTCCTGGACCCGGTGCCTGATAGTAGCGTTAGCTACCTCCCCAGGTCCTTTTACTTACCTGCCCTAGATCCTGTTCCTCTCCAGCTTGTTACCTACCTAGCTTGCTCCAGAGACTTACCTTGCCATTCCAGCACCAGTTACTTATCTAGCCTGCTCCAGAGACTTACCTTGCCATACCAGCATCAGTGACTTTCCTTGCCTGTTCCTGAGACTCCTTGCCAGTTCCAGTATCCTGCCTTCTCTCCAGCAGCACCTAGCTGCCATTCCTCCGCCTACAGTTTCCAGCAGTCTCTTTTATCCAGTTCTGAAATCCCACCAGCCATCGGAGCGCCTCCTCCTAAAGCATACTCGTAAGTACCCCGATTATTACAGAGACCTTGCCTTTTTGGTGAAATGTAAATATGTTTTTGCTAGGGAGATAAAATATTAATAAAATTCCCCCCACATCAAACATAAACAAGCTCGCAGGAATATTCAGAAATTATTTATTTCCTTTTTATGGAATTACAAACCCAAACATTAAATAAGAGTATAATTTACCAACCCAAATATTATGGAGGTTGAACGACACCTAATCTCTATAAATACTATATTGTAGCCCTATTACAAGCAGGTATGGCCTGGTATAGGTTAGGTGAATTGGCCAAATTTTATTAAGCAAATTTTAATGATTACATTTTAAAGCTGCTTTGTAATTTTCCATATTGCGTGCTAAGCACACAGGTGTGTTACATAGTAACATAGTAATTGAGGTTGAACAAAGACAGACGTCCATCAACTCCAACCCCATCACCTTCCTTTTTAACCCTACCTAAGGGCTAGGCCACACTGCTGCGTTTTTTTTGCGTTTGTGTTTGCGATTGTGATTGCGCTTGCGATTTTTAAAAATTATTGAAAACGCGGCAACGCAAAAAAACGCGCGTTTTTCGATGCGTTTGCGTTTTGCGTTCTGCATTTTTAATCGCAATCGCATGCGTTTTCCTATACTTATTGAAGAAATCGCAAACGCAACGAAAATCGCACATGAAATCGCACGCTATTGCGTTTCAGTGTGGCCTAGCCCTAACAGTTGATTTAGAGGAAGGCAAAAAAAAAACAGCTAAAAGGCGGGGGAAATTTCCTTCCTGACTCCAAACGGCAATCGGAAAGTATCCCTGGATCAACCAGAACTGCAGTATATGTATTAATACCAGTAATTCTCAACATATTTTAGTTTTAGAAACTTATCTAACCCATTTTTAAAGCTATTCAATGATCTTGCCATTACCACATCTTTTATTCCAAAGTTTCAACGTTCTCACTAAAGAAACCTTTCCTAACCTTAAGATGAAAATCCTTTTCTTCCAATCTTAAAGGATGTCCACGAGTCCTCTGATATGACCTATTCGTGAACAATGCACCAGAGAGTTAATTGTATAGCCCATTAATATAGTTGTGTAAAGTTCTCAAATCCCCTCGCAAACGTTGCAATGTTAACAGCCCCAACTTGTCTAATTTGCCTTCATAGTCAAACCCCCCCATTATAATTTTAGTTGCCCTTCTCTGAACTGATTCCATTTCCAAGATGTCCCTTTTGTATATGGGATTCCAAAACTGCACTGTCAGGCCCGCAACGCTTACCTGCCTCGTGCTCCCACTTCGGGTCCGTCGTCCGGCCTCAGAGATCTTCGGTCAGCACTGTCGCAGCTTGTGTCATCAGGTAGCGTCTTTGTGCGCTCGCGCCTCCTCCTCTGCTCGCGCACCCAGCCGGCTGTCTTCTGGTGCCACGCGGACGCGCACAGGCAGCTCTCCTTATCTCCTCCGGTAGTCCTCTGATTGGACGGAGGAGATCCAGTTTAGTTTAAACTGGCCAATACCTGCATCAGTCTCTTGTCCTGGATTCCCCATTGGTTCTCTGTTCTACTTAAGCCTGTCTCAGTTATTTCTCTTGCCTGTTATAGTTTTGGTATAGCCAAGCTAGTTGTCCCTGCTATTAGTTCTAGTAGCCATATCTAGTTATGTTACAGTCTTGTTCGTCTTGTCATATTATCATTGTTCTTCTCTTCATTCATTGTTATCCTGTATAGGCGCTGAAGGTATACTCGGGGACTCCGGGCATCTCATGCACTGCATATTTCAAATCAGGTCTTACCAGTGCCTTGTAAAGATGGAGATAATATTTTCTCTCTTGAATCTATTCCCCTCTTTATACAAGACAATATTATGCTAGCTGTAGCCGTTGCTGCCTGGCATTGTTTGCTAAAGCTAAGTCTGTTATCTACCAGAATATGTTAAATGTGAAATGGCTGTCAAGGTGTTATAGTGTTTAAAGTACCATAAAAAAAATCCTGAAGTACACTGATTTTTGTGATACATTACTTTATACTATAATCGTATCAGTAGCAACTAAGAATCAGAGGGAATTTGGCTATGAATGTGTGGTTAAATATTATTTACACAGTATATAAAATCATTTGTACATGACCATATATGGAAACAACCTAGATATCATTCACAAGAGTTCTGATTTTTTGTTTTATACTTTTGTAAAGGTTTTTGACGATGAAGGAAAAGATGTAACCCCTCGCCCACTTTTCCAATTTGAACCTGGAAAAATGTCACAGAAGCAAAGTAAACTGTTTACACCACCTGATGCATCTGGAATAGCTACATCTGAAATCTTCTTCTCTTCAGTCTCACTGCTACAGACTGGCTATAATGCAAGCTTTGCTGGACCCTTTACTAGGTAAACTGCATCGGCTCATTGAGCTATTATTTAAGAACCTCAATGACAACTGACAAAACAGTATTAGTAATTTATTGAACCTTGTCAGGTTTAATATTATTTAGAGAAAGCTATAATTTGTCTCCTAAGGCTTAGTACCACCTAAGGTTTTAAGACCCTCTAGCCTTTTAAAATTCTTCTCAGTTGTGGTGTCTTATTGGAATCATTTTAAAGATCAGGGAGCGGAGTGTTCTTTGATATTCCTGTTGTGGGGCTTTTTGAAGTATTAACCAACTCTTTGGATTTTTCCTGGAGTGTCAATATTCTTTTTGCTTACAGGCTTCTCTACACCTCCTATAGCTAACAGTAAAGGTCATTTTATTTTCTAAAATGGTATCTCCACTCATATTAACAGATTTTGGGAATTCAGTTTTATTAAAGAATGGGAGGTAAAGGAGCTGTGTCTTACCTCCCATTCATAAGCCAAGTGTTGGATCGCACACCATAAATGTATACATCATGCTGGATGCGTAGTGGTCATTACTGCTAAACTGCAATGAAGTACACAATTTTCGATGGATCCACTGCACACCAGTCTTAAATAGTGTAACTTTTATTGATCAACGTTTCGGTACCAATGAAGTACCTTTACGATGAGACAACTAAACTCGGCATGCCATGTAAGTGAACACCCATAAATAGATACACACAGGATGTGACCTCACCTCTCTCTTCCTAACCCACCCATGGTTGTAAACATCTATTAACCCATAAATCAACTGTTGCTACCCATTATACCACTAAATTTAAATATATGTGTATAAAAGTGAAATAAAAACTTTTAAAAACACCGTGATAGAATATATTACAGTGATATAATCCCATACAGTATATTAAAAGATATCATATGCAACCTACATGCTAAAGTGCTACTTAAAGGGACAGTTCAGTGGAAATTATCAATATTTATTAAATAGTTAGTTTGTGTTATGCATACTTAGTTATTCTACATATTCTCTTCCATTTTGAAAAATCAGTTGATTTCATACCCTTTGCTGTTCCCTGCTGTTCACATTAGGGAGCTGACATTTCAGGTTCTAACAGTCCTTCTTCCCAGGATGCACTACTTCCTTGGAATATTCCTAACAGTTATTTCTACTGATTGGCTGTTGGATGGTTCAAAATTGCTCAGATCTCTACTGAGCAACTGAATCAACCCAGGGGCTGGGTCAAGGGCAAGACCATAACGGTCTCTATTAGGGGGCCTGCAAACAGGAAGTCAGTATTTCGGTTGCATTTATTTATAAACAGACAAAATGCTGAATTGTCAGATTAAGGTCATTGGGATGAAAAAATACTGCTCTTTTATCTGAAAAGTACATGTATTTGTGCTGAACTTCCCCTTTAAGTAAAATAGGCAATTAAACAACATACTTTTATGTGCAGATACAATACATAATTCTAAACTACTATATGTGCAAACTGCCTACCTTTAAAGGGGAACTGTGGTCTCCAAACAAGTTAAGCTTAAATAAAAGGCCAGTTTGCTACCTTTAAAACGAGCCATCAACCACCTCTCTATGTGCTCCACAGCCCAAGATATATAGAAATGACTGACCAGAAAGTTAATGGGTGGGAGGCTGACTTGTGACATTCCTGAGGCTTCTCCTGCACATTGCCGCCACAGCCTCAGACTCCCTCAGTGTGTGAGGGAGACAGGAAGTCCCTCCTCCTCTCTGCTGTGTGTAGTCCTGACAGAGAAGGTAAGGGAATCTACAGCCCTTCTCTTTCACTGTGTGAAAACAGCCTTTTCAGGCAGAGTTCTCACTCTGCCTGAAAAGGGAGTTTTCTGTAGGGGGGGGGGGGGTCTGCAAAGGGGAGGAGGAGACACAGGACAGACTGACTGGCAGTTTCAGAGCAGGAAGTACAGGGGACCTGGTGATGCTGCTGCCATATCCCACACAAAAATGTAAATATCTTCAAAACTATGAAAAATAAACAATGGAAATAAATTGCAAAAATTCTCAGGGGAGCAATAATTCCTATGAATTTACCTTAAGTCATTTTTGGACCACAGTTCCCCTTTAAAGTACATACTTTATATAATGGAAACAGTATTTAAAGCCGATTGTTAAAAAGCTTCTTTCTTTTATAAGTGACACCGCAGGTTTTTTTTAACAAGGCTTAAACGCATTAAATCGTGGCAACCAGATTGGCTTATGACCACAATTAGATGTTAAGTCCATTTACACTAATGTGTGTGTATATTATATATAGTGGAAAGAGGTATATGATCCGTGGCCTGTATACATGGTTGACAGACTACTGTATATATATCCTAAAATGCCCCCATTCGCTTATATATGTTGGTATGACCACCCGTCAATTTAAAATACGCTTTCAAAAGCATAGGAGTACTATCAAGGTAGTGCATGGTACCTCAAAAATTGAGATCAACAATATGAAAAACTTCCTCCTGTAGCCAAACATTTTTTTTTAGACAAAAAACATCAGGTATGTGAATTGCGGGGCACAGTAATTGAACAAATATCTAGGCCAGAAAGAGGAGGAAACAGGAAAACATTGTTGCGTAGGGAGGGTAATTAGATTTATACGTTACAAGCCCTACATCCCAAAGGTCTTAATACAAATGTATCTTTTGCGCGTTTTCTAACTGATTAAATTTTAATTCTAACCTACTGTTTCCATTATATACAGTATGCACTTTAAGGTATGCAGTTTTTTGTATCTGCACTTTAAAGTATGTTTAATTATTGTTTTTAATTGCCTATTTTTAGCACTTTAGCATGTAGGTTGCATATGATATATTTTAATATACTGTATGGAATTACATCACTAATATATTATATCAAGGTGTTTAAATGTATTTATTTCACTTTTATACATATATTTATATTTAGTGGTATAATGGGTAGCAACAGTTGTTTTTTCGGTTAATAGATGTTTGCACCCATGGGTGGGTTAGGGACGGGAGAGAGGTGAGGTCACATCCTGTGTGTATCTATTTATGCGTGTTTACTTACATTGCATTGTGTCTTGATAAAGGTACTTCCTTGGTACCGAAACATTGATCAATAAAACTTAAACTCCTTTTAAGACTGGTGTGCGGTGGATCCATTTGAAATTACCTCCCGTTCAGGCCGGAGAGAAGGTAAGAAACTTACTTGCTCCCCAGGCGCGTACTCTGATGCATATGCGCATTGAAGACAGTCCGTCATGACCTGTCAGACTACGCGCCAGGGGAGTGCGCGTGTAAGTTTCTTATCTTCTCTCCTGGCTCCTGATTGTTTTATTGAAGAACGGGAGGTAAGACACAGCTTCTTTCTTCAATAAAACTGAATTCCCAAAATCTGTTAATATAAGTGGAGATACCCTCTGAGGGTCCCATCTACTTAGCTAGTGTTTTGGACAATACACTGATCATTTAAAATTTTCTTGCTTTGACTGAAAGTGCACGTACACTGTTTACTTACCTGCAACGTTCCCGGGATGTTATTGAATGGTGTTTCACGTAAAGTGTAATCTGCCAGCAGAACATCACAGGTAAGAACAGCCAGGTACCAAGATGTTATAGCCAATTCGATGTTCGACCAAACATCAAATTGGCTTTCACATCTTAAAGGGTAACTGTGGTCTCAAATTCATCCAAACTAGTAAGAATTATATAAGAAGCCTTCAATCGTACCTTCAATATAAAACCTAAATCACAATTCTAGATAAAATTTGTGAGAAGTAATTGCTGGAAAGGTTCAACAATGTAACTTCCTGGTTGAACTCTTCCTGTTTTCAACCATGTGACCAGCTTGTAGTCATGTGACCAGCCTCAGCCTGCATTAATAGGCTCCTCTTCTCAACTGTCAATTATTTCCTCAGGTACTTCCTGATTTCCCCAGCATTAAGTCTTAACTGAGCATGCTTCTCCCCCGGGGGAAAAGGGCTGGCAGAGGTCAGTTGATGTCACTCAACCTACTGGATACAGGAAGTTTGAACATTCACCCCAATGTAATGTCTCTCAGGCTCCAGCCAGAGATGTGATTGTTGGCTCATTGTAAAGGAAATACTGCAGGCTTTCATTTAACCCTAACTCGTTTTGAGACCACAGTTGCCCTTTAATAATGTATGGCCATATATTAGGTTGATGACCATTTTAGTCTGGGTGCACAGTCCTATGTTTGGCTGTGTTATCCTATGGTGTTAGGTGTGCACTAATGCATACACCCTATCCAAAATATAGTATGGGGATAGACCCCCACCTTAGAACCCCGCACGCAAGCACTTACACACATTTATGAAAATAAATCCTTTATTAACACAGATAAACAAATATATCTAAAATCTCAGTATCTACCTTATATATCTCATATATTAAAGGATATGTACACCGTAAAAAAAAACTTTAGGTTAATGGCAAGCTGTGGCTTTAAAACTAAATTTGGCCAAACATTTTTTCTTGTAGCCCCCCTAGAGCCTACCTTGGCCCCCAAATGTAAGTTCTGGTCGCACCACGTGCACAACCTCACTGCTGTCATTTTTTGGTATGATACAGTGGATTTAGGGCAAAGGTCTTCAGCATGTAGCCCTGTTGATCTTTTCCATATTTTTGGATAAATGCCCTCTTTTATCATTAAACATTTATAGATCAACATTTGGTGGAAGTACTGTGTCAATGTCAAGCAGAGAAAATGATTCATTGATTGAAGAGAATGCAGGCCACAAACGAGAAATAACTAGTTTGTCTGGTAAGCTTTATGATTTATGTTATTCCCATTTAATTGTACATTGGTATGGCAAAGTGTCAATCCTAAGAAAAGATAAGTGCATTATAAAAAGGGCTTGTACATGTACAGAGGTAGATCATATGCTATGGGCATTCACCAAACTTCTATTTCAACAAGAGTAAATGGGTAAACGCACACTCATAATGTAGAATGAGAGCATACTTCTTGTGATATAGAACAAAACCACAAATATTTATAGGCTTATCTTCCATCTTTTGTTCTTTTACCCACCTTCCATTTCTTTTTCTTTTTTTTTAAAGGGACACTATACTGAAAAAATGACTTTGCCTCATCTTAATCTATAATTGAATACATGTAGCACTTACTCTGATTTGCATGTGTTGCTGCATGCCTTCAATTCAGCACACATTTTGTTTAGGAGCAGTATCCCCCCTCCCTCTTTTAACCACTCCCATCTGACCTGACTTTTTTCCCCACAAACCAACTGTAAAGCTGCATACAGCATTACAACTGTCAAAACTCTGTCACCATTCCAGCTACAGTAAAACTACTCACAGAAGAATAGTTTTTGAGAGCAAGGAATTCGATTGACAGTTTTAGATTGGATATCTAAAGAAATAGGGGGCAGATCAACAAAAAATGATACAGTGGTGAAGAATTATAGTTTCCAGTTATGGTCACTTTAACATAACCTATTTATTTATATTTTATTTATGAACAATGAGCATAAGAGGAGCGGCTACACAATATAGAGCAAACAGTCAGTGTTGTTTGTAATAACCATAATGTAGGGGTATAGACATCCTAAGTGTAAGGTTTAAAACCGTAGTTTGAAGGTAATTTTAAGGAATAACCATAGAGAAGCATGGGAAGAAAGGATTAAAGGAAAACTAAACTTATTTTTTAAATCCTAATATAAAAACCTTTCTCACCAGAATACCTAAATATTGTAAGATCCTTCTATAGTAAGTTGCATTTAGTACGTGTAAGTAATATACTATTCTTACACGTAATGTACTATTCTGTAACTATGAAGGCTTCCATGTTGTTGCCAGTACAACTCAGTCTATGCTACCTGACAACAGTAAGCACTGTCTCTGTACACATAGTATTTTCTATATAGTTGCCTCTTCACCAATATTGAAGTCTCTGATAAGACTTTGAAAGCTGCTTGTTATCCTGCTATTTATTTACCAGCCAGCGTGAATTGCATAACGTTTCTACATGTAATAATTTCTATATGGCAGCTTTATTGATATAGTGGTATAGAGCTTTTCTTTTAGCAAGACAAAGTACATGAGGATGCATGTTCAATTCCCCAGACTTACTTGACTTACTTTAACGAAGAGCTATTGTGTTAGATAAGGAAAATAGTGCATGGATTATTTTTCTTTTTTTGTGTGAAAAGCAAAGGAATATGTCAGTGTCAGGGACTGGAGCATTTAAATATGTTTCCACAAAAGTGCATTAAAATCACTGTTCTGTGTCAGGGAGAGGGAGGATTTCTGTGATGTTAGATGATTGGCTATCAGCTTCTAGGAAGCCAGGCTGCAGCTTCCTTGTTTTGATCTGTTGAGAACTACAGAGCATGTGATGTGTACTGCGTACACTTACCTGGGAAACACCCAGCTAACACCCATTCGGCACAGTAAAGGGAGAGGTGAGACACAGCTTGATGTATGTGTATGAATGTGCTCTGTCTATTAGCACAATGTCTGGAGACTTGTTCTTCTTTAAGGGTAGACTAGCCATTACCTCCAAATGGAAGTCTGGCTTGGAAGTGGAAAACCGGCCGAGGGATTGTCTGATGGCATAGGTTAGGGATGTGCTACAATGACCAGTGGTATAGTAGTGCACCACTAGTTTCAGTATTCTGTAATGTTATAGAGACAGAATGTGAAGTTAAAGGCTGTCCCAGGACAACCTATGAATAGTCAATGGGAGCAAAGATGGAAGACCAAAGGTTCAAAAGCCAGAGCATTTGGCAACAGGGGGAAACCCTGATTTATGCCCCTGGAAAGTGGGAGAGGAGGTGAATAAGTTATAAGTGTCATTGACCTTGATAGCAGCAGTAGTACAAGCATAAAGAAGTCTAACCTATAGTTTAAAAGATGGACTAATACCAAACCTGGAGAAACTTCACGGAGTCGGATGCTTTTTATGCATCTATCGACAATATTATTCGGGGGTGGATTTCCTGGGTTTAAATACAATATTGTCTGGGTGTATAATGGACGTGATTACTTTTTCTATAGGATTGGCTAGGATTTTAATCATTCTCAAAGGCATCATTTATGATAAGAGATTATACATTCAAATCTAGATACCTTTGAAACTGATTTGTGCAATAAATAACATTCTACTTTATATAGATATTCCCCTTTAAAAACTGCAGTCTGTGCAGGAAAGTTGCAAACATAGGTAAAGTATTGAAAATGTTTCATGGTTCTTAAGAACCTAAGCACCATGGGAAATTCAGAGGTCCCCAACTGTTAAACTTTAGATGGATATATTGTCACTATGAAACTACCAATGAATTTATAGGTCAGTAAAATTAGTGTAATGTGTTAAGCATATTTAGCCATCAACCTTAAAGGCATACACTCTGAAAATGCATTGTTTTTAGATCTAGTGTGAAAAGGGTAAGGAGTGATCTAAGTACAGGAATTGCTTGTGAAGGTTCTCATTCATCCAGGTCATGGTATATCTGTTGTATTCAATTAGATCAACTGTACTTGAAGTTTAATTCTTGAAGATGTTTCGCTAGTCATCCGACTGGCTTTCTCAATTCAGAATGACTTGTACAAGAATCTGTGGCAATTATGTACCCTGGAAAATCCCAATTAGCATATCACAGCCAAGTGTTAAGGGCGTGATTGGATAGTGGCTAAGAGGTGTCTAGGAACGCCCAGAGTAAGGTGTCAAAACAGCACTGTACATGGCAGACAGTTGGTGTCGAACCCCCCCCCCCCCCCCCCGTGCCATGTAATTGGGATTTTCCAGGGTACGTAATTGCCACAGATTCTCGGATGACTAGCGAAACGTCTTCAAGAACTAAACTTCAAGTCCAGTTGATCTAATTGAATACAACAGATAAGTACAGGAATTGCTCAGGGTTTGTTGGGAGTAATATTGCCAGTTGCTAGTAATTGCAAAACAGTAAAAGAAAATATATTTTACTACAGTTTGTTAGCTTACTCAGATATATTTCATGATTATAATACACACATGCAGATATATGCAGTATATATTGTACTACTGTAGTGCTTGCTATCCATATTTATGCATATTAATCTAATGGTTTGTGCAAAAAGAGCTAATTTAGACACAGTGGTAGGGCTTATGTATTAATTATGGCATGAGGTATAATGATGTGAAGAGTAATGAATAGGAATACCGTATATTATATTTTTATTGTTGGTAATGAATGTGGCTCTGCCCATAATAGTTACACCAGCGCAAAGTCTAGGTTTACATTTTTTTTTATTGGTTCCTGCAGTCAGGTGATTTGTGTTTTTCTTCCAGAAGTTCAAGAGAAGCATGAGGAAATAGAAATCAATGTGGAGGATTTAGATAAAACAATTGATATATTTCTTACTGACTCTGAAACATTCTGTCTGCTGGACATTCCACCTTCACTGATCTCAACAGACTCGGAAAAAGCAGAATCCGTTAGGTAAAAATGATTTATTCAAAGTCGGGATAAGCTCCCAGTCCTACGCTATCATTTCATTATTAAACCTCATAATTTCCTACCTCTGCAAATAATATGCTGTTAATTTAGGATCATCCAAACATGAAGTGGAAATGTTTTCTTTTTCATTGAACCTATGTTTTTGCTTTTAGGCTGCGAAATCAGACATATGAAAGTCTTTGTAAAAACAGATCTGGGAATGACAGATACATTGAACGAATGATGCAGACCTTTAATGGCGCCCCAAAGGATAAGGAGGTTCAGTGTGAAAAGGTTTTCTTGGATGATGCAGGTAAATGACTACTGTTAGAGACACACTTTTTTCATAAACAACAAAAAATTGGTCTAAATACGTTCAGTGTTTTTTTATGGGGGGTCATTTATAGATATGAACTACCCCAACACTATAGCAAAAAATTTAATATTTTTAAACACACATATTTTTCTTTCCTTGTACAAATGTGATGTGCTGCTCATGTACTTGTCTTCTAAGAACATTTATCCACATTATCCACTATTTAATGTTCCATTATGTAAATTTCAATTCCCTTAACTCCTTTCTATAGGTGTAATGGCATCTCTGTGGGATTTGTATGATTCATATTGTTCACCTGAAAAACCACCAGCTAAAGAAATGGTGAATAAACCTAGAGAGGCCATGAATATTGCTAGCAGTAATTCAAAAGGAACAATGTCTAGCATCTCCTTTAGGAAAGGAGGTATGTTGTTTTGTTATGAATTATATAGTAATCCTCGCACTCTTTTGTTTGTCTTGATGGTGCTTTTTTTACTTCTTCTGCTAACCACCAACAGTGATACTGAATACGGTAATTGTTTTGTAGAAAAATGCACTCTTTCAAGTTTTATCTCCATTTATTTGTGACATGCTGTGTGCACTACAATTCGGGGTCCTCCCCCTTCCTCTGGTACATGCAAAAACACATACCCCCAACCTCACATGGGTACACTTACCTACTGACCTACCCTTCCATTCCTGTGGCAGCCACACTTAAAGGGTAAATAAAGTAAAAAAAAAAAAATGTTGATATATCCTCAGTAAAAGTTAGTTTTATGGTTAACACAAAAAAAATCATAGCCCCTTGACCAGACCCAGGTACATACACCTACTGACCTACCCTTCCATTTCAGTGGCAGCCATACTTAAAGGGTAACCATAGTAAAAAAAAAAAAAAAAAAAAAATTTTGACTAATAATTTTAAGTTTGTTTTTTTAGCCCCCAACCTGACACAGAATAGAAGAGAGCCTCCCGCACCACTGTATAAAAAATGGTTTATAAGCTGGGTGCCACTACAATGTCACAGCCAGTGATATGTTGAATAAACACTGTTTATTGGTTCACTAAAAGACTGGTGTGTGTGCTACTGCTTTGTCCCCAACCTGACACAGGTACACACACCTACTGACCTACCCCTTCATTACTGTTTTAGCCATACTAAGGGTAACTAAAGTAATAAAAAAAAAGAATATTGACCAATCATCAAAAAAGTTTGTTTTTTTTAACCTCCAACATGACACGGGTACACACACCTACTTATCTACTTAGTGATTTCTGTGGCAGCCATACTTAAAGGGTAAGTATAGTCAAAAAAATTTGATCAATAATCAAAAAGGTTTGTTTTTTAACCCCCAACCTGACCCATGTACACACACCTACTGACCTACCCTTCCATTTCCGTGGCAGCCATAACTAAAGAGTAACTATAGTCAAAAAAATTTTTTGACCAATCATCAAAAAAGTACTTTTAAACCCCCAACCTGACACAGGTACACACATCTACTGACCTACTCCTCCATTACTGCGGCAGCCATACTTAAAGGGTAACTTAAGTAAAAAAAAATTTGATCAATAATCAAAAAAGTTTGTTTTTTTAACTTCTAACCTGACTTAGGTACACACGTACTGACCTACCCCTCCATTACTGTGGCAGCCATAGTCAAAAAACACATTTGACCAATCAAAAAGTTAGTCTTTTATCCCCCAACCTGACACGAGTACACGCATAAACTGACCTACCCATTCATTCATATGACAGCCATATTTAAAGGGTAAGTAAAAAACATCATTGCAATTATTGAGTTTTAAAATCTGCAGCACAAACACACACATTCCCTTTCAAAATGCGGTCTTTCAAGCCAAATTTAAAGTTTATACTTTAACTTTCCCTTTCTAGTTAAAGTTTAGTATTCTTCTTTGCAAGAATATTATAAGTAATATTTACTTGATAACCTTTTTTTCTTTCCTGCATTTATCTTTTTATATAGGTCTACTGTAGACTTTATGTAATAGAAATTTCAATGTTGTAGGAATTGGTTATTTTTATGTCTGAATAAAAATAAACCTATCTATCTATCGTTAGGGGAATATATTACCGGTATGTCATGTTCAGAAGTCTCTGCATGGTAATATTATATTTTCCAGTTAAAAAAAAAAAAATAAACATTATTCCTTTATACAAACAGTGGAAGTTTTGCCGATATTTCAGACCAATCGACAGCGGCGACTGAAATTTCGGCCAATCAGGCCGAAATATCAGAAGTAAATTTCATCTGAGACAGACAACTATTGATATTGTAGTAAAATGCATCCTATTATGCAGTCTTCAATGAGCAACATGCTCGATCGCACCTCAACCCACAATATTTCATCCCAGCTGACCTGTTGAAAAGTTTGTCAGTCTGTCAAGTCGATATACGGAGAGAGAGGGGAAAAGAGAGAGAGAGAGATAATATATATATATATATATATATCGACCGTTGTACCCAGACTTCTTACGCTACTCCTTTTCAGAGTTACTAAAATTTTTACACCTAATAACATTTTTAACTGTTTAGGTAGACCAATTTTCACAGTAGAATTAACACAGTAACAAACAACTAGGCAAGTGATTTACTTCTGTTCTACTTTTTTTTTAAATCAGAAATTACCATATTTTAATGTTTCATGTTTTAGGTAGCTTTTCAAGTACTACCACAGATGTTGAAAGATTGCCACAGGCTCAAATCACAATGGAGGATGAACCAGCTAATGAAGAAATATTAAAATCTGAGAAATTTCAGCAAGATCTGTTTTTCATGGAAAGGATTGTGGTCCAAAACACTTTTCAGTCACGACTAGCTGCATACCGACAGTTACCAAATGTTACGGGTTTGTTTTGGGGCATTTTTATGTTTTTCTACTGAAGAATATGATTTTTTCAAAAGGTAAAATCAAAAAATTTGCAGAAGATAAGAAGGTGTTCCAGGACAGCTTCCCTATACTTTCATATTGTTTAATTGAATAAAAAACAAAAAAAACAAGAATTTGCAGGCCTCCCTATTAGAAGTGTGTGATCACTTTTGTGCAAGTGCATCATGTGCAAACCAGCCCCCAGTTGAGCTGTATTTTAAAGGAGAACTAAACCCAATTTTTTTATACTCCAGAATCTGAAAACAACCCCCCTAAAACACCAATAAGCTATAAAACAACACTTCAATCATTTGTATTAAAGTAAACATAAGCATATGTGTATCTGTGTGTATGTACAGTATCAGACCACACCTCCTGACCTCAGTCACATGCTTCTTTACTTTATCTGTCTTGTAAAAGGATTGGCTAGAGATTATTAATGGGTGTGACCAACTGTAACAAGTTTCTGCCATAGCTAAGGACTGAGCATTTGCAGAACATAATGGTTGTTGACCAAACGGTGTGATACTAGAATGCTGTATAGCACAACCATATGATATTAAGGTAAATTTCCCAGCACTCGTATCAAAATGAGAGGTAAGACACAGATTACTGGTTTTATATCAAGGTGTTCTGCCTTTTGGTTCAGCGTTGTTCTGTGGCTTTAGTTGTCCTTTTAAAGGGCATCTATAGTGAAAAAAACACATTGGCCTTTGCAAAGTTAAATTCATGTACTCTGTACTGCCTTTACCCTACCTCTGTCAGTGACTTTGTTTTTCCATGGTGTCAGATCTCTGTGCAGCACTCCCCCCTTCCCCCTCCCCTCAGTTACCTCCTCCATGTCTCAACTCCGGCTAACCGACAAGCTTATCATGTGCAGTAGGAGTTCAACATCCTAAAAAAAACACACAGTGCCAATAGAAAGCAAGCTGTGCTGCAGACACGGAAGAGAAGGGAGAACAGTACAGTTACTACTGTAATACGATCTTTCTCTTTTTTAACATCATCAATCCGTGAAAGCTATGAAGAAGGGGGTCAAGTGCAGTCTTATCTCTGCAGTCAAAGCTACCTCTCCCCCCTGCTAATGCTCTATCTCTATGTTTGTGCAAACAGAGCAGGAAGGAGGGAGGGACTTGAGCAGGGAAGAGGATCACGTCACAGATTTGATTGACAGTACAAGTAGGAGTACAGGAATGCAATCACGTATTCTTCTAACTTGTGTATCTCAGTAAAGAGAGGGAATCTGAAAAAAGGGAAGACACTCTGGGAGCTGGGGAGAATTATAGAACACATAGAAGGAAAGGGAAAAAAAGTTTATTTTCTCACTATAGATGCCCTCTTACAGAAGAATAAGGCAGTTTTATTGATGCTGGATCATGGTATTCTCTTCTATAAAATTTTAGATGTTACCTTTAGATCTGTTTTTATTTAATGATTTTAACTTTTCAGATTGTGAGGCGGATGAGAATGTGAACAAGGTGGTACCCTCAAATATCATATCACCCAGTTTAGAGAGACTTTGGTCCTTTGCATGTGAAATAACAAAAGGTCATAATGTTAGCAGCACATCATGGAATAAAAAGAACCCAGTAAGTGATTAAAGGAGAAATATCTACTTGAGTAGTGTTTAGTTGCATTATTTTTGTACTATTTTCCTAAAACTTGTTTTAATAGTTTGTTCTTCACAGGAATCTTTTATCTGTATATTTATGTATACTTTTCATATAGTGCTTGCTTTGTTTTAACACCCAATAACTCTGATCTTTACATTTCTTATATATGGAGGAAATTTGTGTCCGCCATACAAAATATTGTATTTGTAGCTCCATTCAGGCTAGTTGGATTATAATATATACTAGACATTAAGCCCGTTACATAAACGGGCGCTAGAATACATGTGTAGAAACATTTAATTTTTCATAATATAAATATGAATATAAATATTTCCATACCCTTTGGATGGACCTTTTCCCCTCAGCCCCTGTCCATACACTTTGGAGGGACCTTTTCCCCTCAGCCCCTGTCCATACACTTTGGAGGGACCTTTTCCCCTCAGCCCCTGTCCATACACTTTGATGGGACCTTTTCCCCTCAGCCCTGTACATACACTTGAAGGGATTTTTTTCCCTCAGCCTCTGTCCATACACTTTGAGGGGACCTTTTCCCCTCAGCCCTGTCCATACACTTTGAGGGACCTTTTTCCCCTCAGCCCCTGTCCATACACTTTGGAGGGACTTTTTTCCCCAGCCCTGCCATACACTTTGAAGGGACTTTTTTTCCCCTCAGCCTCTGTCCATACACTTTGGAGGGACCTTTTCCCCTCAGCCCCTGGTCCATACACTTTGAAGGGACCTTTCCCTCAGCCCCTGTCCATACACTTTGGAGGGACTTTTTTTCCCTCAGCCCGTCCATACACTTTGGAGGGACCTTTTCCCCTCAGCCCCTGTCCATACACTTTAAGGGACTCCCCCAGCCCGTCATAACTTTGGAGGGACCTTTCCCCTCAGCCCTGTCCATAACTTTGAAGGGACTTTTTTCCCCTCAGCCCTGTCCATAAACTTTGAAGGGACTTTTTTTCCCCTCAGCCCCTGTCCATACACTTTGGAGGGACCTTTTCCCCTCAGCCCCTGTCCATACACTTTGGAGGACCTTTTCCCCTCAGCCCCTGTCCATACACTTTTGGAGGGACCTTTTCCCCTCAGCCCCTGTCCCATCACTTTGGAGGAACTTTTCCCCTCAGCCCCTGTCCATACACTTTAGTGGGACCTTTTCCTCTAGCCCTGTCCATACACTTTGAAGGGACCTTTTCCCCTCAGCCCCTGTCCATACACTTTGGAGGGACTTTTTTTCCCCTCAGCCCCTGTCCATACACTTTGAAGGGACTTTTTTCCCCTCAGCCCCTGTCCATACACTTTGGAGGGACCTTTTCCCCCTCAGCCCCTGTCCATACACTTTGAAGGGACCTTTTCCCCTCAGCCCCTGTCCATACACTTTTTGGAGGGACTTTTTTTCCCCTCAGCCCGTCCATACACTTTGGAGGGACCTTTTCCCCTCAGCCCCTGTCCATACACTTTAAAGGGACTTCCCCCCCAGCCCGTCCATACACTTTGGAGGGACCTTTTCCCCTCAGGCCCTGTCCATACACTTTGAAGGGACTTTTTTTCCCCTCAGCCCCTGTCCATACACTTTGGAGGGACCTTTTCCCCTCAGCCCCTGTCCATACACTTTGGAGGGACCTTTTCCCCTCAGCCCCTGTCCATACACTTTTTGGAGGGACCTTTTCCCCTCAGCCCCTGTCCATACACTTTGGAGGGAACTTTTCCCCTCAGCCCCTGTCCATACACTTTAGTGGGACCTTTTCCTCTCAGCCCCTGTCCATATACTTTGAAGGGACCTTTTCCCCTCAGCCCCTGTCCATACACTTTGGAGGGACCTTTTCCCCTCAGCCCGTCCATACACTTTGGAGGGACCTTTGCCCCTCAGCCCGTCCATACACTTAGGATAGAACTGTTTTCCCTCAGCCCTCCATAAGATAACTGTCCTTTTCCTTTAGGCGTGTTCTCTAAAGAGGTCTTCTGTCTCTTTAACAGTTACGCTATTACCTGGAAATAGCAGGGACTGTGCAGCCATCAATACGCTTCAGCGTATAAACAGTTACCATGACACCGCTTTCCGCACATGCGCATAATCAACTGGCGCGTCTAAATAGTTACCATGACACCGCTTTCCGCGCAAGCGCATAATCAACCAGCGCGTCTAAACAGTTACCATGACAACGCTATCTGCGCATGCGCACAATCAACCGGCGTTTCGCGCATGGGCATAATCAACTGGCGCGTGTTACTGAAGGTACGCAAAACTAAATTATGCCGCACAGTAAAAGACTTTCCTGCACGAAAGAAAATGAAGGGGCTGAGAGGCTGCAGTGGGGGAGGTAGAGCACTGTCAATGCACTCTGTAATTGCCTGGAGGAATACTGCAGCAGCCTGAGGAATAGAATGCACACCAAGTGGCAAAAAGAGGTAACTGCAGGACACACACGGACACAGGGATGCACAATTGCATTTTATTATATAGGATGTGAATTCCAGGAGTTCAAGAATCTTAATCTTTAAATTACTACATGTAAGTAGGCTTCACTCGGAGGTGTGTGTTGCTTTATGCCTTCAACCCAGTACTTGATTAGATCAGACTCAGTATCTGCCCTCTCTCTCTTAACGGACACCTCCTTCCATCTGACCAGACTTTCTATGAGGGCAAGCATGCTCTGTAATCCCTATAAGGCAGCATTGCAAGAGGGAATTTCCCATCATGCTGTTCGCACATACCAACTGTCACCATTCAAGTTACAGCAAAACTGCAAACATATTAATTTATGTAAAGACTTTAGTAAAACTCTGATATTTACCATTGATTAAAAAAGGTTTATTGGTGGGTAGGGTGGTTGTCCTAAATATGGAGGAATTTCTCTAATATGTGTATTACTGTGCTACTTACAGGATCTTCTGGCTGTTGGTTATGGGCAATTTGGATTTAAGGATCAGAAAGGAGGTTTGGCTTGCTGTTGGTCCCTTAAGAATATCATGGTAATATCAAAATCCTATTTTTAATTACAATTAATGCAAAAACACCTTACTGTGATTTTATTGGGTGCTCATTATTGTGCTGTGAATCTGATCCACAACAACTTTTGACCTTCATTCTACTCTTTCCCAATTATATTAATTTGGTAAGAGAATAAAGGAAGTATACTATTACTTGATTTTTTGGGAGCAACAAAATAGCTTCTGACCGCTGCAGCAGAAGGGCATTGTTTGTCAGGCGTCATTCTTGGTATAGTTTTCCCTTTGCAAAAAGAATGCAAAACACAGGAAAACACAAAAAAATATTTACTGTGCAATTGTCTCTTGTGTTTAGGCTGATCATTATGTGAATGTACTGTAGAATAAAACTTTCTGCACAAGATTTCTACAGCCCTGTAAATATACTGCATTCATTGTTTGTGCCACTTGTATGACCATGTTGACCATTGTTCAACCAGGTTTACATATATGATTCATTAATATGTGTTAATTCTAGTGTTCATCACTAGATCACTTTTTGTGTTTCTTACTTTATAGACCCACGGGCTGCATACAGCCTGATCGCAATTATAAGTGGCCATGTGCACTTTACTGCATACTATCCCTTTAAGGCAGGTAGGGGTAATCGGGGAGAGAATTTAAGTGCTCCCATAGCCCCCTTGATCCCCCATCAGTTTTGTCCAAATCCGATGGGGGGATCGGGAGCTAGCAGCCTTAGATGCCGTGACGGCATAATGCAAGCCGGTCCCATGAAGAGAAGAGGATCTTTTTATTGATCTTTGCCAATGAATGAGAAATCACTTCAGGAAGTTATATTTCGATTTTGACTCTGAAAACGTGCATTTATACTTGTATTGCATGTGTATTACATTTAGGAATTTAAAAAAAAAAGAAAAAGTGAAATGCACCTTTCAAAAAAAGTGATACACACCCTATTATTTAATCTATTGTGCGTCCCTCAAAGGTGGCCAGGGGCTGCACATGAGGTCATTAAGGTCAAATGGGTTGGGCACCCGTTATAGACCATAACAAAAGCAAACATTCAAAACTAATACAGATATTGCCATGGTGGTGGCACTTTTATTTATCTGTTACATTATTAATTAAACTGTAATTTATCAGTTTTTTAAAAAAACATATTTACCTGTACAGGTTTAACGGTAACGAAAAACTCATTTCTGTGCTCCCTTTGTAGTGGCCTGAGCGCATTTTTCGCTGTAAATCTGGTGTAACAGCTGTTGACTTCTCTTCAGCTCAGCCAAATCTTCTTGCAGTTGGGTTGTACAATGGTACAGTGGCAATATACAATGTACAAAGCAATGAAGATTCTCCAGTACTAGACAGTAGGTAAGTTGTTTAAATATTGTATTATATTTATATCATATAACATAAACAACTCGCAGAAAATATTTAAAGGAACACTAAACCCACCTAAAGTATGTGCCATCTGTTTCTATTATTCACAGGCAGGTGAGAACGCTTATTCCCACCTCCCTGTGAATAATAGGACGCTCTGGGACACTGGAACTTACCTTACCGGTGCTCCACTCGCAAGCCGCTCCTGCACTGACAGCCGCTCTGTCATGACCAAGCGCCCTATCTTAGGTGCATGCGCGCCAATACAAAAGATAGGGCGCGCAATCGGGACAGAGCGGCTGTCAGTGCAGGAGCAGCTTGGAAGTGGAGCAAGATACACTGCTTTGGGAAAATGTTCTCCATGCTCCTGAGACTGTGTCTACATGCTTACTTACTAATCTTGAGTGCCGATAAAATGGTTGTAGCCATGTTAGTCCAGTAGCATAAATTAGTATAATCTTGATTGTTTAGGCACAGTATGGCTATTTTGTGATAACGCAGCTTTAACACTTATTAGTTTTACATTTGTTGTTATACAATTATGATCGTGATAGTAATGGTTATATCATCTATACCATTGTCGGCCACAGACGTACTTTTACAATAACCTGCGGTATCAGAACTTTCTTAGTTTCTTTTTTCTTATTCCAAAGTCGTCTTCAGCCTTGTTCGTTTTTTTCATCTCATTCTTACTTACATTTGAAGGAGTCTACTTCAATTGGATTTCAGTCAGTCCTCATTCCCAGGGTTTATGAGAATGTGTCATATATATGTGTCAGTTAATATCTGTACTAAAACACAAAAGTGGTGGAAGGCAGCAGTTTTCTGACACCCTGATTGTGTCAGAATAAAATCATTTTGCAAGCAGATACATATGCTCCAACATTAAAGGGGAACTGTGGTCTCCAAACAAGTTGAGTTTAAATGAAAGGCCAGTGTCCTACCTTTAAAACGAGCCATCAAATACCTATCTACGTGCTCCACAGCCCAAGATATAAAGAAATGACTGACCAGAAAGTTAATGGGTGGGAGGCTGACTTATGTCATTCCTGAGGCTTCTCCTGCACAGTGCCGCCGGCGAGCACAGCCTCAGACTCCCTCAGTGTGTGAGGGAGACAGAAAGTCCCTCCTCCTCTCTGCTGTATGAAGTCCTGACAGAGTAGGTAAAGGAATCCACAGTATAGAACATGCAGGGAGGCACACTCAAGTAACAGTTAACAGCAAATTTCATTTATTGAGTTGTCAACATACAGGCCAGATACACAACGTTTCGGGGGGTCCAACCCCCTTCCACACCTGAGGAAGGGGGTTGGACCCCCCGAAACTGGTATCTAGCCTGTATGTTGAGCACTCAATAAACGAAAATTTGCTGTTAACTGTTACTTGAGTGTGCCTCCCTGCATGTTCTATATTGATTTGATCCTTACCTGATGTGGCACAGGCCTCAGGGGGAGCACCTCACAACTTACCTGTTGGGAATCCATAACTTGCTGATAAAGGAATCCACAGCCCTTCTCTCCAACTATGTGAAAACAGTCTTTTCAGGCAGAGTTCTCACTCTGCTTGAAAAGGCTGTTTCCACAGAGTTTTATGTGTGTGTGTGGGGGGGGGGTGTCCGTGTGGCCCGTAGGTGGGCGGGGCTTGGACACATGCAGGTGGGGGGGGCTTAGGCACTCGTGAGTGGGCGGGCCATGACACCAATGGGTGGGGCCACATGGGTCTGTAAGAGAATGGGCCAAGGGGAACCTGCACCTGGAGGGACCATGGTAAACAAGTTACTTATGCAGACAAACTTTGGTGGGTGCTGAACTCCTGGATTCTTCCCACTTCCAAGGAAGGTAAGTATCAGAACTCATGGGGTCCATGAGTGGGAGGGACCAGGGGGGATGCAAAGGGGAGGAGGAGACACAGGGCAGATTGACTCACATGAAAGCAATACCTGTTCATGTCTTAAGGTACATACGATTTAAAAAACAGGGTCCGACACTCGGGCTACATGAAGGTCCAGCGTTTCGGCCGGTAGTCGTGTGTATGTGTTGGTTTGGACTGTTACCTAGCATTATCCTTTTTGGAAGGGGAGAATTATATCATGACAATATTCTACACCCCAAAGAGTTGCCTGCAGTGTCATCACACAGTGGTATGTGGTGGAATTTTCACATTTGTCACCCAAGTTTAGATCATTTATTGTAACCTCATGTCAACAAATAGTGAAGTTTTGTGTTAAGGGATACGATGGACATATCTCTATTACCGGTATTCTTGTAGATAAAACATGTATTGCTGTCATAATGCTGCAAAGAAATCTCATTTGTTTTAATTTTATTTTACCTAGTAACAACCCAAATAAACACACATCCCCAGTCTGGCAACTGAAATGGATAGATCTAGATAGAGGCAACATTGGAGAAGACAAAGGAGAAATCTTGGTATCCATATGCGCAGATGGCAGAATTACAAGGTGGCATATTAGAAAAGGACTTGACTGTAACGGTGAGCTACTTTTTTTATCTTTGGATACATAGTGGAGAACGCTAGGTCCTCATCCCTGGGAGTACATCTGGTAGTTTGAATATTTTTGTTCCAGCTGCCCTTTTCCAATTGTTCTCTTCTGAATGGATTCTAACCTTTGCTATCAGCACTATTTTGGAGAAAACCTTTAAAGCAGTATAAGACAGACGTACACTGGCCTTTTTGTTTCTCTTGGCTTAAAACTGTATTGTATCATATTGCAGACCTAATGAAATTAAAGCGAACGGGCAGTGAAATATCCAAAAAGTCAGGCATTGAAAAAGAGAAGAAAGGTGAAGCTTTAATTTCTCGCCAAGCACCTGGCATGTGTTTTGATTTTCTTCCAAAGGTAAACCAACATGTATCTTTTTTTAAATTAACATTTATAATAACCTTTGTTTTAAAGTATTCATGATTTGACCCACTAGTAAAACTGTAGGGGCCCAGGCCCCCCTGCAAGTTTTGTGGCTGGGCCCCCGACACCTCCTTTCCCAGTGGCACAGCGATCAGCTGTTTTTAAACAGCTGGTTACATGTATGTAGTAAAGGTACGCATGATCAGCTGTTTAAAACACCGGCACTGGTCTGGCAGCTTATTGAGTACCTTTACTATATCAGTAATCAGCTGTTTAAAAACAGCTGATTGCGGTTAGATTGCAGCCTCCTCGACATCGCAGGCCCTGTAGTCACTGATTTGACCCTTATTTTTGATATAAAAAACAAATGCTGAAAGCAACTGACATAGCTGGGAGACTTGGACATCTATACTTACAAGCACTGTATTTATCCAAACCAAGAACTGGTTGCAAAATGTATACTTCATCCTCTAACACAGTGGTGGCGAACCTATGGCACACATGACAGAGGTGGCCTTGGAGCCCTCTCTGTGGGCACTCATGCACAGCAGAGTTCACTAGAGTTTGTTACCAGAAAGCCAGAGAGAAAGTGTAATGGCTGTCTGTAGCAGAGAGAGGTCATGTGCTATAACATTCAGCTCTGTTTGAGTCCCTGTTTTGGATCTCAAACTCCTGTCTAATAATGTAGGGGTTAATGGTCACTGTATTAGATCTCCTATGTGGTAATGTATAGAGGTTAATCTATAATCGATTCCATCTACTGTATCCGTCTGTGTTTATTTGATTTTATTTTCTGAAGTAAAAACTCTGTATTCGTATTCAGGTTAGAGGATCATGTTGGCACTATGCAATAAAAAGTGGGGTTCTGGGTTGCAGTGTGGGCACTCAGCCTCTAAAAGTTTCGTCATCACTGCTCTAACACTTCCTCCATTACACCTAAATCCATTTACAGAAATATCCCTGTACTACACAAACGTACAGTCACCATGCATGCATGTACACCCCAAAATACTTGCTCTAAATTTTACTAGCCAGAAGTAAATAAGATTGAGGATATGTATATGTTTATTTACATAGTGCCACTTGTGGACGCAGCGCTGTACAATATTACAATAAAAAAAAACTTACAGGGGGGACAAAATATGATCCAGTTTCTGATCGAATGTCTCCAAAGTAGTTTGTGCCTTAGTGACTAGTTTGTCATTGTGTTTGTGTATTGTGTTATTATTGGACATTTTGATAAACTATCAGGGTTATTCAATAAAAGTTCTTATCGTTTAAAATGGTGCTAATTTAGCCCCAACCAATCAGATGTTAGCTTTCAACTGTTAAATAAGATCTGATTGGTTGGGGCAAAATTAGCACACTTTTAAACGATAAGAACTTTTATTGAATAACCCTGAAAGTCTAAAGTGTATTATTATTATATGACTTTTATTTTTAAACAGAAATGCAAATGCATGATTCATAGATCAGCTAAATGCTCATTGTTATGTATTTCTCTTTTCTTTAAGGATTCCAACATCTATCTTGCTGGTACTGAAGAGGGCCATATACATAAGTGCTCATGCTCATATAATGAACAATTTCTTGATACATATAAGGGTCACAAGGTATGAGTCTTATTAGTAGATTACATGCAGTAATAATACTAAATACTGTAATTAAAGTATAAAATGATACCTAGAAATGTTTAAATATGTTTACAAAAAACTGCATTGAAGGTGAGGATCTCTGTGCAGTTATATTATTGGCTGCCAGCTTCTAGGAAGCAAGACTGTAGCTTCCTTGTTATAATTTGTTGAGCACTTCAGAGCATGGGAGTCACCCAGCAAAGGTGGATTATGGTACTGGGGAAATGTTGTTTCTTTAGGGCTAGGGCAAGTAATAAAATGTTATGTATTTAGACTAATTATTTTTTTTCCCATTAAATGAAGGGTCCTGTTTATAAAATAGCGTGGTCTCCATTTTGTCCAGAAGTATTTTTGAGCTGCTCTTCAGATTGGTGTGTTCACTTATGGCGTCAAGACATACTGTCTCCTATTCTAACTTTTTCTGCTACATCTTGTGCTGTACATGACATCATGTGGTCTCCTTACTCTGCATTAATGTTTGGAGCAGTCCGTGAAAACAGATTGGAAATCTGGGATCTAGGAGTTAGCATGTAAGTTATTTTTTTATAACTAAGTAACTGGTAATTTGTTTTTCATATTGTACCTAGGGACTCATGATTTTGTTAAGAACATAAAAAATGCTGTGGGTCCACCAGGGGTTTCCCGTCACCCTGGGGGCCAGTCTGACACTGATGCCAATGAAAATTCACACTAATCCTCGCTATGATTTGTTTATTAACAATTTTTGTTTATTGTTTATTGAGAAGCCCATTCCGTTTTTACAGAAATATAACAAATTATTTTACAGTCACAAAGGCCTATTACACTATCTGAAAATAGCATTGGCAACAGTCCAACATACCTCAGTGAATGTAAAACTGGACTGAAATAATACATCCAAAATAAATGCAACTGGACGCTCCAAGATTCTTTGAAAAGTATTCTGTTTATTCACCCATATGTGAGGTCTCTCCGGCAATGTTTTGGGTGGACCTCCACCCTTTATCAAGCTTGATAGCAGTAATTCCCAAAATGAAAGAGCGTGCACTGTCTTTTAATGAATCGGCAATACAAACTATGTAAAATCAAGATTCACCTTTATTAGTATTCCATTGCACAAGCCAGAGGATCACCTGATCTGTTTCGTACCTGTTCAGGTACTTAGGGCCCTATTTATAAAAGATCGGTATCGTTATCGTAAAATACCGATTGTTATCGTAAAATAACGACCGTTTTTTTTACCGATAACGACCGTTATTTACCATTAACGACCGGTATTTACCGATATCGTTAAATACTGGTCGTTATTGGTAAATAACGGTCGTTATCGGTAAATAACGGTCGTTATCGGTAAAAACACGGTCGTTATTTTACGATAACGATACCGATCTTTTATAAATAGGGCCCTTAATCCTAAGTAAAGAAGTTCTGGCTAGGAGAAGGAGCTAGAATCAAGGAGCTCCTTTACCTTTGAATAAGTACCTGAATAGGCAAGAAGTGCATCAGGTGATCCCCTGGCTTGTGTAATGGAATACTAATAAAGGTGAATCTTGATTTTACATGGTTCGATTCATTAAAAGACAGTGTGCACTCTCTTTCATTTTAGTTATTACTGCTATTGTGGATGAGCTGTGGTGACGGGCTCGGGCTGGATGCACCTAAGCTACCCTTTCCAGGTGGTGAGTGTTTAACCTACACACGCTCCTTATACCATGTTTCTTAGGATCGGGGAGGATTGAAACAAGCGAAGGGTCTGGGGCTTACGCACCTGGACCAAGTTTTATATTGTGTGAGTTTCTCTATTAGTGTTTTCTCTTACCTTATTCGCATTGATTACCCCTCTCTAAACCCAGTATCAAGGGGATACAATAACTTGTTGCTATATTTAGCTACATTGTCGGTATTTGTGTATAGTGTGTCCTTAGGCTTGCTGAGTAGTTAATCCCTAACACCCAAAGCCCTTATCATGGGAAGAAGAACCTAAAGTGGCAACTGACTGCTAACCACAGAAAAGTATAGCAAAGGGTATTAATGGGATGGTTTAAGGTAAACAGGATCACTGGGCTTTTTTTATACACGAGTTGGAGCATGTTTCATGCTTATGATTAAAGGGCATGTTTACCCATAAAATTAAATTTCATACACAGTTTAAGTACCCCCCCCAAAACCCCAGATCCGTTTTACTTACCTTCTCCAGTCACTTTGCATCCCTGTCGCGGCTGTCAGTCAAAGGTGTCACGGCCAATAGCTGACAGCTGCGACCAGGAAACAAAACAGGAGCAGGGGGCAGCACCTAGGCAGAGAGGGACTGGGTCTTGTAAGTATATTCCTGGGCATCTTTAGGGAATGTAAGTAAAACGGATCTGGGGTTTGGGGGGGGGGGGGGGTGCTTAACCCGTGTATGAAATATCGTTTTGTGGGTGGACATGCCTTTTATGGACTTCCCAAAGCACGTCAAGCAATTGTTTGAATAAATATCTACTTTTATTAAAGCGTTAATCCCGGTTGGCTGTTGATTTCTGGACTAAATTACTAAATTATCAGACGGAATCAATTTGTGGAAAAATATCATCTGTGTACCTAGTCTACAAAATTTCTTGTTGCTGGCTAACATTCAATGTTTTTAGATGCAGACAATGAACCCAAACCCCAGATATATATAATTGCTGCACTGTAAGGTGATTTAGCTGATTTAGCTCTAATTTACATAGCTGTATTTTTGTATTAACATTCTTATAGTAATTAAGGTTGAATAAAGACATTCGTCCATCAAGTCCAACCTATTCACTTTTTTTTTTTTTTTTTTAATTTATTTTTTTTTAACCCTACCTAACAGTTGATCCAGAGGAAGGCAAAAAAACCCCAGTTAAAAAAGGGGGAAAAATTCCTTCCTGACTCCAAACGGCAATCGAAAGTATCCCTGGATCAACCAGATCTATATCCATTAATACCAGTAATTCTCAATATTTTTTAGTTTTAGAAACTTATCCAGGCCTTTTTTAAAGTTATTCAATGAACTTGCCATTACACCACCTCTGCTGGAAGACAGTTCCACAGTTTCACACACCGTTCTCACTGTAAGAAACCTCTCCTAACTTGAAGATGAAACTTCTTTTCTTCCAACCTTAAAGGATGTCCACGAGTCCTCTGATATGACCTATTAGTGAACAATGCACCAGAGAGTTCACTGTATGGGCCATTATATATTTGTATAAGGTTATCATGTCCCCACGCAACCGCCGCTTCTCCAATGTACAGCCCTAACTTGTCTAATCTGCTGCATATTCAAGCCCCTCCATTCCCCTTATTAATTTAGTGCCCTTCTCTGAACTGCCTCAATTTCCAAGATGTCCCTTTTGTATACGGGATTCCAAAACTGCACCGCATATTCCAAATGTGGCCTTACCAGTGCCTTGTAAAGAGGAGAATAATATTTTTCTCTCTTGATTCCATTCCCCTCTTTATACAAGACAATATCTTGCTAGCTCTAGCTGTTGCTACCTGGCATTGTTTGCTACAGCTAAGTCTGTTATCTACCAGAACCCCCAAATCTTTTTCCATTTCAGATGCACTACAACAGAGTTATTTATGGTGTAGGTGGCACAGGGATTATTAAATCCCAAATGCATCACCTTACATTTTCAACATTGAATCTCATCTGCCATTCTGCTGCCCATTTTGATAATCTATCTAGGTCTGCTTGCAGCACTTGCACATCATTGGAAGTTTCCAAAGCTCTGCATAATTTAGTGTCATCAGCAAACACAGAGACCTTGCTCTCAATGCCCCCTTCTAAGTCATTTATAAACAGATTAAACAGAAGCGGCCCCAGTACAGAACCCTGAGGAACTCCGCTTAGAACTTTAGCCCACATAGATGTAGCTCCATTAACCACCACTCTCTGTTTGCGGTCCAATAACCAGTTCTCTATCCATGAACAAATGTTTTCTTCAAGGCCAACAGTCCTCAGTTTATACATTAGTCGCCTATGTGGCACAGTATCAAGCTTTTGCAAAATCAAAATATACCACATCCACAGCTGTGCCTGAATCTAACTTCTTACTCACTTCTTCATAAAAACCAATTAAATTTGTCTGGCATGATCTATTTCTCATATCCATGCTGACTACTACTAATAAGATGATCTCTGGAGACAAAGTCAAGGATATGATCCCTTAACAGTTTCCATCACCTTCCCTACCACTGATGTTAGGCTTACAGGTCTATAGTTACCAGGCTGTGAACGACTACCTTTTTTGAATATTGGTATTACATTGCTTTTTTCCAATCCAGCGGCACTCCCCAGACAAAAGCGAATCTGAAAAGATGAGACACAGTGGTCTTGCTAGAACTGAACTAAGCTCTTTTAAAATCCTAGGATGCAATCCATCTGGTCCTGGCGCTTTATTGATTTAACTTTGTCTAATTGATTCCGTACCATATCCTCTTTATCCAATGTGAAAACTCTTCATTTCCTCCCTGCACATTGTTACAATCCCTACTGTAAGGATTCTCAACAGTAAAAACCGATGTAAAAAAAACGGTTTAGCAGATTAGCCTTTCGGCATCCTCTACAACCACCTCAGCTCCATTATTTAATGGTCCCACATTCTCAGTCCTCATTTTTTTACCATTTATATACTTAAAACATCTTGGGGTTGGACTTGCTTTGTTCGGCAATCCGTTTTTTCATTTTCTATTTTAGCTAGTTAATTGCTTTCTTGCACTCTTTATTACAACTTTTGAAGTCCCTGTAAGCCTTTTCTGTGCCTTCTGCTTTCAAAATTTTAAAAGCCCTTTCTTTTTTTCCATTTCCCTTTTTACCTGAGCATTAAGCCATGCAGGAGTGGACCTAATTTTTTTACACTTGTTTCCTAAGGTACCGATTTGGAAATGTTATGTTTAATATCCCTTTAAAAGTGGTCCACATCTGCTCAGTATCTTTACCTAGAAACAGTTCCCCCAGTCTATGAGCAGGAGCGATTCCTTTAAAAGCATAAAATTAGCTTTCCTAAAGTTAAAAGTTTTGTTAAGCCAGTGCATCTTAGTTTCTGCAACCTATATTAAATACACTATATCATGGTCACTATTCCCTAAGCTTCCCATTACCTTCATCTCAAAATGAGCTCTGGGTTATTAGATATCACCAGATCCAACAACGCATTCTTTCTAGTAGGAACTTCTACCATCTGTGAAAGAAAATGCTCATATGAAATTTAAGAACTTTATACCTTTGAGGTGCTGGCATTTCATTACTCCAATCTATTTCAGGGTAGTTAAAATCCCCCTAACCAGAACATGCCCCATACCAGCAGCCTTCGCCAACTGCATATGGAGATTCATTTCCACCTCTTCCCCGGCATTTGCGGCTTATAACACACTCCAACAATTAATTTACCTACCTTCTTGCTTCCTGTACACAGTTCCACCACATAATGTTTCTGCCGCATCGTTTGCTCCCCCATCTATTCCATCTTTTAAATTTGGCTTCAATTCCTGTTTAACATACATACATACTCCTCCTCCTTTCTTTTAACTCGGTCATGTCTAAATAAGGAGTACCCTTCAATATTTACTGTCCAGTCGTGTGAATCATTAAGCCATGATTCTGCTATACCATTACATCATACCTTTCCTTTAACGCTATTATTCAAGTCGCCGGTTTTTCCAGCCAGACTCCTTGCATTTGTAAACATACATTTTAGAATACAATTGATTTACTTCCATACATGGTCGTACATGCCTCCTTATCCTCTTGCTCCCCCCTCCCCTTCTCCTCCCTCCGTTGTGTTACTAGCCCCCAGATCCCTAACTTCTCTATCTACCCCTGTGTAGTTAAACGTTCCCCCCCCCCCATACCTAGTTTAAAATCTCCTACCCCAACCCCCTAGCCATCTTCTCCCCCAAAACAGTTGCACCACCACCATTGAGGTGCAATCCGTCACTACTAAAGAGCCTGTAGCCAACAGAAAGTCAGCCCAGTTCTCTAAAAACCCAAACCCCATCTCCTTACACCACCCTCCCTTAGCCACGCATTTATACTCCTGAGCTCCCTTGCCTCCCTAGCGTAGCACTGGCTGCGGTATGTATTCTGAATCATACCCTGGAGGTCCTTGCTTTTAACTTGGCCCCTAATTCTCGGAAATCATTTTTAAGGACCTCACCTCCACCTCTATCTTTGTCATGGCACCATGTGGAACCAAGACCCGCCGGGTCACTCCCCAGCCCCACCCAATAATCTGTCTACACAGATCCACCACTGTCGAACCCTAGCACCACAGACAACACACTGTTCGGCATGCAGGGTCCTGGCGACAATTACCACTATCTACCCTTCTATAATAGAATCCCCTACCACTACCACCTGTCTATCCTTCCTAGCCCCCAGTTCTCCCTCCCTTGTATTGGAGATGGCCGTCCCCTGGGTGCTCAAGGGAAAGGCGCTCCATACTGCTGCTTCCGAGCCATCGTCCTCCACATCTTCACCTAAAATGGCAAATCTGTTGGGATCGACCAGCTGGGAAGAAGCCCCCCTATCCTTCCGTCCCCTACTTCCCCTGGTGACCCTTACAAATCTATCTTCCTCTCCACCTTATCTCCCCATCTCCACCCACCAGTTTACTGGCCCCTGCCATACCTGCATTTCCCCCAGGTTGCCAAGTCCTGCAATGCTGCAAGTTTACCCTAGACTCTGTACCTCAGATTCCAAATGGGCACCCACTCACACTGACACATACATAGGTCCCCTGGGGCGGCTGCTCCAAGATCCCATACATGCGGCAGGATGCACATTGCGCGGCCCCGCCCCACAAAACTGTCCATACTAAACAGCAATACACAGCAGAGACACAGCAGAGAAATAGTGTTGTTCTCAAACGCTTCTTGTTTTAAACCTTTAGTTTTTTAACCTGTCAATTCTCTTAAAAACAGAAAAATCTCTTTAAAACAGGAAATCGCTCAGAGCTAATCGCTCATGGGACAGGCCTTAAATGAGGTTCAAAACCAACCAGAGCCAACAGGCCTCAGCCAATTTAAACCAATTAGTTACACCCCCATCCAATCAGAGAGAGAGAGAAAAAAAAAAAAAAACTTTCCTTTGTCTCCTACCAACCCCCGCTCCACAGGTAACAGTGTTTTTTAAACACAAGTTTTGTTTTAGTAATCCAGTGCTTTGAGTTTACTCAAACAATTCCTACCACCTTATTCAAGCAGTAAGTAGTAAAAAAAAATAAAAATACACTAGTGATTAATTACTTACACAGGCACCCTCCTAGAAATAAATAAGTGTTAGGTTAGTACATTTACTAGGCTGCAACCACAGTTAATAAACGCTTTAGTTTTTTAACGCTGTCAATTCTCTTAAAAACAGAAAAATCTCTTTAAAACAGGACTCGCTCAGAGCTAATCGCTCATGGGACAGGCCTTAAATGAGGTTCAAAACCACAAGTTTTTTGAACAAGTTATGTTTATACTTTTTTTGTCTTTTATAGAATAGACCCAGTCATTGTAAACTCTGCCAACCCAGGAGTTAAGCTTTCATCAATATTATTTGCCAAAAATACAAATTGTGTCTTGATTGGGGACAGTGATGGACAAGTAAGTGTATATGAGCTGAGAAATGTATCAAGTTCCAAAGATTCAGAGGTAAGTTTACATTTTACAATTTGAAGGTTTTCTGAGTGCATAGTGGCATAAAAACAAAATATATATATACAGTTTCTGACAAAAGTCTTGTCGCTTGTGTACAAATAGACCTGAAGTGCCGCTTAACAATAATTCTAATGCAGATTTTGTTTCAAGAAATGGTTCATTTTACCCCAAACAGCTTTTGTAATAATGTTTCAATGCAAAACGAAACTAACAAAAAGTATTCTAATATTCACAGCTTGGTAAAGCCCATTGAGTCAATTTGTGCAAAGACATAAGTGTTGTCGCCTTGTCATATGGGCTTCACCTGTGACTAATAATGGATCAATTAGGTGTCAGGTGTGTATATAAAGAATCCCAGTACACTAGACCTTCACATCAACTGCAAATAGACCTCTGCAAACATGCCTAAGGTTCACCCTGAGACTCAAGTGTTGATTATCAAGAGGCTGAAGACCATATCCACTGCTGATGTGGCGCACACCTTCAATGTCTCTCAGCGTCCAGTTCAGAGGATAAAGAAAAGATTTGAGGAGACTGGAGAATTTCTGACAAGCCCAGGTCAGGCAGACCCCGCAAGACAACTGCTCAAGAGGACCGTTTGTTGGCTCAAAAATCCAAGGCAAGCCCATTTTCAACTGCAGCAGAGCTCCAGGAGTCCTGGTCACCTGAAATCCCTGTGTCAACCAGAACAGTTTGTCGGATTCTGTCTCAAAATGTTCTCCATGGTCGAAGTCGAATCAGTGCCCATAAGCTAGCACTAAATAAAAGACAATTAAAAAAAAAAACATGTGGCACTTGCCAAGTCCCACAGCCTGCTAAAAGGATGGATGTTGGAAAAGTGGCAAAAGGTGGATTTTTCAGATGAATCTTCTGTTGAATTACACCACAGTCGCCGCAAATATTGCAGGAGACCTACTGGAACCCGCATGGCAAAATCATGGTCTGGGGTTACATCCAGTATGGAGGTGTGTGAGGGATCTTCAGGGTGAAAGGCAACATCAATAGTGTAAAATACCAAGAAATCTTAGCTACCTCATATATTCCCAACCATAAAAAAGGCCAAATTCTGCAGCAGGATGGTGCTCCATCGCATACTTCCATCTCCACATCAAAGTTCCTTAAGGCGAAGAAGATCAAGATGCTCCGGTCAACCCAGTCACCTGACATGAACATCATTGAGCATATGTGGGGTAGGATGAAAGAGGAAGCATGGAAGACGAAACCAAAGAAGATTGATGAACTCTGGGAGG
The DNA here is from genome assembly GCA_019447015.1 of Hymenochirus boettgeri. Lineage (NCBI taxonomy): Eukaryota > Metazoa > Chordata > Amphibia > Anura > Pipidae > Hymenochirus > Hymenochirus boettgeri. The sequence goes on from CM033472.1 coordinate 144,803,917, forward strand.
CTATTCCTGATGATTTCAACAATAAATTGTATGAATCCTTGCCAAACCGCATGGATGCTGTCCTTCAAGCTCATGGAAGTCATACAAGATATTAAATTTGGATCTCACAGCACCACTACTTAATTTGCTGACATATTTTTGGATTGGCTGTAAAGTAGATCATTTTCTATATAGGCGACTACACTTTTGACCTTTCTGTCTTGATTAAATGATAAATCTTTTTTCAGTGAAACTATTTTTTTACCAGAGCATTTAATATTATTTGGGAAGGTCTTTAGCTTTTCATATGAGCTATTTCTAACACCAATTGATTAATTAAAAATCGGGTTAATAGCAGGAGTTACTGCAAAATACACAGGCGACAAGACTTTTGTCAGAAACTGTATGATAAGAACAGATGATTTTTAAGGACTAAAAGACCATTTACACTTTTGACAACATTCTTTGATATTATGTTCAATATGAATTATAAAATATGTATTTTGTTGGCCGTGTCACTTTATTTTTAGTAAAGCGGCGATTGTTACACTTTCTATGTCTTTAATTCAATCCTAAAGCATCTATATAAGAGGAAAAATGTATGTATGAATGAGAATGGGGAAATAACAAAAGTGTAAGCAATTGTTCATAGTAAAGAAAGTTAACAAATTGCTGAGCCACACTGATATTATGGATCTCTCTCTTGTTAAACATCTAATTTTCTAATGGAAATACATCTGTCTTGGAAACACATCTGTCCTTAACCTGTGTCGGAGCACCCTTTTGCATGTAGAATGCAGTGTGGTTTCCCCTAAATGAGTCTAAAACTAGTAAGGTGATCTGCTCTTAGTAAGTTAGTAAGGTGATCTGCTCTTCATTTACAATGTGTAAAAGAACGGCCGACATGTTAAATAACGAATGTAATATAATGATACTAATATTTTACGATAACAAAGTTTTATAAATGTCACCATTATTTTTACAGTAAAATGATTGTAGCCTTGGGGGCTTATCCCCCAAGATTGGGGGTGAACTTGACTTGTATGTATGTATATGTTTATTTATATAGTGCCACTTGGGGACGCAGCACTGTACACTATTAAAATACAATAATTTACCACAAGAGGTAATGAGGTCCCTGCCCCGTAGAGCTTACAATCTAGTTGTATTGAGCATGTACATGGGATTTCTTACTTGGGGGAGCTAAGAGCGTAAAATGGAGGGATTCTTAAGCAGGCATCGTTTATAGTAGAAAATACATTAAATAGATATCCTATATTATTAAATATACATCCTATAAAAAAACTGTATATTTTATCTTTGTGGTTAGTCGGCATTGAAAATATGCAGAAGGATCATGGTTAAAGCTGTTTTGGCACAGCTTTTAGTAGGCTGTAAAATTCAAATTTACTACCACACTGTACTTTTAATTGTCATCCTTCTTTACATATTGGAAATATTACTTGAATATGGGGAAAGTAAAGGTACAATTGACCATTTAATTGCACCATTTACATAAACAAGTTGAATACTTTATTTTGTAACACTAGCAACCTGTTTGTTTTAGAGACACCCACATATAATGGTAATGAAGAGATACATGCAAAGTAGATTTTTATATTTTTTAAATGACAGATTCCATGTAAGTACAGATTCAGTGCTCTAAGTGCAAGTTTATTAGTAAAAGATTCACGTTTATGACATGCTACTAGCATTTACACTGTAGGATTGCCATTAACGATCTTTTATCTACACCACACTAAACAATATGTTCCATATTTTTATGTGATGTGTTGATGACAGCTTCCTCTTTCTTTTACAGGTGAATGCATTATACGACATAATTGGAGCAACTTTAGCTGCTCAACTGTAATTTGTATTTCCAAACATGTAATAAATGGACATGGAGTATGATATCTCCAAACTGATGCAAAATATCTACAACTTACAATTCCTATTATTGGACTGGATTCAACACAATAAACTATATATTTACAATACCTAAATATGCATGAAGTCTTGGAAAACCCCTGTTTGTTTTATGTTTATAGCTGCTTTTAACCTTGTTTTGCAATTGGAAGTACAATTACTGGTGATGGATGCCACAGTTCACTTACTTCACTTAGAACATCAGCCTGTTTTTGATTTGTGTTACATGTGAGAAGAGATAAATATAAAAGAAATATGTTTTTCAATTTGTTGAACAAAGGAACCGGTACCCATTCATATATATGGCAATATGGGCCATATTTATAACTATTGTTGCCACAATCGTAAATTTACAATTGCTGATGTAAATCTACGACTGCAGGCATAAAGTTACGATCCATGCACAGTGGGTCACATTCTGTAAAAATTTCAGTGATGTGACAATGGTCCATATATTTTATGAGACTTCTTTTCAATTAAAAATTCTGCAAAAATGGATCAGCATGACAAACCCATTGTCTATTCATAATTGATGTGGTTATTCATGCCAGCCTTTCTCCCTCCTCACTTAAGCATGCCATACACAGACACAATCTTTTTAACCAATTCGGTCAAACACAATGAATGCTTGGTATTTTTTCGATCAACCATTCAACAATAACGAATGCACGATTGGAAAAACGGCAATTGGGTCAGGTGGATAATTTTACGTTGACCCCATTTTCTAGTCCTTCTCTACAGTGCTAGGTGTTTAATTTTCGACTAGCTGTTCCGACAGCTGTTTGACAGTGAGGAATCGTCCTGTCCTGAAATCTGAACCTGCTATGAAAGTAGGTTTTGCAAGCAGTGTCTGTGTTTGTAATTATACAAACTGTGTAGGCCACAGTATAAACGGTAGAACCACAGAATTGCCTTCCAAAAGATAATATGCGAGGAGATGTAATACTTACCCTCCGCAATTCTCTTCCTTCTGGGTTCTCGCAAAGTATTATTCACACAGTTGAATTACTGCATCAAGGGAACCCGGAAGGTAAGGAGCGTAGAGGTAACAGCTCAATTTCAAAGGTGTTTGTTTTCATGCTACTGTGTAGCCCAAAAATGAACATTGGGGATTTAATATTTTTTACCTGTGCGTTTATAGAAAAAAGCTTTAGTTGATCCTGGGGGTTCTTTGAATTATTACAATATACAATATTCCCTTTGGATCATTTGTCAAAAGATTGAACTAGTGGGCCTTTATCACAAAATATTTAAAATGAAATACGGCTCCATTTCTTCCAGGGCAAAGTCTTAAAGGACAACTAAAGCCACAGAACAACACTGAACCAGAAGGCAGAACACCTTGATATAAAACCAGTAATCTGTGTCTTACCTCTCATTTTGATACAGGCGCTGGGAAATTTACCTAAATAACATATGGTTTGTGCTTTACTTCAAAGCATTCTAGTATCACACAGTTTGGTCAACGACCATTATGTTCTGCACATGCTCAGTCCTTAGCTATGGCAGAAACTTGTTACAGTTGGTCACACCCATTAATAATCTCTAGCCAATCCTTTTACAGGACAGATAAAGCAAGGAAGCATGTGACTGAGGTCAGGAGGTGTGCTCTGACACTGCACATACACACAGATACTTCATCCAGTTCTTAACAGGCTTACATTTACTTTAATACAATTTACTGAAGTGGTATTTTATAGCTTATTGGTGTTTTTAGGGGGGTTGTTTTCAGATTCTGGAGTATAAAAAATTGGGTTTAGTTCTCCTTTAATTAACCCTTTGTAAAACATTATCAGGGAGATGTTTTAAAAGTCTCTACTGTTAAAAATGGTGCTAATTTAGCCCCAACTAATCAGATGTTAGCTTTCAAATGGTAACTAAAATCTGATTGGTTGGGGCAAAATTAGCAAAATTTTTAACAATAATAACTTTTATTACTTTTATTATCTCCCATATGTTTAAAGTAATGCCATAAACAGTACATGTAAACTAATAATGTAATAAAAGCCTAGAGACAGTAAGTTCCATGGAACTCTGGGACATACTTATTAACTACCGCTATGGTATTGTAATTTTATGATCAGGGCCCTAAAAATTAAGATAGGGCCCTATGGGCGATATTTATAAACTGCGGTATCACAATTTAGCGATACCGCACTTTATTGGTAATGTACGACAGCGACCGTAAATGTAAAGCCACTGTCATACATTTACACCGAACGTCTTATTTAATGAATGTTCGGTTGTAGAATACTATGCACTAGTAAACTAAGTAATAGTAAATTAACATTCCTTAAACTGATCGGTAATTAACGATCGTTAAAGATGCGGTATCACTAAAAAGTGATAGAGTGCCTTTATAAATATGACCCTATGCGAGATATGCATCCATTCAAGGGCAATTAAAGCATTCCAAAAGACCCCCCTCACATAATATTACCTAGGGTGGGGAACAAAACTTTTGCATCCTCACCCTTAGGTCTTAACTAATTGCACAGAACAAGCCTTGCAAACTCTTGTGTCATAGGGGCATATTTAAAAAAAAGTGGTATTGCAAATTTGCAATACTATGGGCTATCTTAAAAGTACTATACCAAGTGGTAGTAAAATACTGCAATGGTATTGTATGGGTGTTCGTAAATCTACGATCATGGACGTAGATCTACAATCATAGATTTACAACCGTGACTGCAAATTTAAAACCACGGCAATGCTCGTTAAAGGTGTGATATCCCAAAATAGTGAATAGTTTATAAATAAGGCCCATAGTCTTGGACAACTAATGGTACTGAATAATAAGAAGACAGGCCTCTTGTAGAGCGTGCCTTCTCATGAATCAAATACTAGATTGTGGTGGGGGCGGGGCTGAACTTTACAAGTCTGGTGCGACTGAATTAAGGCGTGTACACATGCGCAATCACGTAGGCCGACACGTGGCGCACGATGGGGTAACAAAGCTGGGATCATTAACTATGCCTGACCAAACAGCTGTTTTGCCTGACTGATCGCCTATACATTAATCAATTGGATACTTTCATTTTTAAAGGCAGGAATCCTTATTAGCCATTGGGCAACAAGCTGTTCTCAATCCAGCTTCCTGTAGGCTCTCTGTTTGCATACAATATAATCATCTTGGCTGAGTTTTCCAATCTATCCAAATACTAATCCATACATTGTAAACTATATCATGTAGGGCTGGGAGGGACTGAGTCATATTTAACTTATTAAGCACCCTACTAAATACACTTTTTACATTTTCACTTGCCTTTACCAAACACACTTCTATTCTACTTAAAAACTTCAATCCATTGGAGTTTGTAAGACATTTTTGATTCTGTATGCACAGCAGCAGAGGAGGCAGCTTCGGGTGTGGCTGTCAGCCATTGGCCATGATGTTAGCATCATGGCTTTGATTGATGGTCAGACCCAGAAGCTATGGAAAGGGCCATGGGTTGAGGGGGTGTTGCTTAATATGTGGCTAAATGTTCTTCCAAAGGGTGGACCCTCATAACTAAGATTGAGTTAAAAGTGTGGGCATGCCCTTTAATATACCATGTGCTGCTTGCCACATTAAAAGCATACAGAGGTGAGAATATACACTCATTAGACATGTGGGCACTTGTTTACATGATGATATCTTGAAATCTCTCCCTGTAATTTAATCTGTTAAGTATCTCTGAAATGAGTTTAACTACCCAGGAAATCCTAAATTATATGTATCGTATGCACCATTGAGCATTAAAGACGACACTGAGCAAAGCAGACACAGCCAATGGAATTGTAGGTGTATTTCTATATATTGGCTGGTGCTTGAAACATTTATTAAATCTGTCTGCTTCCCTTATCTCCAGACCACATCCGTTTTTTTACTTTAATAACAAAATGAAGGTTTCACCTTTTTTCACCTGTTTTGTGCTGCTCTCAATTTTATTATCAATAACAGAAGTAAAAAGTGATAATCAATTTGTTAAACTCTGTGGAAGAGAATTCATTAGAGCTGTCATATACACATGTGGTGGCTCCAGATGGAGGAGACTGTTGTCTGAACCAAACCAAGATATGGCTGGTAAGTTTCACATACGGTAGCTTGGAGCTAAGAAGTAATGTTTGCCTGTGTTCTCTCTGCTAATATACTGTCTGCTTTCTTATCAATTTTCATTTAAAATTCTTGCAGCCCTGAGGTCCTGAGTTCGATTCCACCCTTGGACACATCTGCAAGGAGTTTGTATGTTCTCCCCGTGCTTGCGTGGGTTTGCTCCGGGCACTCTGGTTTCCCCCACAATCATAAAGACATACTGATAGGTTGTATGTGTACATAAAGTGATTAGATTGTAAGCTCTTCGGAGCAGGACCTGATGTGAATGTATACATGTAATTGTAAAGCGCTACGGAAGATGTTGGCGCTATATAAATCCTCAATAATAATAATAATAATAATGATATTCTATGTAATATCCAAGACCAAAGCTGCAGTATCATGGTGGTTAATAATTTATCCTAGAGCCTCTTGGATTAGTCAACCATGATCGTCAATTCATTTAATTCCCAGGTATTGGATTCCAGTAGCAAAACTAACTAGAAAGGGGAAGTTTAAGTAAACTTTGAATTTGGCTTGATAGGCTGCATTTTAGATGGGAATGTGTAATCATTTTGCTATGGTAATAAAAGGGGACATTAACATTTCATGATTTATTTTGATTAAATTCATACATTTTCATTATTTTGTGTATGATTGCCATGGAAATAGAATTATGTATGTTGGGGTGTGAGACCATAAAAGAGAGATGTCTTTCTTGTGACCCTGTAGATCTTTGAAAACGACAACTCTCAATATTCAGTAAAAGCAGAAGGCAGCAGGGAATGGTGGTTTGCAAACACCTGGAGGACCTCAGGATGGAAATCCCTGCTTTAAAACTAAAACTTCTTAATACATAAACTACTATTATTACTATATACATATATTATTGTGCTTTTATACTATACATTTTAGGACTTTTATTTTGTAATAGTGTGTGAGTTGTTTGTGTAGTTGTGTTTGTGTCAGAGAGACACAGTGTGTAGTTCGTGTAGCCTCAGGTCCAGGTGCATTTCATACAGAATGTGACAGTTGGGATTTGATTACATGACCCTGAAACCCCAGAATATATATATATAATATATATATAATATCAATTCCTGAAGCATACAAAATGAAGAAATGGAGTCCCACACAGTTTTTCTTTGCAAATAAAAGCTTATATTATCGCCATATGTTTACACACAGACAACGTGTTTTGGAACGCTTGGTTCCTTTTCAAGTCAAAAGCATATGTTTTTGACTTGAAAAGGAACCAAGCGTTCCGAAACATTGTCTGTGTGTAAACATTGGCGATAATATAAGCTTTTATTTGCAAAGAAAAACGGTGGGCTACTCCATTTCTTCATTATATATATATATATATATATATATATACCATAGAATCCAGTAAAGGCACTCAAAGGGACTTCCATAAGCAAACAAATCCAAAGTTTATTGTGCCTTAATGCGTTTCCAGCCCTGTGGGATTCTATGGTGGATGTGTACGGAGTAGCACCAGGGCATTGCAAGGTGGTGAGTGGAGTGCGTAAAACTGCCATGTCTACAATGTTGTGCATTGTTACATTGAAATACTGTAACTATTGTATGGTTATTTGTATTAAGACATAATAAAACACTAACAACTGGGTTGTTGTGTTCAATGATTATACACTAAATAAGAATTAATATACCATTTATATAGTTCACAGTATCTTAGATACAAGCAGTGGATAAAAGCAGTTTGTAAAAAAAAAAAAAAAAAAAGGTTTTACCACTCATATTTGTTTTATCTTTCTTTTAGACAGAGACAATTACTTGGCTTTGTATAATCAAGAAAAGACTATAAGTGAACCTTTTGACTATCAACCGCATCAAGCCAGCTCCCAAACAGATGACATTTTCCACAAGACAGAATCAAAAGAAAAGTTATGGGACACAGAAAAAAAGTCTGATCAAGAGAAGAGGGATTTGAATGAACTGTTAACAACAGCCTGCTGTAAAAATGGTTGTAAGAAAAAAGACTTAAGCTCCCTGTGTTAATGAAGAAACACATGCAACCACAGGCATAATAAAGAAGACATCCCCTGAATGATTCAGGCTGAATCAATGTATTAGTAGTTTGCATTTTCTTTTAAATTGGCGTTGTGGCATGTCTGCTTAGTTCTTGGATAGCCAATGTGAAGCATTCTTGCTGTTGCTGAATTGCAACTCCCAAAATTGGATGGATATATCTTCCTTTCTGCCCATGGTTTATTGAAAAATGTAGGGAACTATTTTTTTGTTGTTGTCATATGGTCTAATAAAAATGAATTGTTTTGCAATAATGCATCCTTTCCAAGTAATGTGCTTTACTATGATTTGTTAAAAAGACTCCATGTGTGTTACAAGGTTTATTATTAGTTTGCTATTAATATTTAGTAAAATATCATAGAAATAAATAAGGTCTAGTTTGGCAGATTCCATAGTGATCTTCAACATGTAGTTTTGTAAATTGAATTGCCTCCAGCTTTTGTCTCTAGTGGGGTGCTGGGATACTATAGTATAATAATGGAGAACCACAGATTGATCCATTGTTTTAAGTTTGTCTATTCCAAATCAAATTTATTTTAGCACATTGTGCATACTGCAAATGAATTTGTGGGTGTCAAATGCTGCCAGCCATTAACTAGAATTAATAAAAGAGGCACATTTAGCCTATGTGATAAGAGATTCCTTCTGCCACAAAAGAAAATTATCCTTGCGGCATGGAAACTCAAGATATCAAATATATTGGTGCTTAATGCCTATGCACTTATAAATCTAAGTGCTCCCTAGATTTATAGTTTTCCTTTGTATGTTACATTAACCTTTAGAGTTGCACTATTTACTTATCCTCAATTATGTGTTATTATTTTATATCTGATGTGCTGTCTTTTTAACAGCTATAGTTGAGTGTTTGAAGTTTCAGTGCAAACAGATAAAACCATTCCCATTAGATTTGCACTAATTTAACCACAGCATGCAGGGTTTTCCTGTTTCAAAGCCTGAAACACCCCCACGTAGCAATAAGTGCATCAACAAAGCAGGACATGACAAAAGCATAAATGCAGCTTCCAAAAAACAAGATACCAAAAATAAGTAGGGATAGGCCCTAAATAATGTTTTTTGTTTGCCTTGGAATATCCTTCCTTGCCATTTTGCTACTATTAACTCTTAAGCTGTGCAGCGATTTTGCACTTTTCCTGATGTTTTAGATTTACAAGAGGGGAGGGACGATCCCATCGTCGCTGGCACCCTGGAGATATGAGCAACAGAGGATAAAAGAACTTGGGAAAACGTGAGCCGTCATACCTGCTTGTTACTGGTGATGAGCACTAAAATAGATCAACTGAGGCTGTACTATCCTAGAATATACCCCTTTTTGGTTAATGCTATTAAAATCCGGGTGATATTGCCAAACAGTTACAGGAATATCTTCACCTGCAACACGACCCAGTACCCCAACTGATACAATGGGATGCCATCAAGGCAGTTATGCGGGGTGTTCTCAACTCTGCTATAATTGCCATAAAACAGGAAACTTCCAGAGATGAAAACAAAGCATCTCAAACCTTTTTAGAGGCAGAAGCCTCTTATATAAAAGAACCAACAATACAAAACAAGGCAACATGGACATGTTCACAGGCACTGTATAATAACTTACAGGGTTATTCAATAAAAGTTCTTATAGTTAAAAAAGGCTCTAATTTTGCCCCAACCAATCAGATGTCAGCTTTCAAATGTTTAATAATATCTGATTGGTTAGGGCAAAATTACCACCATTTTTAATGATAAGAACTTTTATCACTTATCTCACTGTAAGTGACAGACAATAAACATAGAAAAGAATTCTTTTCCAAGAAGAGATATTTTGAACTTGGAAACCAATCAGCCAAATTACTGGCTAGATTCTCATACCATTCTTTCCATTACAGGCGCTGTATTAGGTACTGTCACAACCACGACAGAAACAGTAACCACCTTCACAACAACTGTACTCTTCCTAACTTAGCTGCACTCACACACAATTAAAACTTTGGCACACTTTCACAAAGCGATAAACTAACCGGGGCTGGCCTTAGGAAAAATAGCACCCTTTGCAAGATTTGTTACTGAGCCAAGCACCCCCTTGGGCACGCACAATATGCGGCTTTCCTTGTCCTGCTTCAAATCCAGTCCATCACCCGCCCTTACTGCCTTTAGTATAAAAAACACCTGGCCCAGATGGGATCCCAGTGGAGATTTATAAAACATACAGCACTACGTTACTTCCCCAATTATTAGAAACATTATCTCATGCCTTTGACTCTGAATCCCTACCAACCTCTATGTATGAGGCTCAGATTACCGTTATACTTAAAGGGTAAGTAAACTGGCAATTTTTTTTTTTAAATTGCTCATTAGTGGAAACTATAATTCATCCCAACTATCACTGTATTATTTTTTGTTGTTGATCTGCTCCCTATTTCTTTAGATATCCAATCTGAAACATTTTACATTTCAGCATTTCTGTAAGCAGTTTTGCAGTAGCTGGAATGGTTTGACAGTTGGTGTACTGTATACTGTATGCAGTATTGACTGTTGGTATGGGGGAAAATAGTCAGGTCAGGTTCAGAGCCTGAGCAAAAAAAGTGCTTTTTATTGAAGGCATGTAGCAACACACACACCTCAGAGTAAGTGCTACTTACATAATGTAAGTAGCACTTACTCTGAGGTGTGTTTTACATATATTTATTTAGATTAAGATGATGCAAAATCATTTTTTCAATATACATACACTTTAAACCAGTCAAATATTCCTCTGAATGTTCTTCTTACAGACCCATATCTTTATTAAACATGGACTATAAAATTCTAGCTAAACTTTTAGCCCAAAGACTCCAATATTATATACTCTGACCAAACTGGTCCATGTCAATAAATATTAGGAAAAACACATCTTACAGTAGACCACGACAACTCAGGCACAAGGTGTATGGATGAATTAGTCATACAAAAAGCTTTCGAATGGTCACATCTCCTACAGTGTCTTAGAAAGTTTGATTTCAGTCCCACTACTATTATATGACTCAGAATCCTATCTCCATGCATCCTATCTCCACCTGCTCTTCCCTTTGCCTTTCTTGAATCCCTCCATAATACTCCACCAAACCAAGGTACCATCCTACACATCTAGCAACATAAAATCTGGCGAAATATCACAGGCCCCACCAAGGAATACCCCCTCTTGTACAACACTAATTACCCCGAGTTGGCAGCCTTTGCCTCCGCTAATCTCTGGAGCAAACTGGGTGTCAATTACTTTTATCCGATACTAGAAAATGACAATATTATTTCAGTTTCTGAACTACAGAAACAAACTAAAGCTAGGTACACATTTCAGTGTTTCGGTCGGTCAGGCCAAATTATTGTATGGCGGCTAATTGCTGCCTCGTTCGACCGTCCAAATCGGATGAACAAACGATCGGACAGGTCAGAAAATCACAACCAATTGTGCGAGCCTCTATGGACCACACGATCGGTCGCGCCTGTCGGATGTGACTGCTTTTGACGCGACCGACAGCCCTTCCTCCTGGCCGACCGGTCAAAAAGCCTTGAACGGCGGTCAGGAGGAAGGATCGTATAGTGTGTACCAGCCTTTACATTCCACACACCCAATTTTTTAGATACTTGCAATTGTATTACTGCTTTCACACTGAATTCCATAGTACCAAAATTGCACTAAATAGACACCCTATGATAACCTTATACAGGCAATAGGAGAGGGGAAGATTGTTTCCTGGGCTAACTCAATTCTTACGAAAATGTAAAGCAGAACCAAACTCACACATCACTAGGTTAAGATGACTGGGCTGAATTAGCTGAATCACATATCAAATGTTCCCCATCAGCTAACAATAAGCCGATACAATTTTATATCTTAAACCAAGCTTACTTAACACCCAGTCATCTCTCCCATATCTCCTCCAGATATTCTGCTGAATGCCCCAAATATCATGCAAACCGAGCAGACTTTTGGAATATGATTTTGGCCTGTCCTAAGGTGATACAATTCTGGCATAAAATAGGACACTCATTGACCATTATAATGCAGGTTCCCATTCCCCTAAGCCCTGCCTTATGCCTGTTAGGCCCTCAGGGAGATACGGATTGGACTGAGACCCAACTAAATACGTTAAGAAAAACCCTGATGGAGATTGTGCTCACCTGGATGGCTCCTCGCCCATCTAAAATTAAGACGGGAAAACTCTAGTCACAAATACTCTAACATATACCAGACTAATCTATAAAAACACAGGGAAATTAGAAAAATTCACAACAATCTGGGAACCCTGGTATGACTACATTCATCAATAGTACTATGTGTTTGTGATGTTATTCATTGTTAATAGACAGGACACATGCACAAAGAATAATACAGAATTACCCTGAACTGTGAACATCTCCCTAAAATTAATCCCCAATAAGTAATAAATAGTATTTAATTGATAGATAGAAGATGATACAAAAGATTTGATTTCCTCTTCCTCAGCCCTAACCAATCTGGTGGCCTCATCTGACCTTTCCTCTCCCTACCTCGTTTGTTAACTTTTTATTTCTTTATTGTATTGTTAAAATAAAATAATACATGCCACTGATGTTTGTGACAAAGAAAACACCAATATGATTTTATATGATTTTATTTTTAAAATCTGCCTTTGTTTGTTCGACTATATATTAAATAATCAGTTTTTAAAAAAAATGTTATCCATTTACATTTATTTTTGATAAAGTGTGCTCTAGTCTAGGGCTTCTCAAACATTGTGCCTCCAGATGTTTGAAAACTTCAACTCCCAGCATTCCCTGGGAATGCCCTCTGTAGGTGAGTAGGCTGGGAGTTGTAGTTTTCAAACATCTGTAGGCATACCGTTTGAGAAGCCCTTCCTAGTCATTTTAGTGCTTTTAGGTGGATCCTGACTAGTAAACAATCCTCTTTGTTTATGGAGTTAGAGGGGCACCAGAGTTAGCCCTGTTTTGGGCTAGTTAAGGGTGTTTCTTTTACCTGCATTAAAAGTTTGGGAGCTATGTGTTGCACATAGATGGATTAATATTAAAAAGGGACATTGCATGGTTCAGTGCTTCTGCAATCTGCCTAATTACTTATTGGGTACATGCGATATTAATATCCATAGTGTGGCATTAGTTTCTAAACTGTGTATATTATTCATAGTACACTGCATAAACATTTGCAAGTGCAAATAGAGAGCTATTCTTAAATGAAAAGGAGGCAAAAGTATCGTTTGCTGGGTCCCAGATGCATCTGCTTCCAACTCGCATGCTTTGGTCATTCAGCTGCCCAATAAAAATCAACACAATTATCTTGTACCCTTTGATCATCAGTTCTTTTACTCTTCCTTTAATAACCTGTAAACAATACACATATTGTAATGTAACACAAGTTTTGTAATCCGCATACATGCCTTAAAATACACAGTTTTCTCATTGTACAGTGCAGGACTGAACAATGTAATTTAACAAACATTGTGATGCTCAGAGCTTCAGAAGAGTTTGCCATTACCAGGTAAGTACTACAAATAACTCCTTTCACTGAAATTGGAAGGAATACAGTAAATAGTTTGAGCTATAACTTTCGTATATTATGCTTTGATTCAAAACCAAACTACAAGGAAAAAATACCAAATGAAATATATATATTATACTGGGAAATAATTCTTTGTATTCAACTGCACTTTCCGCTAAGTAAAAGGCAATTTATTGGCCTTTCCATTAAGCCATAGTGGAAGGCCGTGGGTGTGTGTTAAAATGCTTAAATTGTAAGCTCTTCAAACAAGGCTGGATGAGAATACATTTTAAAAAAAGGGTAAATCTCTGTAAAACCCTATGAGAAAACTAGAAACTAATCTGAATTTTTGACGGGCTATATCCTAAAGAGCTCCAAATACTTCAATATTAAAGGAAAAGTGCAATTTTGATGGGTGTAAGGTAAGCGTACTCTGTACTATAATGTAATGCCGGTGGGAAGCTGTGAAAGACACCACTTGTACAGTGGTTGACAGCTCTCTTTTCATAAAAACATGTATTCTTCCTTTAAACTATAACTCAGATGTCAGAAGTCTCTAGGCTGGTATCTGTCAAGTCCAATGCCAACCTTACAGAATCCTAAGTAAATATGGCTTTATAACTTATAATCAATTAAATTATTATTATTGTGGAATCATATAGTGCCAACATTTTCTATGACGCGTGTGTGCACAATGCAAAGAACTGGGGATGCGTCGGAACATTTTAGTGGCGTCGAGGTCTGTCAGCAGCGCTGGAGCAATTCATATATGTTCTTCCTCGTCTCCTGCAAGTTTTACTGAAGGACGGGATGTAAGACATAGCTCATTTAACTCCCGTTCTTCAGTTAAGCAGATAAAAGATCTGACCCTTTAATGGACCCTTTAAAAGACGTACCCTTTAATGGAAAGCAAATGCAGTACATTTTTACCTCAGAAATTGTCTTTGTCATTTGTCTGCATAAGTCTGCTTCATATTTCTCCTCCTGAAGATAACTTGTGAGGACGTCCTTTAAAATATTATTTACTGTTGCAACTGGAAAACGCATTTTGGGTCCTGTGGGGTACAGTTGGAAGTTAAACTTAAGGTCATTATTAAAGCAGTCATTGCATACTCAGTATTATTTTAAAGGAGAACATAAATCATAACTTTACCATTAGTTTAGGTAATTCTGATAAAAAGACTTGAATTATTGCTTCTATAATTTAAAATACATTTTCCCTGACTTATTAAAATGAAAGTATCACCTGCCTTTCTATGTAATTTCTAACAAAGATAAATCAATAAGCACTTTCATTGCAGAAAGCCCTCCAGTTAAGCTGGGTACACAGACTAACAATAAAAGGCCAATCCAGTTTGTGCCAACAGGATTGCTCTTTTCGCAAACGTGTGTAGCGGCAAAACAATAGTGTCCAATGCTGGCAAATATTTGGCATTGCCATCAAATTTTGGACTTAAAAAAATTTCCCTTGTTCGCAGAAGGCTCCATGTACTGAACCATAGGAAGTCAGCCACGATTGTTAAGCTAGGTACACACCTAGAGATTTTTACTCCTGACCGAGGAGGCCAGGAGGAAGGACTTTTGGTCGCGGCAAAAGCAGCCGCGTCCGACAGTTACTGCGACCGATCGAGCGGTCCATAGAGGACTGCACGATCGGACGAGGTTTTCTACCATGTCCGATCATCCTTTCGTCCGATTCGGATGAATCGGTCGGACATGGCTGCATTCGGATGCAATCATTTTGGTCCGATCGACCGATGCTGGTGTGTACCCAGCTTTAGGGTGTGTGGCAGTCCTGAATGATCTTTCCAATCTTTAATAGATGACAAACTGAATCTAAAGCCTGGTACACACCACTAGATCCTTTGTCATGTATGATCGTTCGCCACTTCTGCATGATTGGCCGTGGTTTTCTGACACGCCGATTGCCCATTCGTCTGATTTTGACAAACAAATGGTTGGTGTTGGTCGTGGCCAGTGAAAAGCCATGCAAATCTTTATTATCAATCCTTTACTTTTTCCACCCTTAAGGTGCCCATACACCTATAAGATTTTACTTACCCGACCGAGCACTCACCCGATGTTCCTTCGATCCTGCCGAAACCCGCCTTCTCCCGATCTTACATTCGGCCGACATGCGATCGCAAAATGAATGGGATTTTGCGATCGCATGTCGGCCGAAGGTATAGACGGAGAAGCGGTTCCGGCAGCATCGTGAACATCGGTGAGCGCTCGGTCGGGTAAGTAAAATCTTATAGGTTATGGCACCTTTAGGTCTAGAGTGTGGATAATAAAGCCCTCTTGTGTGTCATTATTTGTTGTTTGTATAATAAACATTACCGTGCTGGCTATTGTATGGTCAGTCTGTCTGTCTGTCTTTCTGTGGAGATACAATAGTCTGAAATGCTAAATTTAAAGCAAATATCAAACAGGACACTCGCTAATTTGTAAAAAGCAACCATAGACAGCCATAGTAGTCTTGTTTGGCTATTTCCTGCTATACTCTTCTACCCCATAGCACTAGCAGACTAGATTTACAAAATCAACCAAACACAGTAAACTTGTGATACGCAATCCTTGTTCTACATTTAGCGTAAATTTTTTTTAAAAAATTAAAAACAACAGTAATCATTATTTATATTATAAATAATATATACATTATTTATATTATTTATAATGACATAATTATCAGCATGTGGACTGTAAAACCAGAGGTGAAAACATTAGATCATGTCTATACAAACATAAAAGGTGCCTATAAGATCACTCCACGCCCCCCACTGGGACAGTCTGACCATCTATCTTTGTTTCTTATACCTACACACAAAGCCATTGTCAACACCGCTAAACCAATTAGCATGTCTGTTAAAGGATAACTGTATTGCCTCAATGCATTTTTTTTAAAAACTACTTTCAAAAGAGTAAAGGTATGCAGCCTTCCCCATATGTTTTTTTCCTGATTTTGAGCTTCTCTCTGCCATCAATTAGCCACACTGTGAAGAGGGCATAACAATTCTGTCTGCCTGTAACTGTCACTCAAAACTAGCAGTGAGAAAACACTCCTCCACACATGCTTGATCAGCTTGATTATGTAGGCTGTATCCTAGCAACCGAACAGTTCAAGTTTGTTTGACTGGCAGAGGAGGAGGAGAGAGGTTGTAACAGACATTCCCACCAGCCAATGACAAGTGATATGTTAATCATGGCCCTGGGCCATCTAAGAGGCGGGATTTTAGCACTCATCTTTGCTGTGTGATATCTAAGGGAAGGCAGCACGGTTGTAAATGACGGTAAGCGATTTCAGCTGCTGGAAGTGTGGACATGTAATTGGGGAGATGATGTTTTTTTGGGTATTGTTGTCCTTTAAACTCTGGCCTGAGACTGCTGTCTCTCAGCTCCAAGATTGCTTTGAACATACAGACTGGAATATATTCTTTCATCAAACAGACTTGGAGACGTGTACTTCCTCTATATTGTCATATGTTAATTTCTGTGTGGACACCATCGCTGTCAACAAAAGAAATACTCTTTACCCAAATCAAAAACCATGGATGACAAAAGAACTTAAGAAACTCATAATAAACAGGTACAAAGCTTTTAAAATACAAGACGAAGAAGCATATTCTTCAGCCAGAGCTAGTCTGAAGAAAGGCATAAGATACGGAAAACTTAAGTACAAACAAGGAATTGAGGAAAACTTTGAAAATGACTGAAACCCAAAGAGGATGTGGCAAAGCATTCAACTATTCACAGATTACTAAAAGAAGAATGGCACACAATACACACTGGACAATAACAACCCCAGACTAGCAGAAGAACTTAAAAACTTTTTTGCTAGATTTGAAAAAGACATCATTCAGCCTCCAGCCAACTTTGGGCCCACTACAGACTTACAGCCTTGAATTCATCAGAAACATGAAGTGTGGCAGGCACTCACAAACATCAACACCAGGAAAGCTGCAGGTCCTGATGGTGTGCAAGGACGTGTGCTCCAAGCCTGTGCTGGTCAACTAGCAGAAGTTTTTACACAAATATTCAATCTCTCTATGTTCTTGGGTGTAGTCCCCTCATGCCTTAATCCACAACCATTGTGCCTGTTCCAAAAAATCCTAGGATAACCTGTCTTAATGATTACTGACCAGTTGCTCTAACCCGTCATCGCCAAGTACTTTGGACGACTGGTAGCCACACACATCAAGGCCTCCATCCCAGCAAATCTAGATCAACACCAGTTTGCCTACTGAACAAATAGATCAACCAAGGACGCCATCTGTGTAGCTCAGCATTTAAAGGGAGAGTTCAGTGGAAATGATCAATATTTGTTAAATTGTTAGTTTGTGTAATGCATTCTTAAATATTCTACATATTCTCTCCCATTTTGAAAAATCAGTTGATTTCATACACTTTGCTGTTCCCTGCTGTTGACATTAGTGAGCTGACATTTTGTGTTCTAACGGTCCTTCTTCTTCCCAGGATGCACCACATCCTTGGAATGTTCCTAACAGTAATTTCTACTGATTGGCTGTTGGATGAGTCAAACATGCTCAGATCTCTACTGAGCAACTGAATCAACCCAGGCGCTGGGTCATGGGCAAGACCATAACGCTCTCTATTAGGGTTCCTGCAAACAGGAAGTCAGTATTTCGGTTGCATTTATTTATACACAGACACAATGCTGAATGGGCAGATAAAGATCATTGGGATGGGAAAATACTGCTCTTTTTTCTGAAAAGCATATGTATTTGCACTAAACTTCCCCTTTAACACCATCATACCTAGCCAGCTGAGAGGCTCAGAGCTCAGAGGCTCTGAGGAAGTGGGTTTGTCCCATGAAATGTGTCAGGCAGTTGGGCCTGTGTTTGTTCCTTGCCCTGTGATGTTATACCTGCTGTCTCTGAAGTAATTATGTAAGAAATAAGTGGACTTGTTCACTTTATTCCCACGAGTTTATCCTCCACCCTTACTTTGAGCACTGGCGTGTCTCAGGACTGTGTACTAAGCCCTCTCCTCTATGACCACCAAAAAGACCACTCACATACCATTAATCATCAATGCAGAGGCTGTGGAGAGAGTTTCCAGCTTAAAGTTTTTGAGAGTCACCATGGCAGAGAACCTGTCCTGGGCTGACAATGCTTTAGCTTTAACTGGCACTAAGCACAACAACGTCTCTAATTTTTAAGAAAACTAAGGAACGCTAGGCTCCCACATTTCTACAGATGCACTTTAGAAAGCATTGTGACCAATTGCATGACGGCTTGGTACAATAGCTGCACCAAGGCTGCTAGAGAAGCCCTGCAGCGAGTTGTTAAAACAGGAGAATCCATTACTGGCACTGAACTACCATCACTGGAACTTTTGTATAAGACTCGCTGTATGCGAAGGGCCAAAAGCATCATAAAGGACTACACTCACCCTGGAAACGCCTTGTTTGAGCTCCTGCCATCAGGTAAATGTTTTAGATCAATCAGCATACAAACAAACAGACTGAAAAACAGCTTTTTCCCATCTGCCATAAAGCTGATGAACTCTGAATCCTCACTGTAATAATGAACACTGTGTACAAATTGTTTAAATTTCTGTATATCTGGCAAACTTGTATAATTTCTTTTATTTCTACCTTCGTTACTATCACTATAGTAACAAACAACCGTGGGGTTATCATGAAAAGTAATTTCGTTGTATTACACACTGACAATAAAGTGCTTGAATTGCTAATGGTAGACATTGCAAATTAATTTTCCTATTTAAAATTTCGCATTTCTTCTCATTATTTCTAAAGCTTTCTATTTTGACACATCAGAAAATTCATTACCTATTTGATAAGTATTTTCCTCCTTGACCAATGGGCGCTGAATGTCATCATGGTGTCCTGGTTCATCTATATAAGACACTGTACTCACAGAGCTTTAAAAAAAAAAAAAAAAAAAAAGAGCATTAAAACTAAAATGTCATAAAACTTGAATGTACTCTATATTTATAACTTAAAGATATCCTATCTCTCACTTCTCACTTATAAAATCAGCAGCATTAAGGCAAAACCATCTATGTATGTATGTTATTTCCTAATATCTGCATCCTGCTGTAAAGTCCGTGTCCAGTACACTGATACGAAGTTGCATACACTCAGGGAGATTCAATAAAAGTTCTTATTTGTTAAAATGGTGCTACTTTTGCCCCAACCCAATCAGATCTTATTTAACATTTAAAAGCTAACATCCGATTGGTTGGGGCACAATTAGCACCATTTTAAATTATAAGAACTTTTATTGAATAACCCTGTATGTTATTTCTATAGCCCCCCTCCCTCTCCCATGTCTGTTAGAAATGTAACATAGGCCTACTTTTATGCTGCCGTTCTATTAAAGTGTTTCTAGCAGTCCCCTATCAGCTGCCACTAGCAAAACCCTATATATAGCATTCACTACAGTAGTGTGCTCCTCCACTTTGATACCTTGCTAAGATCTAATAGATGTCATTGGGGGAAGTGTGGGATGTAATATTATTTTTGGTGGTCTCTCATTTTTGATAAATGTGGAATTTTTTTCTCTTACATAATTTCACGTCTTTAATTCCTAGATTTGTCTCATATATAGATACAAAACATACATGTATGATAAATAATTAAAACATAAAGACTTACTATTTAGTTTTGCTGAAGCTGTCTCTTGGTTTAACATCATGGCTACCAAGCGATGAAATACTTCCTCTTTTCTTTAGCAGACGTGCTGCTTTGTCCTTGGCAACATCTGACATCTCTGTAAAAAGTAGAAAATTAAATGTCTCAAAAATACTTTCTGATATTTATTTTTTTTATTCTGTAAGGCCACTAATCTAAATGTATGGACAGGAGGTGTTCGAAAAAATTGTCTTTTTGTAATTGCTAAAACAACTGGGGAATGGACACCCAAGCCCATTGCCCCCATACCCCAACCAGTGCCCCACTAGCCAGGGAGTTTAAGCATAAGAAGACTGGCTCCACTGACTGTTGTCACAATCCTTGAAATCAATGCCGACTTTGCTTCACCACACTGTAAGCATAGGAATTCTTGAGTGAAGCACCCTGAGCATGCATGTACCAAGGTCATTTGTATGGAGACTACAATTCTACTTTTAGTCGATATGTGTCGTATTTATTTTCTAATATAGTGCTTAACATATTCTGCAGCGCTTGTCAATGAGTTTATCCATTCACACATGGCTCTGCCCCAAAGAGTTTACAATCTAAACTGGATTTGAACTCAGGATTAAAGGGCATGTCCACCCCTAAAATCGTTTTTTAATATTATGCTCCCCCATGTCCCCCAGCCCCAACCGCATGTTTCTTTTTTTCAAAAGCCCCCCAAACTCTACTTACCTCCCCTCGATCCTCCGCCGCACTGCCGGCCCTCTGCTTGCGAGAATGCAAGCAGAGGGGCGGGACCGGCAGTCGCGTCTGTGATTGGCTGGCGGCAGCCAATCACGGACGCGGCTGCCGGTCATTCAGTGCAGCGGAGGAAAGCGAGAGGTAAGTAAGAGTTTGGAGCTTTTTGAAAAAAAAAAACATGCGGTTGGGGCTAGGGGACATGGGGGAGCAGAATATTAAGGGGGATTAATGCTAGGGGGAGGGATAGTAGAACGGGAGGGAGAGGGAGGGAGAGGGAGGGGGGAGAAGCTGCAGTGCGCATGGCAAATATCTACCGGAGGCAAGATAGCAGGCAGAGCCCTGCTATCCTCCTGGTGGTTAGTTGGGGACTTTGGGGGGGGGTTTACAGAGAACCCTATGGAGCTGGGATGTGAGGTAAGGATTAAAATACACTACATGGTGGGGCCAGTAGTTGGGGGGATTATAGTTTTGGGGGGTGGACATGCCCTTTAAGCCTTGCAAGGCATCTGGGATACCAAGATGAGTAAATAATCTTGTAGAAGCATTAATAATAATATTTGCTGCTTACAAAGGTGCCCACACACTTAATACATTTACCTCTGACATTCACAAGACAATCCGGAAAACCACCCCACTTGATTGCTTTGTGATACAGAAGTAATGTTCACGTGCTATCTGTAATGCCCTGATAGCATTTTTTTCAATCTTTTAAAACTGTTTCAATCCAGTTTAATTAAATGATAGGGCTCTATCAAATTTGATAAAAAATGTTAATAAAAAATTATTACAGCAAACAAGGATGTAGCCGCACTCCAAATGGTAAGAAGGTGATTTAAAAAAATAACATCAGTGATATACACAATGTTTCGGGGGAACGTGCCCCCATCTTCAGGTTGGTTTATTAAATCACCCTCTTACCATTTGAAGTGCGACTACATCCTTGTTTGCGGTTACTGCTATATTCCCTAGGAAGTGGGAATTCCCTTGTAGGCAGCACCCGTAAGTGTAAGTGTAAGTATGCATAAGGACCCATTGTTTTTTGATAATAAAAATTTATTACCAGTGTTAATTATTTACTTTTATGAAGATAGCTAAAAATAAAAAAGTAGTCTTTACAAAAAGACAAGGAAGAAATTCAGGATGCTGGATTACTGTTTTAGACTACGAGCGGGAAATGAGTGGTTCCAGATGTTTGCAGTTTCTCTATAAGCGATCGTCACTGAACTCGTCAGGAACCTTACTCTTCAGTAGGAATGTAGTAGCATAAACTACAACAACAAAACCAAAAATGAACTGCATGCAAAGCTTAAAGGGGAAGGTCAGTGCAAATACATATGCTTTCAAGAAAAAAAGAGCAGTAATTTTTCCATCCTAATGACCTTACCCTACCCATTCAGCCATTTTGTCTGTGTATAAATAAACACTTCAGAAATACTGACTTCCTGTCAGGACCCCTAAAAGAAACCATTATGGTATTGTGTTTGACCCAGCACCTGGGTTAATCCCCCCTTCGCCTGCATACAAAACAAGAATTAACACCATACTATTGTTAAATGTATTCATGGCTTTCTATGATTAATAAACTTGGCAAATTTTTTTTAGTTATCAAACAGTGCTTCCAGTGAACTTTCTGTAGCAATGTACTTTCTATTGTGGGGATTAAAAATGACCAATGATATGTGTTCACTGGAATATCGGTATTTAGATCTAGAAGGGAAGTTTTTGTGCAAACTTAAAGGGCAAGTCCAGAACTTACACGGTTGTGTTAGTTCTAATTCCTCAGTGTGGGAGCATCGGGTTGTAGGTACAGTAAGAATAGAAAGAAAGTGGGGTTTTGGAGGGTAATACCTTCCAACCATGTAAAGTATTTTTGAGGATGTATTTAGCCTTTAGAGTCACTATACAAGGGAAAAAAAGAACTTAGTTGAGACTGGAGTATTGGCTTTAAGGGGATACTAGGAGGGGTGCTATTATGCAGGCCTTAATTTAAACCCAGTAAAGACTCAAAGTAAAAAAACAACATAAGTTAAAGAACAAAACCAATGTATTTCTAAAAAAAATATGCAACTAGATCTTGGTTTCTAATTCAGGGATATACCGGTAAGATCATCTGATAAGGTAATTAGCGGTGCATTACTGATAGCATGTGAACTGCAGTCATTTTACTTCATGCAACTGCCTGCCTTTAAATTAAAGGACACGTCCAGTCAGAAATAAAGTTTAGCTTTAAATGTTAATCACCCCCCCAAACCTAGCTTTCACATTACTCATATATTACCCCTGAAGTCTTAAAGCTGAGTACACATGGTTAGATCCTTACACCTGAATGACCGGTCTGCATTTAGGACCGGTCGGAAAGGAGGAAGGACTGTTGGTGGCGGCAAAAGTAGCAGTTGTGGTATTCGGATGCATCCGAAAAAGAGATTTTGTTCTTACCTGTAAAATCTTTTTCTCTGAAGCCAAGGGGGACCCAGGCACTTTAGGGGTTAAGTGCTCCACCTCCAGGAGCGGACACTTGAAAATTTGAAGCTTTTATAGGCTCCGGTGCTCCTCCCCTTACCTTATATAATCTAGCACCAGGAGTCTGCTTTCAGTTTGTTCCAAAGATAGCGAAGGAGAGTAAGAAGGAAAGACAAAACAACCTAAAAACTTGAGAGGCAACAAGCCCAACTGGCAACCGATTAACCATACTCAACGTAAAACAAGTTTAACCAAAATAAGGGAGGGTCGTGCCTGGGTCCCCCTGTGGCTTCAGAGAAAAAGATTTTACAGGTAAGAACAAAATCTTTTTTATCCTTCAGCCAAGGGGGACCCAGGCACCTCAGGTGACGTCCCAAAGTCCCAACCAGCACAGGGAGGGCAGAAAAGTTAAACCTCTGCCGCTTGCAGCACCAAGCGACCGAGAGTCACTTCTGCCAACGCGAACACATCCAATATGTAAAATTTTATGAATGTGTTAATGGAAGACCAAGTAGTGGCCTTGCAAATCTGATCAACGGAGCTCTGCGCCTAGCCGCCCATGAAGCACCAAGCGCCCTCGTAGAATGAGCTGTAACCCGCAAGGGAGAAGCAGCTCTTGCTTCAGCATAACAGCGCAGAATAAGATTACGGATCCATCTGGCTAGGGTCTGAGAAGATGCTCTGGATCCCCTGAGAGGACCCGCCAAGAGAATGAATAGGGCCTTAGTCGAACAGAAAGGTTCCGTTCTAGACACATAAATCCGAAGAGCTCTAACCACATACAAGGAGTGCAGCCGCTTTTCCTTGGGAGAAGATGGTCGAGGATACAACGCTGGGATGACGATGTCCTGATTCAGGTGGAAAGAGGTTACGACCTTGGGTAGGAAGGCAGGGGGAGGTCGAAGAACAGCTTTATTCTTTGTGAAAAGATAAGCAGGATGGATCCACAGATAGAGCTGCTAGTTCGAAGGGAGGACCTTGTAACACCCTGAGAACCAGAGATAGGTCCCAAGGCTGAACAGACTGCCTGTGAGGCGGGCGCAGGTGAGCTACCCCTTGCAAGAAAGTTTGAATATCCTTACGCATGGCCAACCTTCGATGAAAGTAAATCGAGAGGGCTGAAATTTGCACTTTAAGTGCACTCTGGGAGAGCCCTTTGTTCAGTCCCAACTGTAGGAACCTCAGCAGCCTGGACAGCACGAAGGTACGAGGGGAAAAACCTCTAGAATTCGCCCATGAGACATATCTTTGCCATATGCGATGATAAACTTAAGAAGAAGATGGCTTTCGCGCAGCAAACATGGTGGGTATGACTGATGAAGGGATACCTCTTTTCTTTAAGATGGCAGATTCAATTGCCACGCCGTCAAACGGAGACGCTTGAGATCTGGATGAAATAAGGGCCTTTGAGAGATTAGGTCCTGCCGGAGAGGTAGTGGCCACGGATCCTCCACTGACATTTTTAGAAGGTCTGAGAACCAAGATCTTCTTGGCCACCTGGGAGCAATGAATATTGTTGGCGTCCTTTCCAGTCTGATCTTTTTGAGAACCCGAGGGATCATGGCTATAGGAGGGAAAACATACACCAGTCGGAATGTCCATGGGACTACCAGTGCATCCACTAGGTACGTCTGAGGATCTCGTGACCTCGAACAAAAACTGTCGACCTTGCGATTGTGTCGAGAGGCCATCATATCTATGTCCGGTACCCCCTACCGAATCGTCAGGGCCAAGAAGACCTACTTGTGGAGAGACCACTCCCCTGGTTCTATTGTGTTCCGACTGAGGCAGTCCGCTTCTACATTCAGGACCCCCGGAATGAAAATCGCAGATATGGCTAGGATGTTGCGTTCTGCCCACGAGAGGATCCAGTGAGATTCCTCCATGGCCATGTCGCTTCTCGTCCCCCCTTGGTGATTAATGTATGCCACCACGGTGGCGTTGTCGGATTGGATCTTGTTTGCCAGGAAGAAGGCCAAACGAGAAAGAGCCAGGAATATGGCCCGAAGTTCCAATACATTGATCGGTAGGTGAGCTTCCTCCTGGGACCAAGTACCTTGAGTTGTCTGCGACCCACAGATCGCCCCCCATCCCAAGAGACTCGCGTCCATGGAAAGTACCGTTCAAAGGGGAAGGCAAAGGGAATTGCCCTTTTGGAGATTGGCGTCCTCCGTCCACCAGACCAGAGAACGCCTGACTGGCGTGGGAAGACAAATCTTGGCATCTATAGATTCCCGAGATCTGTTCCACAATGCCAGAAAGTGGCGTTGAAGCTGTCGTAACTAAAACAT
Organism: Hymenochirus boettgeri; assembly: GCA_019447015.1. NCBI lineage: Eukaryota > Metazoa > Chordata > Amphibia > Anura > Pipidae > Hymenochirus > Hymenochirus boettgeri. The sequence continues at coordinate 144,829,575 of CM033472.1, forward strand.
CGCGTATGGGACTGCTTCGACGGTGGATACCATCTTCCCGACTAGTCTCATAGCTTGGCGAACTGAGATCAGAGGCTCGGGCCTGAAGGGCTAGACCTTTGAGATCTTTCCTCTTCTCTGGCGGGGAGAATATTTTCTGACGGGAAGTATCGAAACACATTCCCAAAAATGTCATGCAAGGACTGGGAAGCAGGGATGATTGCGGAAATTGACTATCCATCCGAAGGGGTCAGAATCTGTATGCATAGTTCTTGAGTTGTCGCTAAGAGAAAAGAGGGGGCCTTGAGTAAGAGATCGTCCAGATATGGCATACCTTGGTAAAGACACGGGGAGCAGGGCTGTGAACTGGTAGTGTAAATTTTCGATTGCGAACCTGAGGAATCGCTTGTGACCCTGCCATATAGGAACATGCAGATAAGCATTCTGAATATCGAGGGATGCCAAAAAATCCCCTGGTTTTATTGCCAATATGACAGAACCAGGAACAGGTTGGAGTAAAACCCCTGAAACCTTTGGTCGGACTGAAGAGGAACTATTCCTCTATACGAGAAGTAATTTTACGGCGTGTTGAAGAGCTTTGCGTCTGAGAGGGGACCTGGGGAGATTGGAAGGAAAGAAACGGTTGGGAGGGGGGGGATGAAAATTCTATGCCATATCCTTGAGATATGACCTTTAGGGTGGACGCACAATTCCATATCTCGCAGAAAAAACTTAGGCAACCCCCCACCCAATTCTTAGGGGGATAGTCATGATGATTTGGGCTTATTTCCCGTAGGTCGGAAAGAACCATGTTTGGCAGGCCAGGAGGGGCGTGTGGGAGCCCCTCTTCTTGGGGGAGGGACCTGAGAATTGGCCTCAAAAGAGGGTCTTGTAGAGGCACGAAACGGCCAAAAGGATGGGTTCCTATGAAAAGAGGGGAACCTCCGAGGCCGGTTTTGGGGGAGAAAAGTACTTTTCCCCCGTCACCTGAGAAATGATCCTTTCTAGCTCAGGACCGAATTATTGTCCCCCTGAGAAGAGGAAACTAGTGAGGGCCCTTTTGGAAGCATGGTCAGCAGCCCATGCTTTTAGCCATAAGATCCTACGTGTTACAGTTACTGATGCCGATGCCCTGGCTATGAGTTTGCTCGAATCTAGGGCCGCATCCCCAATATACACTGTGGCGTCGGATAAACCCTGTATTATTTCCAAAAGGTGGGCCTTGGCCGGATCTGATCCGATCTCCTGGTACAGTTGACTGAGCCACACCTCCATGGCCTTAGATACCCATGCTGAAGCAAAAGTGGGAGGCAGAGCGGCTCCCGAGGCTGCAAAGGAGATTTTTAAGAAAGAGTCGATACGACGGTCGTTTTGATCCTTAAACCTTGCCGCCTCGGAACGGGGAATGGTAGTGCCTCTCGAGAGTCGAGCTACCGGGGGGTCGACCGTGGGAGGGGAGGACCATCTTTCTATGTCTGACTTGCGAAATGGAAACATGAAATTAAACTGATGGGAGAGGGAGAGACGGCGTTCCGGGCAAGACCATTCTTGAAGAACTATTTTGTCTAGTTGATCGTAAGAGGGAAACTGTACCGAAGATTTTTTAACTCAGGGTCTTCCTGGGACTCTGAATCCTGAATGTTTAAAGCACTGACCTTATTAATGAATCTACAGCATCCGCTGTAAACGTTATTTGAGACTCCTGTTCGGGAGTGTCGTACTCTATCTCACCTTCCTCGGGGGCGTCCTCCTGAACGGAGTCCTCGACCATAAAAGCGGCCAGCTCCTGTGAAGGTTCACGGATCGACATGGCCCAAGCAGGTTCTTGGTCGACTGGGCTAGAGGGCGAAAGTGCTTCATGTGCGACAGTGCACAAGGCACACCTGGGCCCCAATTGGCCCGCAGAAAGTTTAGCCTGACATATTGCGCACACATAAGATGTGGCAACAGTATTCTTAGTTCCCTTCTGGTGGGACGGGAGCGACCCCTTGCTGGCCATTAGAGTGATACAGGGACAAAAACACAGAACAGGATAGAAAAGCACCTTTAAGGAAACTGACTGAAAGCAGCTCAGGAAGAATAAATGTAAAAGAACCTTTCCTGTAGATACAGCAAGGCTAGGTACACAAGGAGGAGCAGAGAAGTCCAAGACCCAGTAGGATCCGTGAGAAGGGAGCAGCAGTTCCTGCCACAGCAGCCGTGCCTGCCACAGTAGTAGCTGATAGCCCAGGTAACTAATCGCCAGTTCCGGTAGGAATAAAACATGAAACAAGACAGCCGCGAGGTCCGTGTGCTCTCTGGAGGAAAGAAGTAAGGACCGAAAGTCCTGCCCCCAAGTTCGCGCGCGAAGAGATAGGTTCCCGCCAGCCAAGGGGAGCTCCCGCCCGGACGCCAAAGGACCCTGCTCTTACCTGTGAAAAGAGAGAAAGAGGTCCACAGCAGTGCCTGCATGAAACATCAGGACCCTTCCAAAGTGACCGGACCGTCCTGTACCGGATGAGCAGTAATGCCAGACTGCTGAGCTGTACACAAGGTTAGTTAGTGACCTGCCAGCACTTCTCCCATATACTTTCCTATTGGCACTTCCCAGCCATTAATAGATGGGGAACAGCCCACTGCTGTGTGATGAGGTGGTGGACACTAGGAGTGGGTATATAGCCCACTGCTGCGTGCAGAATCCTAGGGAACAGGTGGAAGGTAGGAAACCTCCAGCTAATCCCTTCCCAATAGTATATCTTGATTGAAGATAGTGGTCCAACTCCTGAGCGGACACATGAAGAAACAGAAAGCAGACTCCTGGTGCTAGACTATATAAGGTAAGGGAAGGAGCACTGGAGCCTGTAAAAGCTTAAAATTTTCAACTGTCCGCTCCTGGAGGTGGAGCACTTAACCCCTAAGGTGCCTGGGTCCCCCTTGGCTGAAGGAGAAAGGAAGCCTCCAATATTTGGCCCGATCAACAGAAAAACTGAAATCGTTGGTTGGGCTGAATTATTGGATGGTGTGTACCCAGCATTAGGGCAAGGCCCCACTAGGCTATTTTGCTGTGCGCTGTGTTAACGCAACGCTCAGCGCAAACCAATAGAAGAGGATGGGGATGGCCCCACTAGCTCCACTGCCCAGTGCTGAGATGTCTACCCTATTCACGGCGCATGCATTTAAAGAGCATGTCCACCCTAATATTTGATTTTTTATATTCCATTCCCCATGGGCTCCCAGCCCCAACCGCATTATTTTTTTTTTTAAAAAGATTTCCCCCTGCCAGCCCACCCCCAACCGCTATATTTATATGTTTAGAAAGCTCCCCAACACTCTACTTACCTCCCCTCTTTCCTCCGACGCCTCCCGGCCCTCTGCTTGCGAGGAAATGCAAGCAGAGGGGCGGGACCGGCAGCCGCGTCTGTGATTGGCTGAGCGGCAGCCAATCACGGACGCGGCTGCCGCAGCTCACTTCCGCGTAGGAAAGCGGAGAGGTAAGTAAAAGATTCAGGGGCTTTCTAAAAATAAAATTTGTGCGGTTGGGGCTGGGGGACATGGGGAAGGCTGCCATAAAGGGATTTGAAGCTAGGAGGAGATAGCAAACGGGAGGAGAGGGAGGGAGAGGGAGGGGGGAGAAGAGCTGCAGTACGCATGGCCAAAATCTCCGGGAGGCCAGAGAGCAGGCAGTGTCCTATATGGACTGCTCAGCCTCCTGGTGGCATTTTGGGACTTTGGGGGGGCACTACCGGAGAACCCTATGGAGCTGGGATGTCAGGTAAGGATTAAACTACACTACATGGTGGGGCCAGTAGTTGGGGGGATTATAGTTTTGGGGGTGGACATGCCCTTTAACATTTTTGGTGCGCATTGCATACACTGCAATAGGGTTACATCAAATTGTTTGCGCACAAGAATCACGCTGCATTGTGCGTTTCTTGCCTGCCTAGTGGGGCCTTGCCCTTGGACTTGCAGCAGAGGTGTTATTAATGTCTAAATGGCTAAATCTTGCAAAGGCAAGTTACATTCTAAGCTGTCAGCACTATATTAGAAAATAAATACAACACAGACAGCCTCATGATGTCCATAGACATTATAAATATGGGTCAAACATAATACACCACAATGAGGACAAACTACTGCAATCAGCATTGTGGACTTCCAGATGGATGTAGGCCTGGTAATTCCTGCCTCCCAATATTGTTTCTGTGAGGGGCGTCACCACAAAAAATATTCTGCCAGTCTTCCTCCTGGCTTCAGCACTATCTTTAATACAGGAATAGGTCAGGACCAGGGCCGGATTTCCCACTAGGCCACCTAGGCTGTGGCCAAGGGCAGCACACAAAAAAAAAAAGTTAGGCAACACTGCATCCCCATTTTAAATTTAAACAATGTACATTAGTTGGCAGACAGCAGAGCTTTACCAGTTTCTGTTAATTTGGAAATGGGAAGTGATTGCTGATTTGCTAGGCGCGGCAGGTCCCTTTCCCACTCACAAAGCTCCGCTTCAGCCAATAAATGACCATTTACGGGCGTACAGGCAGTATAAGTTAGGCGGCATAGGGGAGAAAAAAGTATAAATCCGGCCCTGGCCAGGACTAACCTGGCAACTGAAAATTGTACATGCTGTAGCTCCTTAATGAAACAATATTGTGAGGTGGGAATAATCAATCCAAACTCCCTGCCGGTACTTTCCTAACCTGGCAATTTTACCCAAATCGCCAGCTATGTTTCCACTGGAATTGCAAAATCAAGAGTTCAGCAAATGTCCAAACAGCAAAACTGGCGTTACCTTGGTCTCCCAGACAAAACTGGGCACAGAGTTTGGTCTTTTCTTTAAAAAAAAAAAATGTTTGAAGAAAACGGGTAAGGTGGATAAAACAAAGTTCTCTTAACACATATCTGTTAAACCCACGGCCCCGCCATAACTCACCTGCTGCTGAAGTTTACTGCAGGACCAGAAGCAGCGTTTCGTTGCTAGTAGCAACGCCTTTGCGGAAGAAGGCGGAGTTATCAAGCGAGAAGTTTCGGTTTCTAGGGTTAACTGTAACGCCGGTGGGCGTGGTTTACCCGCGTTTAACCAGCGCAGTGAGAGGGACATGGTGTAACTATCCGCCTGCCGAACTGCCACTGGGAAGTGCGACGGTTTGGGATTTATTCTATTATGTGTTGTGTATCGCTTTACGACTGTATTGGTATGGGGGATTGTGCCCTTTTATATGTTTATGGCGTAAAGGGACTTTGTTTTCCAAACACTGGGTTTTTGTGTGTTACTTGTAGTTAGTTAACCATGGGCTTCCCCAGTTGGTAATTAGATGCTGTAAGGATAAACAACTGTCATTGTAACTTTTTTTTACTGTAATTTGCTTTTCCTATTACAGCAAATATACACAATGGATTAAAGGGGAAGTTTAGTACAAATACATATTTTTTTTAAGAAAAAAAAGCATTTTGTCTGTGTATAAATAAATACTTCCAAAATACTAACTTCCTGTTTGTAGGACCCCTATTAGAGACTGTTATGGTTTTTCCCTTGACCCAGCACGTTGGTTGATTCAGTTGTTCAGTAGAGATCTGAGCATGCTTGACCCATCCAACAGCCAATCAGTAGAAATTACTGTTTGGAACATTCCAAGGAAGTGGTCCATCCTGGGAAGAAGAAAGACAGTTAGAACCTGAAATGGCAGCTCACTAATGTTAACAGCAGGGAATAGCAAGGGGTATAAATTCAACTGATTTTTCAAAATGGAAGAAAACATCTAGAATAACTAGGTATGTTTAATATAAACTAATATAAAACTAAATATTGATATTTTCCACTGAACGTTCCCTTTAAGGTCTAGGCCACATTCTAAGTCTTGGGTACACACCAACGGATTATTTGCTCCAAGAGAACTCTCAGCCGGGACAAATGTCAGTCGGCCGCAGCCGAATTCGCGAACGATCGATCGCACAGTCCCATAGGGAACTGCACGGTCGATCGGAATTTATCGGCATGTCCGATCGTTTGTTCGTCCGATCCAGACAAATGAACGATCAAGGTCGGTCGTGGAAAATATCTGCTGGTGTGTACCCAGCCTAACATGCAAAGCATTGCATGGATTAGGGGAGGAGCAGGAGAGCTGTTAGCCTGCCACAGTAGCTGCTTTCTAACAGCTCACTGCCCCAATGCCCCTGTTATAAAGCAGAAAGGGATGATGGGGGTCTTTTACCTTTCTATTAAAGGACAATTATACTCACGCTACCGGAGCAGCGCATAAGTATATGCCGCAAGTTAAGCGAACCCAGGGGTGAGGACCTAGCGGTTAAGGTTCTCACCCTGGGTAGTACTGACCAAGGACGAGGAGTGGAGGGAAGGTGAGTATAATTGTCCTTTAAATGTATTAAGTGCCCCTTAAAGGGCAACTGTGGTCTTCGAACAAATCAGGGTTACAGAAATGCCCTTCCATCATACCTTTAAAATTATCCCTGAATTTTTTCTTATTGCTGTAAACGTTTATCAATATAACATTTTCTGCTTTCACCAGCTAGTAACCATCTGACCATTTTCTGCTTGCATTGATAGGCCACCTCTAATAAAGTCTGTACAGGTATTTCCTGTAATTCCCAGCATTCAGTGTTAAGTGAGCATGTTCTGCCCGCAGGTGATGTCAATTAAGCTAATGCAAGCAGTAGTCTGAACATGATCAACAATATAATGTACCCCCATAAGTGTTCCCTCTAAGGTGTGCGCTCGTACGTGCGCACACAACTCTGCAGGCCTGCGCACACAGGTTAAAGTGGTGCGCACACAAAAATCTGCTGGAAAATAAGTGCTGCAGTATGTAGCGCACAATTTCATTTTGTATGCGCACAGAAAATTTATATCTGCGCCCACATACAATTTGCAATTAGAGGGAACATCCCTTAATGGGTCTCTATGAAACCCAACTGTACAATAATATTATAATCTGCACACTACATTCAGGAAATGTACTGACCTTTTTGCCACACAACTCTTGCGCGATCACATCCTCTTCCACGGCAGGAAATCGCAGTCCGGCAGATATACAGAAGGAGGTACATTATCTACTATATATTTTTCCTGGCCCCCAGCTGTCAGATATGTTTAAAGAATATGGGATCAGCAAGTCTCCACCTCATACCAGTCCTCAGTTCTGAAGGGGACATGCAATATAAAGAAGTGGTTTAAAGGGTATCTACTTCCAAAAAATCTAATTTTCAAAAACAATACCTTTAGGGCACGGCCACACGGAATCGCACGCAATTGCAGGCAATGCGTGCTATTTCTCCTTTTGAGACCCGAAATCGCATTCGATTGCACATAAAAATGGTGATCACATGCAATTGCATATCGCAAACGGATGCGCAATCACATCACACCGAAAATGCACGGTTTCGGTGCATTGCCGCGATTCCTGTTATAAAAAAAAATCGCGAGCGCATACGCTTATCGCAAACGCACAAAAAACGTGAGTGCACGTGTGGCCTAGCCCTTAGATAGTGTAAAGGTCCACTACTTCAACACTTTTTCAGATTTGATATCCGAGCTGTAGATTCTCAGAAATCTTCATTTTAATTAAATGTACAGGGAAAGACTTGTCACTCTTTCTAGGATCTCCCAAAACATTTATTAATATATATATTAAATAATATAATAAGCTAATTAATCATTTTGGTCTCCTGTCTATCTGCCTGTCTATCTGAGTCTGTCTGCCTATGACTATATATCATAGTATTCCAAGGTGTTTGGTAGTATAAATGCACAGATACCAGTGAGAGCAGGAGAGATACAAGCCAAATCTGCTGCTGGATGTGTCAAGGAGAGTTCCACTACAGGAGCCCCCCCCCCCCCCCAGCAAGTCTGCTTGTCAGAAGGGAGAAGTGTCTCACCAGCAGAATCCCTCCCCCCCCCCCCATCAGCAACATGTGTACTTGCCTGTGAGAAGTGTCAGCAGCAGCTCCCCCACCCACAACAGCAGTGTCTGGAAGATTTTTTTATTTTTTTTTTATAATAAAATTTTTATTGAAAGTGTTGGATGCTAAACAGTTTTGGTTGCTCGCAGGCAAACCTTTCAGTTGTAATAGCAGTTTTTAATTTCAATTTTGTGTGGATTAAGTTTTGTTTCGATAAAGAAGCAGTTTGTTTTATGATATCACTGTTTTGTTTTTGAAACAGTTACTTTGTGATTAGTATTTAGACCGATTAAGCTAGTTAAACATATTAAACATTTGAACAGTATATGAACAGTACATGTCTGGCTTGTCTTGTTTTGATATTATGTTGTTGGGGGATTATTTTCATTTTCCGAAATCTCCAGTGCTCCCAGTGTTTTATATAGCTGTTCTGCGGAGTACCAAGAGGAGTATTGAAATGCGTTCATTAATTCAACAATATTTTGTTTGGAGTAGGACCGTATGCTGAAATTTTTCCAAGTATTTAAGAATTTTTTTGTGTGTTGTTGTTCCATGTGTGATTCTGCTTCGAATTTCTCCAGCATCATTAGTTTCTTTAGTTCTTTGGGGATGTCTTTTATTCTGGGTGGTTTTGGGGATATCCAGCTGCGCATTATTGCTCTTTTGGCTGCAAGGAGGGCCAAGTGTATCCAGCGGGGTGTCGTTGTGTCTGGGATGTGGTGGAATAGCATGGTTGCTGGGAGTAGTGGAGTGTTTACTCCTTGAATTCTTTTTATATAGTTTTGGACTTTTCTCCAGAAGTATTGAAGAGATGGGCATTCCCACACTGCGTGATAAAGTGATGTTTTTGATTTGTAGCACTTGGGGCATTGGTTGTTTGTGGCATCTGAGGTTAGTGGTTTAAGATTTGGAATATTGAATGCAATATATGCTCTATGAAAGAGCTTGAAGTAGTTTTCTCTCCATCTTTCTTTGATTACTGCCTTTTGTATTATTGACCATCCTTTCAGGATAAGTGGAGTTGCGTCATCTATTTCGAGGTCTCTGGACCATTTGTTCACATTTGATGATATGAGTGGTTTGAGTAGGCTGTTGTTTATAACTTGATATATTCTTGATATTTTTGCTTTGGGATTCTTTGAGTTCAGTGTTTGTGTTAATGGGTTGGTTTGGAAGACGTCTGTTATTGTGTTGCTTTTACTTCTTATATGGCTTCGTATTTGTGCATATAGAAGAAAATGTGAGTGTGGGAGTTGATATTGACGTGCTAGTTCCTGGAATGTATATGGTCTGAGTGAGTCTGGGTGTTTCAAGTCTGCTATTTTGGTTATTTTTTTGTTTTCCCAGAAGTCATATCCTTTAAAGGTGTCTCCCTGGGGGAAACTTGGGTTTCCTCTCAGGGGTGTTGATTCAGAAATATTCATTGGTATTTTGAGTCTTTTTCTTGCTTCTCGCCAGGCCATTATTGTGTCTTTTATTAGTATGTTGGTTTTGATGTTTAATGGCAGTTGTTTAGGTTGTGAGTGCAGTACTCCCGTTAATTTGTAAGGGGACACTAGTTCTTTTTCCAGTTCTAGGTCCGAGAAACATGATGTCTCCTCTATCCAGTTGCCTTTGATGCTTGTGTTAGTTTCTGTTAGCGAAGGGGTGCCTGGTTCTAGGTCTTTTTGGGTGTACTTGAAATTTAGAAGGAGTAGTTTGCATTTATTGAAGTTTACTTTAAAGCCAGATAGGGATCCAAAAGTTTTGAATAATTTGAAGAGATATTTAAGTTGTTGTTGGGGTTGTGAAAGAAATAGAAGTAGGTCGTCAGCGAACAGTGTCACTTTTAATTCCTTATTTCCTATATTTATGCCTTTGATTTTGTTTGAGGTCATTATATATCTCGCCAAGGGTTCTAAAGCTAGGTTGAATAACAAAGGGGAGAGGGGACAGCCCTGGCGGGTATCTTTTTCTAGGGTGAACGGCTTGGATAAGTGTCCCACAATTTCTATTCTGGCTGAGGGTGTGTGGTAGATGGCCTTCAATAGGTTTAGAAACATTCCTGTGAACTGCATTTTCTTTAATATTAAGAAGAGCCACTCCCATTGTGCATTATCGAAGGCCTTCTCGGCATCGATGGTGAATAAGGCTGCATTGGGGGTTGTTTTGTTATTGGCTACTGTGTGTAGCACTGCCAGTACTTTGTGTATATTTGTGACTACATGTATCAAGGTTGGCATGATATCGGCTAGTCTATCAGCCATTATTTTACATAGTATTTTGGCATCTACATTTATTAAAGATATCGGGCGGAAAGAGCCTGGGTCTTCCAAGTTTCTCCGTTTTTTAGGGGTTATTTTGGTGTGGGGTTCTTGGCGGGGGGGGGGGGGGGGTAGATGGCCATTTGCAGTACATTGTTGTATATTTCCAGTAATAGGTTGTTTATTTGTGGTTTGTAAAATTCTGTTGGGTACCCGTCAGGGCCAGGGGCTTTGTTTTTGTGTAGGTTCTTGATGGTCTAGGCGAGTTCTGGCTTTCTGTTTGTTCTGAAGTTAGGTTTGGGAGGGGGGCTTTTTGTAGCCAGTTATTTGTAGATTTCATTGTGTTAGCATAGAGTTCTTTGTAGTAGTCTGCAAAGCAGTTTGTTACTTCTGTTGGAGAGTGTATTCATTTGTTTTGTTTGTTTCTGATTGTTGGTGGTACTTCAGGTGTTTTTTTGCCTCTTGCTAGGTTTGCCAAGAGTCTTTCTGCTTTGCCACTGTATTTATGTAGTTTCAGTAGGTAATGTTGTCCTCTTTGTACATTATATCGGTCCAACCAGAGCTCGTATATTTGTTTGGCATTCAGCCATTCTGTTCTGGTATTGGGGGTGGGGGCTGATTTGAAGTTTGTATATGTTTTATGTAGTTCATCTCTGGCAGAGAAAGTTTATTTCTGTTTGTTTTCGTATGTTTGCTGAGTATGATATGAAGTGTCCTCTGAGGACTGCTTTGGCTGTTTCCCAAAACAGTGTTGGGTTGTTTATATGTTGTTGGTTGGTCTCTTGAGTAAGTTGACCACCAGTTTTGTATTTGGAGTTGTAATTTTTCATCTTTTAATAGATATGTTGGCAATCTCCAGGTGGAGATGTCAGGAGGTGTTCGTATTGGTTTGATTGTTATTGACACTGGGGCGTGGTCTGATATTAAGATATCTTCAATTTGGGCTGATTGTATTTGTTTTATTAATTGTGGGGATGTGGTCGATCCTGGTCAAAGTATGGTGGACGTGTGAGAAGAATGTGTATTCTCGGCTTTCTGGGTTGAGTGTTCTCCATGTGTCTATTAATCTTGTGGAGGTTATGGTGGTGTACAGGTCTGATTGGTGGGTTGTTGTGTGGGCGCGAGTGGAGCTCTGGTTGAAGCAATCTTCAGGTGCATACATTATTTGATTACAGTCGCCTGCTAGTATTGGAGCAGTTATCTATTCGGATCCTGCGGGTGAGCACCTGGTAGAATTGGGCTTGTTGGTTGTTGGGGGGCGTAGATGTTATGGATTGATATGGTTTTATCTTGGAGTTTTATTACTAATTTGAAATATTTACCTTCCGTGTCATGTTCGCTTTACACGATTTGGGCTTGTAGATTTTTATGTAGTAAGACCATGACTCCAGCTTGATATTTGAGGTAGTATTCTACTGTTGGTGTGTGGTTGAGGTTGTGGCTGCGTCAGGCAGGTTGGGTGAGTTTCCTCCCGGCGCCATCTTGGTTTTCTCTCCTCTGCGGTCTGTTCTTTTTTGTTTATTGTTTTTGTTGGCCATTTGCTGCCATAGGAAGCGCTCCATATATTGCCTGGGGCTCTCCTCTTGTGCGGGGGGGGGGGGGTTTGTGGTGCAGAGCTGAGCATGGGTGTCGGGTTCAGGTCGGATATTTGGAGCGGGCGCGTGGAGCTCTCCAACTTTGCGGCCGCTACATCAGGCTCCGGAACCGGAGGTCTCTGGAAGATATGTTAATGAGCTGTATAGTGTCTTCTGTTGAAGGCTCTTTAGAACGGATAAGAACTGAAGAAGAAGTGTCGGCTGGATTTACAAGTGGGCAGTGACTAAGGGGGGGGGGGCAGTTAGGAGCAGTTACTAAACATTGAAAATTCAAACTCTAACAAAGCAGGCGGACACTTATGTAAGTAACATCATTTTACTGCCGTAACTTACTTTTACAATGTACTTAGCCAATCACAGGAGCGGATGCTAAGTACATCGTACTTGCTTGACATCCGTGCACGGAAAAGACACAAAAGTTAAGCAGAAGGCAACGGGGGAAAGAAGGCTGGTAAGTACATTTGGGGACAGCAGTGAGTGCTATAAACTTTGTGAGGTCGATAGCAATTCTCTGCAGTATAGCAAAATTTAATTTAGGGGGGTGGACATAACCTTTAATTACTGGGGATGAACAAGAAATCAAAAAATTAGAGACAAAAGAACCCCCCAAATGTAATTAAAAATATTGTTAATGGACACACTATAATGTAAGTGGGGTAATTAAAACATAACTTTTAATAGACATATGATATAACTCATTAATAAACCATAAATAAATAATAAACCATACCACAGCTAGCCATCTTGAAATAGAGAAAGGGAGAAAAAAGGAAGAAATAGTAAACCTATTTCATCCCTCAACTAGGTGGGAGATAATCTCTCCACCTAATTAGCTTGCCCTTTTCACTAAGTAGCGGCCCTTAGCACTACTAGTCCAGACATAATAAAATTGCTAGTCTAGATCCCTGACTGCTGGCTGGGATGTAGTTAAAATAATAGGTACTGTATTAATTGATGATATTCACCAGCGTGCATTCTCCTTCCATGCTAATATGTAAACCCACAGTTTGGCAGCTCCACCCCCCCCACTAGAAACACACTGCTTAATATGTTTCTAGTGTGTGTGTGTGTGTGTGTGTGTGTGTGTGGAAGGGGGGTGGAGTGGCAAACACCAATTTCTAGATAATTGGTCTTTACAAGCAAGCAAGTTTACAAGCAACCCAGGAGGCGATGACCTAGCAATTTACACCTCACACTGGGTACTTTGGCCAAAGAAGAGGAGCAATGTTTAGGTAAATATAATTGTCCTCCTCTGATATTCCAGTTGGTTCCCGAGGTACCACCAGTACAAAAAATGTGGAAGTAGTAGAAGTACCTTAAAAGCTCTCATAAATGGGGGTTAATTTATGTATTATCCTGATGAAAAAGTTAGGTTGTTTGTATGCATGTTGAGTCAACCACCTAATAATTTTATTTAGCGATTTTTAAAAATTTAGTTCCCAGTACACTGAAATTTTGTCCTTTAAATTTTGAATAGCACAGGTCCTAAATCTCCCTAAATCCATACATATTTAGTATAGAGGTGTTCAGATGCAGGACCTCACAAGAAACTCATTGTGATTTTTACAATCCATTTATATGCGACTACAAGCACCTTTTACACCTGGCTTGAGTTTCCTACAATGTCCCCCTATCGATACGCATGTGATCTGCACCAAAGATATAGGTTGCATGTGTTCCATTATCGGGCAGGAACACATCCATCAAAGGCAGTGGGGTCAGCTACATTGCCAGCTGTTAGCATGCATATGGCAATACGTGATCCAAACCCTGAGTACCGAGGCCTAGACCTTATCCTCGGCTGACAACCTAATAGAACGCAGGGTCATAAAATGTGAGATTTAACAAATCCAAAAATTAGAGCATTTAAACCTAGGGAGGTCTAAGTATTGGGGCAATATAAGTAAGATCACATTTTACAAAATAAAACGGCAATAGGATGGAGAGGGGGGAAACTACAATGCGCATGCCAGAAACTTCTACAAGGAACATTTAGAGGCGGCAACAGATTACACCAGGAAAAGGCTCCTACTCTTCAGTTTCCTGTACTTTATTTCAGCCTTGTAGGACAACCATATGCAGCAGAAGAGAAAGGGGTAATTTAAAACTACACAGTGTGCTCAGCATTGGGTCAAATTTCATGGCATGCCTTTGAACCTACTAGAAAATGCAAGACAATATTTTTCAAAGTAATGAACTACAAAACAAAAAATATTGACAATAAATATACTCTTTATTTTTTATTTGAAGAAATAAACATATTTAAATTCCAATATTAGGAGGAATGACCTCTTCCTTGAATTTGTAGCTCTAATTCCAAACATACATACAGCCATTTAATGCTGTACTCAAAACAGATTTGCAATAAAATCTTACTAAAGGTATAGGCTTCTCGCAATAAAAAATATTTTAAAACAATTACTTAGTTAAATGGTACACAATAAGGGGTGTTTTGTTTGAAGGAGAAATAAATTCTAACAACTTAAATTTATTTGACTTAAAATGGGAAACTGATCTGCTCACTTTTTAATGCTTGATAGTTCTGCTCTTCTTTCCCATGGTCCTATCTGGCTTCTAAATTATGGCTGGCTAAAAGGTGCTTTTAGCAGCAGTGGGGTTTGAGAAAAAGGAGAAACAACCTCATTCCTAAAAATTGTAAGTAAATCTTTGGAGATAGGGGTTAACTAGGACCCTGTATTTCTGCTAATAGACCACAGATATTATGGCCTTACCGATCCTGCAGACTATGGGATTTGTGATGATTTTACAACATGTCTGAAAGATTGAATTGAAATTATGTCTGTTATTTTATCACAATTAACCATAATACAAATTTTGAACCAGTCCTAAGAAAAATTTTAAATGGAAAAAAGACATTTGGACTAACATCCAAAAAGACTTAAATGCAACTCAATATATTTTTGAAATGAAATAATTAAACAAAAAGTGAAAAATTTTGAAACAGAAATTCCAGTTTAATAGCATCATGCACACACAAAAATTACTGCTCAAATGTATCTTGTCTTATCTCTGTGTGATATTCTGTTTGCATGTTTCTACAAATGGCTATAAACAGAACTGGTTATTATAAACCAAAGTCTGCCCTTCTGAAGGGATTTAGTGCAACATAAATGTTCATATTGTGACTGTATACGGACAAAAATAAAATCATCACAAAACTACCAGCGAACCCCTACACTAAAAAGTGTTTATCCAAATACTTGTACTTGAAAACCCAGCAAAAGATTTATAATTTAAAACAAACAAAAAATGTTCAGGGATCCTTGCACTTTGGCTAGATGGCCATGCACTTTATATACTATTTTGAATACCAGGCTTTGCACAAGCCCATAATTATTTAAATGATACAGAATCAAAGTTTATAAAACTTTAAGAATGTATACAAAAGACAGTCAACATATTATTATGAAAAGGAAACAAGATTTATTGTGGGAAAAAGACTCTGGGAAATTTGGCTTGTGGTACCTAATAGGAGTGGTTACATACCAGATGTTTTTTAGGCCAACCGATCACCTGGGTTGATAATTTGGTTGGATTGGCAAAAGTTTACCAGTCAAACGATTGGTATCACACATTTTTTAAGCAAAAATAGTCACTCTGAATGATCAGTCTGTTGATATTTTAACATGCAAATGATCGATCAGCCATAAAAATTGCCTAGATTTTTTTACATGATAACATGTCCGTCAAGTGACAGGACTGGGCCAGGCTTAGCCCATGTTTTCCAGACCATGCTATACATATTTGAAAAAGAATTTCACAGTTAAGTAGCACCACTGGCTTTTATAGCAATGTTATAATATTCATTGATCTCCTAAAAAGAAAGTGATGAGTGTAATAAACAGCAGTGTATATTTAAACATGCTTAACTGCCTGCATCCCATTAAAATATTTTTTTATATTTACACTAAAAATAGGTTTATTTAAAAACCAGATACACTATGAGAAAGTTAAAAACTGTTATTTCATTTTTAAACTTGGGAAAACAAACAAAATACACTGCAATGAAGGTTGCAGGAGTTTTTCACCTATGATCTTTTTTTATTTTAATTCCATACCAACAAAAGGAATGTGAAAAATATTATTTATGTATAGCCAATGATAAATAACATATCTGACACAGCCATTAAGATTCAAACTATGTATTTTAAAAATTCAAACCCATAAAAGTACACACCAAAATATGTCAAGGATGATACATCCATAAAAGAAGTCAAAAGAACAGGAAAAAAAAAATAAAAAAATATTATTTTAATTACTTTCTAATGACTTTATCACCTTCCCTCCTTCCTATGTTCATTGTCAAGTTTTGTTCCAATTATCAGAACCAAAAAAATGGGTCTGGCTAGGAAGGATAGCGAATTTTGGTGTCCAGTAAACAGGTACATTTACTATATTGGGGATGGAAACAAAATCCCATTTGTTTTAAGATAGTTTAATTTGTCTTTTAATTATGTGTGGTGTCTACTGTGGCTTACATTTACATGCAGAAGCAATCTCTGATTTAAGATGTATTTATCTTGCACTGTAAATTCCAGTCCATCCTTTTCGATGGACAGGGCTGGAGTACCATCTGTGGCCCCCTTCCAACTCTTGACCATTCAAAGTCCATGGTTTGGGGGCCACCTTAGGGCAATTAACTTGTTTAAACCACCCCCCATAATCTATCCCTGTCTGAGTTTTTTCGAGTCATATAAGTTTCCTTCATTAATAGATGTTTTAGCGGATTAGACAGCACTGTGGGCAAACAGAAGTTTCATAAAATGAGAAATTAAGTATAATAATGAATTACATTAAAGGGACACTTTGCAATATATGTAATTTCCACAATCTAATACTGTTTCTCTTTGCAATATATGTAACTTCCAATAAACTTCCACTTTGCAACATATGTAACTTCCACAATCTCTTTGTTTCCCATGGTCTTCCGCAGCTGATGACCTCAAATGCATTAAATGCAGTTTATATATTTAACCTGTTTCTTTCGAATAATAAAATCATGTCTTCCACATTACTACTGCATGCCTTCATCCTGTAACCAGTCTGAATTTACAGAACTACACGATTCTACAAACTAAATTGAGATAAGTATAGTAAACACTTTGCAATTATGTCTCCAATAAAGAAACATTAAACGATTGTACTGGGTTTTATACAACATAGCAAGGGTTGGCTTACATGTATATGCAAACAGGTGCAATTGTTTTGGACAGTTTAATACCTTATTTTTACACTGCAACCCGAAGTGTAGATATACCAATCTTTCTTTCTCTCATGGTTCTCCACGGCTGGCCTTGAAATTCCTTATCACATCTGTGAGGCTTTATCAGTGAATGAATTGGATGTAAGCCAATAAGCACATTCAGTGCTGTAGGTTAAGTAAAGGTTTATATTTTGAAATTGGGAGTTCTCAAGTTCCCATTAAGGTAATACATTTGCAGAGTTAAAGTCTCCTTTTTACTTATATTCTCCATAAAGGTGGTAGGAATATATTTTTTGTAGGTAAAAACAAATTGCATCTACTTTTAGAACATACCCTGACAAATATGAACAGAGTTGTATAAGGATCAAATAGGGCCCTAAGAATGGCTGTGATTTGGGATTTTTTTTAAAAACTAAATGTGTCTTCTTTGTACTGTAACGGGCTCTAAAATGTAGCCTACATTTACTTAGCTCATGAATAAACAGAAGATTATGGAATATGTTCAATTAAAACCACTATTTTAAGTTTAATCAGAATAGTTTTAAACTATACAATTTTAGGCCTCAATGTGTTTATTCTCATGGGCCAAATTTTTAATTAGGAACTATGAGAGTGTTTTATGTTTGAAAAAGTTAAAATGTTTGGAAAATAGAATTGTAATAGAACTGTAATACCTCAGAAAACAATAAATTTATACTATGAGTATTAACATACCGTATCTACACCATAATCTACAATATGGGAAATGTTACCAATATTACAGGAACTGATTGTTCACCATGGATAAAACAGCTAACCAATTTACATGAAAAAGGAACGTACAACATACACTTAAATTTTATGTTATGAAGGCCATAGACACAACAACATTGTCTTCCTAAATTACCAGTCCCAGTTAGGATCATCCCCTGGATATTGGTCATTAGGCTGATTGATTTAGTAGAAAAACCACTGTTGGATATTGCATGCTATTTGGTACTAGTGGAAAATATTTTTTACCCGTTAGCAGGAATTAGGACATTTGCAGGGTTATTCGATAAAAGTTCTTATCGTTTAAAAATGGTGCTAATTTTGCCCCAACCAATCAGATGTTAGCTTTCAAATGTTAAATAAGATCTGATTGGTTGGGGCTAAAATAGCACCATTTTAAACGATAAGAACTTTTATTGAATCTCCCTGCAAGTATCTAAATTGCCTTATCTGTTGATGTATCTTCTTGGGTATTGACTGCCAATAGAAGTCTAAAGCATCTGTAATTGTTCCGCCTTTTCAGCAGAACAGGAGGTGGAAGGCAATAGATTGGAAACAAAAATTCTCTTTAGGGTTATGGCTAATCTTTCTCTTATGCTTCTAGAATTGCATCAACTTTTTATAATCCAAGACTGTCAGTAAATCTAATGGAGTTCTTTAAAGGTCATCTATAGTGGGATTTATTTTTTCCGCCTCTGTCCTGAGATATACAAGTTGAAATAAGTCAAGATTTCAATACACCACTCATGATTGAGCTGTCAATCAAATCCCCTAACAGCACGCCAGTGTAGTGTGTAGGCTTACCCAAGTTTTACATCAAGTCTCCCAATAACTCCTTCCTGCTCACTAAAATGCTTGGCAAATACTGGGTTAAAAATAGAAGTAAAGGGAAGGAGAAAGAAGCAGAAAGAGCAGGCTTTCACCAATGTATTTCCTGTCAAAGGGAGATCTTTCTTAACTCATCCCCTCCCACTCCTTATGTAGCAAGTATTTCCAGAACAACCAGGCTTACATACCGAGGTTTTTTTTTTTTTGTGTGTCTACAAAAAGGTTAGAGTGACCAAAGAGGGGAGGGGGAGTGGGGAGCTCTGCAGTAAAGCAGAGTGAATGTGTAGGAGGATTAATGCGCATGAGCGGCTTCACAGGCGTTGTTCAGAGCCAGACTATATGAACGCGGGAGTGACCAGAGAGGGAAGGGGAAGTGGGGTGCAGTAAAGCAGACAGTGTGCAAACACAGAGCCACAGAGGAAGGTAAGAATAAGGCAGCATAAACTATGTTCGGAATATAGCAATGTATAAATTTCACTATAGACGCCCTTTAAAGTCACCTTTTTAGACATTTAGCATACTCTGAAGCCTCCTCTTTAGATATTTAGCATAAACCTGAGCTAAACTGTAGCCTTGTTTATAAACAGCTAGGTATCACCTGATTTCAAAGTGTGATTATATCACTGATAAACAGGTGGCACAGGGAAAATGAGACCACTGTTCCTCTACTAGTCTCAACAACAAATTACCAATGCTCTAAAAATACTGATCAATCAATCTGCTGGCAAATGTGTTATCTTTGTAATTCACCCTTTCCTTTTTAAATAAATGAAGCTAGTTATTATGCAAGCAGAAAAACACATTTTCTTCAGAGATGTTAGTTGTACTTTAGACTCTAGAAGAACAAAACAAAACTTTAGGAGAAACAAAACAAGTAATTTTTTATGGCATAAAAGTGGTCGTTTTTATAGTTCGGACGAAAGAATGAATTATGATTTTCTGTATCTATTTAACAAGACCTGGTATTACTGCTTTCTGTTTCACAAAGCACAAATGTAATTCTGCTTTCTGTTACACAAAGCAATATGCATACCTGCTAACTACTTAGTATGTGCTATGTACCCAAAAAGAAAGGCGAACTTATCATTATTTCTATATTATAAAGCTTTAGTGGACTAATCCACTAGCCTTGTTAATCACAACACCCCTTACAGAGTGCAAATATCATTTTGATTCTTTGCATGTTCTGAGACTTAAAACTCATTTCATTGTTATCATATGCATAGCCAAAAAATTTAGGACACTTACTGATTAAATGAGGCACCCCCTACAACAACTACTGATATTTTTAATTCAGTTCTATATATACACATAACCTATCTCTGTAAGCCGTGTGCCATTCAACAAAACTACTATTTTTTTCAACAGTTTAAATTACATCCATTTACCAATGGCAAGATGTTGAAATGAGTCTAACTTTCAAAATACAGCCTTACAGGAATAAGTACAATTTACAAATACAATAATTACATATTAAAACCATTAACAATGTGACATTTAGAATACTGCAGTACTGGTCAACATGAAGGATTCCGAGCGAGATGTTCATTCAGCAGCTGAAGTGACTCCAACAGAAAGGTCTTATGTACTGGACAGTGTTTTTGTACATTAGCTTAAATTATATAAAAATAAAACTGGTTTTAGGAACGCCAGTTCCTCGCATAGACTGTTCCATGTGCACACATTTCCATTAGATATCCGCCAAATATTTTCCTTGAGGGACAAAAAAACATTTAACAGTTTTTAGTTCAAAACTTTACCATCATGGCACATTATTAATTTGGCATAGTGCTTCATTTTATTTAAAAAATTCTTACACCATGCTGCTAGACCAAAATTGTGATTTAGAAATTATGCTCCATACATTGGTTAGACCCAGTTTTTAGATGTTCGATCATAGATTTGATCAAAATGTCTAAAGTCTTTACCTGTCCGTATCTACCAACGTTCCTGTGACGTTTTTCATCCTGGCCCAAAAAGTTTTGGCTAGGCATTTCTTTTGACATTGCTGGAACATGTATGGCCAGCATTACAGACTTAAGTCCGTTTATGTCCCTGAACAAAATCAACATTCCCTTTAGAAATATTTGAGGGAAAACATGAAATATTTTTTTCACAACAAAAACACTGGTGCTAAACTAGCAGAGCCAGCTCAGTTTAGTCACAGGTTTTGCTCTTCCTTCTCCAGAGAATGGATTCTGATTACAAGGTTTAAACAATCTTATTTGCACAATCTAACTGGTGGGGAAGCTCCAACTGGCATCCATCGTGACAATGTTTAATGATGCTGGCAAGCTGCAAAGGTTCTCCAGCTTTCTCCCCTGCCTATAGAACAGAACTAGCCACTGAGTCAGTGTGTCTATTTAAAGATTGCGGTATGACTGTTTATTAAACATGTGTACCAGCCTTAAAGAGAAAATGTGGTCCAAAAATGACTTTAGGTAAATTGATAGGAATTGCTCTCCTGAGAGTTTTTGCAATTTATTTCCATTGTTTATTTTGCTTTGTTTTGAAGATACATGTGTGTGATATGGCAGCAGCATCACCAGGTCCCCTGCACTTCCTGCTCTGAAACCTGTCAGTCAGTCAATCTGCCCTGTGTCTCCTCCCCTTTGCAGCCCCCCCCCCCATGGACCCCATGTTCCTCCAGTTGCAGGTCCCCCTTGGCTCATTCCCTTACAGACCCATGTTGCCCTGCCCACTTGCGGGTGCTGTGGGCATGCCCACTCGCGGGTGCCTGAGCCCCACCCACTCACGGGTGCTGTGGGCCACTCTGACACACCCCTACAGAAAACTCCCTTTTCAGGCAGAGTGAGAACTCTGCCTGAAAAGGCTGTTTTCACACAGTGAAAGAGAAGGGCTGTAGATTCCCTTACCTTCTCTGTCAGGACTACACACAGCAGAGAGGAGGAGGGACTTCCTGTCTCCCTCACACACTGAGGGAGTCTGAGGCTGTTCTCGCGGGCGGCACTGTGCAGGAGAAGCCTTAGGAATGTCACATGTCAGCCTCCCACCCATTCACTTTCTGGTCAGTCATTTCTTTAGATCTTGGGCTGTGGAGCACGTAGAGAGGTGGTTGATGGCTCGTTTTAAAGGTAGGAAACTGGCCTTTCATTTAAACTCAACTTGTTTGGAGACCACAGTTCCCCTTTAAGTCTTGGCTCACTGCTCACATTTACGCCTTATGAAGAGACCATTTTGCGCAATGTATTGTAGAATGATTTTTCTGAATGTCCAGTTGCTTAATAAATGTGTGTGTTTGGAGGGGGGTGGGGGAGAATGCAAATTCAGGATTTTTTTTCTTTAAAAGGAAAAAACAAACCAGTACCCTTAGTTGTCTTTATAACAAACCAGCTGTACAATTCTAAGCTCATACAAGAGCAAAACTAAAAACTTGCCTTAGCTAAATTGCAAATCTCAAATCTCATTTATACACACACACACAGACCCAAGAGGGTCAAAATACTGACCAGTGTGTACCTAGCCAAAGAGAAATAAAAAATAAGCGCCATACAAATTGGTCATATTACGATCGACACATCAAGTCTATAATTAAATGGTGAAAGATTAAAGCTGCCCCAAAATAATTTTTTTTATTCTCATTTCCATTTTCCCAAAACTGTTCTTTTTTCACTAATTTATATATACGACTCACACCTCCTGACTCTATTAGGCTCATTTACTGAGGAGCGCAGCGGGCCTTTAATGGGGTGCTAGCCGATTTACTATTGGTTAGCACAACGTTGTGTCTTGCTTTGCTGCGAGAGTACTGGAAAAGACTCTTCGCAGCTGGCGCAAACCACTTTACCAGAAGCTGAACAGCTAATAGCTGGCGTTATATACTTATGTGCGGGTGAGATTCACCCAGTCAAGCAGCCTCTGGTAAATCTGGATATGTTTATTAAATTGTTGCTGAATTTAAATTTTAATAATTTCTTGTTTTTATGAGAAAATAAGCCATAGGCCCAACGGGTTACACTGGTATGCTGGTGGACCAATCCTGTGTTTTCCTCACAAACAGGAGAATTACATAAAGCACAATGCTACTTATTACAAAAGGTAAGCTATTTACTGCTAGTTGAATCATATCCATCTGGTGTAAACAAAAGCAGATATTTAAGCAGGAAAACTATTTTTTTGTCTGAAATACCAACGGTAGAAAAACAAAAAAGTAAAAAGGGGAAAAAATAAATTAGTAATCATCCATACCTGCTGCAAACCTCTTTTTAACAAGTGAAAACCGGTAACCCCCACCAACAAGTTCAATGTCACAACCAGATAAAGTTGTTCCTTCACTGGTGAATTGTACTGCAAGAGGTGCTGGTTTATTTGGTCCCTCTGACAACTGGAACCTTGCAAGCAAAGAGCCGACACCTTTAGAAGATAAAGGCAATTTGTGAAAAAAGATATATATATATATATATATATATATATACACACACACACACAGTACCATTTCATGCTTCAGATCGGATTGCTTAATCATGCTTTGTTTAATTTATTTTCAGTTAGTCATATTTCAATAGTTATGATGAGTTTTTACCTTTGCAAATCTCTTTAAACAATTTTCACCACTTGCAAAGGTGGATCCAAACACTTCCTGTTACAATCACTTGAAGAACCCCTAGTAACCTCTCAAGAAGTCCTAGGGGTCCTCGGACAACTGATTGACAAAGATAGGTCTGATCTCACAAAATAGGGTCTATATTATGTATATCAAAAATATAAGAAATTTCAAATGTTCTGCATTCACACTTCATGGGTATCTCAGCAGAAATGTACTTATTTGCCCCTTCAGGAGAATTTGACAATACAGAAGGGAAAGTCCTAATCATTTGTTTAGCGTACAATACAGTGTAATTCTTAGTAATCAGACCGTGGTCATAGATGCTTATTCACATACAGTATCACCCAACTTAAAGAAATGTAGAACTTGCTATTACCTCCATTTTCAGATTTCTGTGAAATATCTGGTATTTTCCACAATATCCTCTGTTGTTCAGCACTCCTAGGACCAAAAGCAACATTTTCTACCATTAAGCATATATTGTAGAGCTCTACAGGAAAGATATCAATCATTCCAAGATATTCTATATTTGCAAAACATTTGGATTGTGAAATTTAATTTCACATGTACTTTTTACCAACAGCAGAAAATATAATCAACCCTGTAACTATTTCCTGTGGATCAGGTTATTTCAGTCAGTTAGAACACCGAAAGATAACATCAGCCTATTAAATTGTATTATTCAAATATCCTGAACTGTTGGGACTATGTTCTAGCATAAGCATGTATAAATACAGGGCTTATATTGTTTACGTGCAAAGGCCCAATCCTGTCAGTATGGCTACTCCCACCCTACCCCTTATAAGATAAACAGAAATGCACATAAGTATACAAGGAAGAGCATCTGCTGCACAAATACTTCAGATAACTTTTTATTTCAATTAATTTTTGGCATCATACTGGGGAAAGTGGCAAAAAGAACAGTCATCAAAAAAAAAAAAAAAATACACATAGGAACATACCAGACAGCAGGAGGAAGGACAGCTTGAAGTTGCGTTACTCCTCCATCAATGGGAACAACAAACTGGACATTGTTCAAAGCTACAGGTGTTGTCATTGCATCCGGATTATACTTGTAGTCTATTCGTAGATCTGTGCTGGTAGGTTCACACCTCCAGCTCACAGCAAGGTTCAATGGAGTAGACTGTAGGCCTTGAGTAGATACCTGAAAAGTGGAAAACAAAAACTAAAAAGCAATTCATAATAATGTGTGGTTATACTCTTGTTATGTACACAATGAATTATAACTATTACTGGTATCAAAATTACTAATAATTATTCTATGACAAAAGGAACACACAGAATGATTCAGTTCTTCCATTATATACCACTAGGAGCAGGCACATTTAACTGCTCACCATTCCAGGAAGTAGAATCCAATATTATCACAAACAGAATGTAGCCTTTCATTCTTTTGAAACACAAGTAAACCATTGGCCTCAATAATTGGCATTGCTCCCCTGGTCAGAAACAGCATAAATAGGTCAGATTATCTACTGATCCGTGACAGAAAGAATGTTTTTCACATTTTAAATGTTTTTATTAGCTATGCAATTTTAAGTAGTTTGTCAACACATTATTTAGATCATGGTCACTACAGAACCCGCCACTTTTCTTTTATTAATTTATTTTTTTGGGGGGTGATTTATATTTGAAATGTTTAGGGTTGATTTATATTTTTTAATTCACCTTTTTCTTTTAATAAACAGCCTGAACTTTATCCTTAATTACACTTTGGTATGGTGAAGAATTGTCAATTCCATGATGGTGAGATACCTGGCACCAAAAGCAGAAAAACATCCTCCCAAATCCTTTTCCTCCACCAGGTGATGTGATTTTTTTCTGGTGAAATGATGTGTTGTTTTCAGCAACATTGTGCTGGTACTGTGACCCAAAAAGTCTCGTAGCCTTGTCTGTCTAGAGCACTGAAGTCTTGTGCTAATAATCTAGGCATTTTTAAAAGATTTTCGGCAACTTATAATCTCCCTTAATTTCGCAGCAATGTTGACACATTTTAAATTATTTTGGATACAGTGTGACAAAACACTATTTGCCTGATGCATTTATTTACTGTAATCCATATCAGTTCTCCATATTGTAGTTTTTCTAATAAACATGATCTCTCTGACAAATACAAAAATATTGTTAAATTAATAATTACCTGATATTTTAGCATGTCTACATTATAATAGGTTGCTTGTGGTTTTTGTTCTGATACTTTCTTCAGATGCGTCATTAGATTTGTCATATTGACCCAGAATTCCTTTGTGTTGGGAACAGACTGTGCACTTTCACTGCTTTCATAAAATTAAAAGAGTTAACTGAACACATTTTAAAATAGTGTTTCTTTCGGTCTTAATGCATTATATAGTTAACAAAACATAGATCTTTTAACATAGTAATCAAAAATCTGACAAACTATGTTCCATGACTTGGTGGAATAGGTGTAGCGGGCATGAGCAAGTTGCTCTCAGATTATTTCTGCTCTATATAAATTATTTGAGAGCACTCGCCCAAAATAATACCCTGTCTTTTGGAGATAAAAAAAGGAATACAAATAATGAACACAGACTGACATCGTAATGTAAGCACCTTTCAATCTTTATTACTAAAAAACACTTAGAAACAAGGCTGATGCTAAAATTCAACAGTATGGAAAGTCCTTAAAGCGTGACCCCACTTGAGCGCATGTAAAAATGCTGTGCATTTTTATGCCCTTTTGTAATCCACTTGTAGCCGTTTTTACATGCCTCTGCACTTTGCAGGGGATTATGAGTTAAACGAAAACTGTTGGATTGTATCCGCTTCTATCGGATTGTGACCTCTTTTCTATGCGTTTCCATAGACTTGTATTAAGTGTGATTTTGACAAAGACAGAGCAAAATTGGTGATCGCATTCTGTATAAAATTGCAACAGTTTGCAACGCACACAGTGGGACCTACTTCCCACAATTTACATTATAAATAAAATGTCATGTGGATTGCAAAGGAGCAAATGAATCGCAAAAAAAATAAAAATAAACCTACAAAACGCAGCAAAAATGGATACTGAAAACCATTGGTAGGTTGTAGGTTTTAAAATGCCTACAATATAATTATACCACTATTGTTTCTTAACCTTTTCCCTTAAGCTTGAACCTATTTTAGGAAATCCCTACATTAACAATCGTGAACAAAAGTGAGGAAATGGATTAGACTTCATAATAACAATTAAAATATATGCACTGCGTTAGAGGTACTGTGCAGAGTGCCACTATAGTTTAGCCACACTACATTAAGTGTAACAAACAAGTATAGGAGAAAAGCTTCCCCACAAAAAGACCAACCCTAAAACAAACATTGCCACATAAACGTTCCAAAAAGTAAAAATATGGTTTGTTGTGCACTCAATAAAAACAGGAATGTACCTGGTTAAATAGATTCAAAAAAATGTTGTCACATTAAGTATCCCTAATCCCTCCCTCCCAAACCGCCCACTACAAACACCCCACTCGGGGCGTCCCCGGATAAAAATACACCCCAAGGAGGAAAATAGTCCAGAGACTTAATATATTGCACAGTTACTGAGACATCCAGCGATCTCCCAAGATAATGTAATGTAATAGCCTAGACATCCACATCCAAAGCATGACTGAAATATGGGACTTCCCTTGAGAAGCCAGGTCACACAGGTAAGAGTTATACTTATCTCTCCTGTGGACGGACCACTCTTCACCAGTATGCAAATGTATGTCCCTACAGTCACGATGTTTCTCGTCCAAGGCTTCCGTATCTCAAGTCAAACACCGGTTCCGACTTTCCAACGCTCAAGTTTCTCCTCCCCAGCATGGAAAATGTCTGTAAATATGTGGATAAAATCTTACATCCATTTTTATGGTCTTTAAGCTCTTTTGTGCTGGATACAGGGGACGTACTCCATAAGATTGAAGGCATCACGGTTGATGATGGTGTAATACTTGCAACCCTAGACATTGAAGGGCTATATTCGTCCATCCCCCATGAGTTAGGACTAAGGGCGGCAAGGTCCTTCTTTTCTAAATTCAACTAGGGGCGTTTAATTTAGAAAACATAGTGGGTTCATCATCTCTTTACTAACGTTTATTTTGACTAATAATGTGTCTGTTTAAGAAAAAGTATTATAGACCGATCCAGGGGACCGCAGTGGGGGCAGCGTGTGCCCCTACGTACGCCTGCCTCCATCTAGGCCTGTGGGAAAAGGACCATGTCAATTAGGCAATATCGAGCCTCCAATAAGGGGGGAACGTCATCCTATGGTTGAGATATGTGGACGACGTCCTCCTCCTATGGAAAGATTCACAGGAAGGCCTAATGAAATTCATAGCTAAATTGAATGACAACTGTTATAACATCAAGATAATCTCTGAAATAGATCCGGTGGAAGTCAGCTTTCTGGACCTAAAAATTCGAAAAACTGGGGAACACATTACATACAGAAACATTTAGAAAAGAGACAGCTGTGAATGCTTTATTGGAAGCAAACAGTCACCACGTGGCATCCCTATGGGCCAATTTTAGAGAATAAAACACAACTGCTCTGATACAGAAAGGTTTTTTCAACAAGCCAATGAATTGTCATGCCGCTTTCGTATTAGGGGCTACAAGGAACAGACGATTCATAAAGGATTCCAAAAGGCGTGTAGGATCAATAGAACTCTTATTACAGAGCAAAAAGAAACTGGATCCTCTTGCCAAAAAGACCCTAAAGTAAGGTTTATTATGTGTTATAACCAGGAGTGGGACTCCATCAGAGAGATCTTAAGATCCCACTGGCCTCTATTATCTTTGGACAAAGAGTTAAAGGAAGCAGTTGGAAATGTACCATCTCTAACTGCGAGCAGAGCACCCAATTTGAGGGACAAATTATCCCAGTCACTATGTCGAACCTAGAGCTGAGGGATGTGACTGGCTTGCATCTAAGAGGTGGAAAGGAAATAAAAATGTGGGAGATATGTGATGTGCCCCTATATGTTAGAAACAAATAAATTTGATGGGGATCAAGGTAATGTACACATCTTAATTAACTTGCCTAACAAAATCAGTAATATATATGTTAGAATGTAGCTGTGGAGTACGCTACGTAGACAAGACCTTGAGATCCCTCTCTGTTCATGTAAACGAACACAGGAGGCCAGTTGCTAAGGGCCAAGGGAGGCTCCAGAATACGATACCTGTTAAAAGAGACCGCCCTCTCAGAGACCTTGTGACCCTGAGGAAGCTATGGCGGATTGGAGCTAAGCGAAACACGTGTCAGTGTGCCCTGGGGAGGAGAAACTTGAGCGTTGGATAGTCGGAACCGGTGATTGGCCTGAGATACGGAAGCCTTGGACGAGGAACTCGTGACTGTAGGGACATCCTTTTGCATATGGGTCAAGAGTGTGGTCCGTCCACGGTAGAGATAAGTATACCTCTTAGCTGTGTGACCTGCCTTATCATGGGAAGTCCCATATTTCAGTCATGCTTTGGATGTGGATGACTAGGTTATTACATTACATTATCTTGGGATATCGCTGGATTTCTATGTAACTGTGCAATATATTTATTAAGTCTCTGGACTATTTTCCTCCCTAGGGTGTATTTTTATCTGGGGACGCCCGGAGTGGGGTGTTTGTAGTGGGCAGTTTGGGAGGGAGGGGTTAGGGATACTTTATGTGACAACATTTTTTTGAATCTATTTAACCAGGTACATTCCTGTTTTTATTGAGTGCACAACAAACCATATTTTTACTTTTTGGAACCTTTATGTGGCTGTGCTTGTTTTAGGGTTGGTCTTTTTGTGGGGAAGCTTTTCTCCTATACTTGCTTGTTATTCAGTACCTTTACCACCATCTATCCATTATTGCAGTACTGCATTAAGTGTGCCTGAACTATTTAATCATAATTTAAGTGTGTAAATAATCACCTGTACAGGTTTTTAGAATTACAATATTATTTAAATTGAATGATATAAGCAACTTATTAACAAAGAAAACAGGTATTTAAGCAGAGAAATAAAAGAAAGGGAAGAATGGTAAGTACCAGCAGAGAAGCTGAGGATTTGGTAAAACATGCTCTAATCGACTATAGTTTGTTATGCGGAATGTAAGAGAAGCTGGTGTTGGGTTGTTTGAGAAATGCCTGGTGATTCCGGCTGGAAAGGATAAAACCATTTCCCCAGTGATCTTTACTATGCACCTAGGAGAGAAAAAAAAAAGTTATATAGGAATATGTTGAAGCAAATTGTACACACATTACTTGCTTCTCTGACTTTACTGTTCACTATAGACAGGGATATATACTGTGTACTGCATTACTGTCTTTACATGTGACTCATTGCATTTCATGTACACATAGGTTGATATTTCAGGGCAAATATCGCCCAGGATTTCTCACCAAAACTGCATTGGACATGTTATGACGTTTGTAGAATTGTTGGTGTGTGTACAAGCTCACAGTCGTGTTGCATGGTCTAATTTTGGTGTTTACGTTTTAGCAGTCAGACAGATGGCCTTCTTTCAATTCAGAACGGGTGGGTCTGAAAGATTGTCAACTTTCTTAAATGTTTTCCAATTATGAATAATCTTTCACACTGTAGAATGATGGACTGGAATTGGCCTTCTAACCTTTTTTAGATTGATGGACATCAACTATTGATCCTCTAATATCATTGCTGCTGTCTTCCTTGGTGTTGAGTTAACACACACCCAAATGCTCCAGTCTAAAGTACTTGGCTACATTATTTTTTAAATAAAAAATATATGGTGAGATTAGATCTGTTCTTGTTCTTAACTTAAGTGTATTTTTGGTCCATAATCACTCCCTGATTACGGCCAATCAGACAAAACTTACTTATTGGGATCAGCCCCTTTGAAGTAGGTATTAACTGTTTCTGTGAAGGCAGCAGCTACTGGTAAAGTATCTTGTGCTCCCATTGTTAAAGGGCTTGGTCCTCTGGAGGATCCTGCAAAAGAAATCACAGCTACTATTTCTTGTTACGTAAACAATTGAAAAAAAAAAAGCCCCTTATAGTCAAGAGAAAAACACCATGTTCTACCCCCTACAGACTTTTCCAACTTTTTGTAGTCCTGCAACATACAAATAAAATGGATCTGGATGGGATTGTACTATGCTGGAGTTTCAAGTGTACTGTGGCACACCGCTGTTGGCTGACTAGCCAGACAAGTTCGTAGGTGCAATCCTCTTAGCCCCCTACTTCCAGGGCTCCATAAACCAAGCAAGGTATAGAATAGGAGGAGCACACTACTGTAGTGAGAATTTCTTTATTTTAGTGCAAAAACAGCATACAACGTTTCGGGACTCTAGGCCCCTTACCTGAGGAAGGGGCCTAGAGTCCCGTAACGTTGATGCTGTATGCTGTTTTTGCACTAAAATAAAGAAATTCTCACTACAGTAGTGTGCTCCTCCTATTCTATACCTTGCTTGGATTGTACTATGCTGCCCTACACAACTCTGAAGTGCAAAAATGACTGAATGGATTTCAAATTATTTTAAAATTTTCTTTGGAACAGCCTAAAATCTGGTATATCAACACAAGTTTAAGTAACATAATTACTTAAATTAAAGGACATCTATAACAAAAAATACATTATAAAGGACAACTTAAGCCTCAGGACAATACTGAATCAGAAAGGCATGGCACCTTCAAATAAAACCCGTAATCTTTTTCTCACCTCTCATCTGTATGTGGGTTCTAGGAAAGTTTTCTCGCTAACATGGGGTATGCGCTTTATTTCCCAGCATCACACGGTTGTGGTCACTGAATTTAGTTTAGGGCTAGGCACATGCAAGGAACAGCAGGTCATGTCCAACTAGTAGGCTCTAACCAATCTTGTCAGTGTCTACTTTAAGGGACAATTATACAAGTAAAGCCCACTCCAGATTGTGGACAGTCTGCAAACATGGAAATAGACTGGAACAGCGAGGGTTTCTTTTAGTAAGTATTACTGTAGGTAGAAAGTAGACAAGGCAGCTATATAGCTTAAGAAGAGGTGGGGCAAAAGAAGCAAAAATCCCTCCACACAGCACAAAAATGGAGCAGAGCCTTCTTATTGCAGAAAGTAGCTTGCAGTCTCATGCTATATCAATAGCATTGCCCACAAAATCTAATAAAGAAAATTAATTTCTTACACACAGGTACCAGAGTAAGGGGTGGAGATATGCAAAATTTCTCCTTTATGTCCTATGGCTAATGCCAGAACCGCTGGCTTATTAACATGCAATACATCCTATGGTATAGAGCCGATCATCTGACCTGCAGACATGACCTGTTTCAATCTTGCTAGATCATTCATAGCTCTATGGGGTAGGACTTGGGAGCACAATAGACAAGGCAGCTATGGGGAGCTAAGGGGAGCTGCATTGTCTATTGTGCTCCATGTAGATAGAAAGTGTGAGGGATTAGAGCCCCAGGTCCCTGCCCTGGATACTTCACATAGTGAGAAGAGGAAAGGACGGGGGAAGGAAAGTATAATCGCAAAGGAGCATATGACTAAATTCAGGTGTGGCTAGAAAGTGCACATGAAGTAAAAAATTACAGGGAGGATGAAGACAGTACTCCTGCCACCTGTTCTGCTGACAGCTTCACTCTTAGTTCCCCCAATCCCCCTAGGCTGACCATATCAGATATGGGAGGAGTATGAGTGGTTTAACCTTTGTTTTCTCATTAGAATGGGAGGAGGACTTATTGACTTTTTTTTGCTATAGATGGCCTTTAAGAGCATCACATCCAAATAAATATACCGGCTTCTGGATGGTGCCAACTCAGTGTATCACCCTAGGAATGCCATGAATAGTATAAATCAAATTGCTGATTGTGTGGGTATGCTTTTGATCAGCAAGGACTGGGAAACCAATCAAGATTGATGGGAAAAAAAGGATAAATAAAAATACATTACATGGCAGTTCATGGGAAATACCTGTTGATATTTGCAAAAGACCACAGACTATTGAGAGTGGTATAAAACTAAAAACCTTTTTTCAGAATGTTCCAGTTATAGTCCCTTGAAAATAATAAACAAAAAAAAAAACCATGCCTGGTTGTAAAAGTACAAGCAGAGAAGTCTTGGTAAGAGGACGAGAATTCTTACTAGTGATACTTAAACAATGATGAAAAAAATATGACAGTACACATAACATCAGATGTCCTCCTTAATTTTACAGTTCTTGTCTATTAATTTGTGCACTGCCTGCCCTCTAGCATTAAGTAGTCAATGTCTAGCATGAAATCACTTAACAGATTTCTAAGTTTTCTGGAGCTATTGCATGACAGTTTTTTCATTGTTTCAATGCTGATTTTAGCATATGTAACACGGAAATCTTATGGAAACAACCCTCTTTAAAAACTGTATTTAATAATTTTCTCCCTAAAGATCCTTCAAGAACATACAGTGAAAAACCCCAATTTCATATGGTACAAATATCTACTGTAGTACTCTGTACACAGGCCATACACTACAAACTTACCTCCTGGCGTTCCAACAACCGACTGACCATTTTGCAATCGATATTACGATCATAATAAAAAAATCGTAATTAGGATTTCAAACATTATCCAGATGAAAAACATTGCAGGAATATAGGCTAGTAAAACTGCAATCAACTTGATATTCATCTCAGGTCAAATTAGTGTATGGCCAGCTTAAGGGACTGTACATAAAAAAAATAAACACACATATACATGCATTCCACTAGACTGACAAAGGAAAGAAACCCAGAGGATAAGTGAAAAGGTAAGTCCACAACAAACACTAATGCATTATGATCAATTCTAATATATATGCAAATTTATTGTTAGCAAAATTCAAATATTACTTTCACTTTTTTATATTAAATCAAAGCACATCAAACCACTTAAGTTTGTTTAAAGCAAGGTCTGTAAGAATTTCCGAATAAAAAAATGCCTCAGAAATGGAGTACTGGAGTAACCACCCCCAAAGGAAAAAGTCCAATAATAGAAATAAGGGGGAAGAAGATCAGAAACATAAAAAAATGCTAATGCTCCTTCAAATCAGAATCACTGCAGACAAAGGTCTTTCAATTGAGTGAGTTGAAAAACCTCTACCAAAGGTTTATATAAGAAATAATTACTGCAGTGCAACTTTACTAAATCTCTCCACTTTGTAGGGATATATTTCAGAATTTTTGGGTATAGACAAATCTTCAACCCTATTTTTCATTTGCTAATTAGAGTGTGTTCACTTAAACCCAATTCAAAGGGTTACTGGTCTCCAAACAAGTTAAGGTCAAATAAATGCCCGCAGCCTTTTTGTTTTTTTTAAATGAGTCCTAAGGGCTAGGTCACATGGACACACTCTAAAGCGCTAATGATCGCTGTTAGTGTGTGAGAATCGCAGAGCAGTGCATGTCAATAAGGGTGGCCACATTACATGCACTGCAATCCGTTTTTGGAGCGCATGCAATCACCATTTTTTTGCGGATCGCATGTGTTAAAATGGTGGATTATTGCACAGACTTTAGCGCAAACATCAATGCACGCACGCTGCCATCTGGCATAATGTGGCCTTAGCCTGAATCACTTTTCTCTCTGCAGCTGGTAAGAAACTGTATTGTGTAGAACATCCTGCATTCAGTTGCTTGAGTGACATCACCTGACCCTCTGTTCCTCCCCTAAGCCCCAGGGGCAGAGCTTGCTCACTTGAGATTTATTGCTGGGAAAGTACCTGCACAAACAAAAAAATTAATGTAGGCAAAGGATGATCACATTACTACAAGCTAGTAAGAAGAAACATTTCCAGCAAATAAACTTAGCACGTTTCACCTAAAAATGTGATCTAGGACTTATTTTAAAGGTTGCCCCTAACTTATCACAAGTTTTACCTAGAAATGTAACACAAGGTTCATTTTAAAGGTACGATGAAAGGGCTTTATGTAACCATAACTTCTTTGGAGATGGCCATTACCCTTTAGGAACTGCTTAAAGGGTATGTCCACCCTTAAAATGAATTTTTGTTATATCAATCCCCCTGTCCCCCCAGCCCCAACCGCTATATTTATTTCATAAGAAAGTTCCCCAAACTTTACTTAGGGGGAGAAGGGCTGCAGTATGCATGCCAAAGTTCTCCCGGAGGCCAGGTAGGAGGCAGAGTCCTATATGGACTCTGCTATCCTCCTGGTGGGCAGTTTTTGGGACTTTGGGGGGGGGGGGGGAACTACAGGAGAACCAGATGGAGCTGGGATGTGAGGTAAGGATTAAGCTACACTACATGATGGGGCCAGTAGTGGGGGGGATTATAGTTTTGGGGGTGGGCATGCCCTTTAAATTAAAAAATGTTAATCTTCTCCCCAGATTTATTAACTAAAAGCATAGATATAATACACATTCTTCTGTATGCATGCTGGTTTCCTGCCTAACTGTGTCCTTCTGCTCCCATGATCCCTTAATGCCTGCAATCATAAAAAGCATACACATTTTTATGTTGGGAAAGCTTTAACAGCTGTTTTTGTGTTCTATGACAGAGACTTGATTAACAGCTGCCAAGGTGGCTAGAAACAGCCCTGATTTACAGGCAAATACAATAGTCTGCTCTTTTCTAAATCAGTGCAAAATCCACACTACTCAAAGTAATATTGATTTGTGCGGACTATCGCTTGGTGTATGGGTGGACAGTATCATAAGCAAGAGATGTCGAGGCACAGGACAAACAGTAATCTTTAATGGACAGTGGTGCATGTAACAAATAATGGGCAAATACACAAGAGAAAAGCAGTACAGCACTCACTATTTAAATGTACAATATATACACACCCGTTATTAGATATCAAAGAAAAAGGGGTATAGCACATAAATAAGCCTTACTCACATGCTGCTTTCATGTGTACCCTAATAGAGGGAGCCCCTTTGCTGACCTCAGACCATTACTGACTCCGGACAGATAAGTGTACGATATGTATTTACAGACACCTTACTTATGGTTACTTTGGTTGGGGGGCTCACACTGGTCCATGACTTTGTAGTAGTAGGGGATTTCATAAAAGTGCAAACTTCTATGAAGAACTGCGACCACACAATTAATGGTATGAATGAACAAACTACAGTGTTCCATAGCTGAAGGTGTGTAGATTTCAGGAATATATAGTTTGTGGGGGTTGTTTTGTGGAAAAAACTGAAGTTCATATTCGGAGTTGGCTAAATATTTTAGCTTTTTCTGAGCCACCATGCATTGTCTCATTCCGTGGCTTTTCGCTTTCACATCTGCATGTGTAACCACACATATGGCATACCGTTTCATTCACTTCATAACTTTTTTTACATTCCATGAGGTTTTGGCATGATTTCTACCATTTGAAGTTGTTTTTTGTTAATTTTTTCAGAAAAGTGCGAATTTCTACGAAGAACTGCGCCCAGACCATTGATGGTATGAATGAACGAACTACAGTGTTACATAGCTGAAGGTGTGTAGATTTCAGGAATATATAGTTTGTGGGGGATATTTCTGAGTTACGGGGGTGTTTTGTGGAAAAAACTGCAGACTGTCCAAGTTCGGAGTTGGCTAAATTTTCGCTTTTTCTGAGCCACCATGCATTGTCTCACTTCGTGGCTATTCGATTCCATGTCCGCGTGTGTAACCACACATATGGCATACCGTTTTGGCATGATTTCTACCTTTCTGAATGTTGTTTGATGTTAATTTTTTTTGAAAATCTGGTAAAAGTGCGAACTTCTATGAAGAACTGCGCCCACACCATTGATGGTATGAAGGAACGAACTACAGCGTTACATAGCTGAAGGTGTGTAGATTTCAGGAATTTGGCATTGGTCCCGCTCTGGGTTAGTTGGTATGAATGTGGCATACCATTTTACTCGGGAGGGGTTAGGCTTTCATATTTAAGATTCGTTTGAACTTTCCTCCACAGTTTTTAGCTGAAATTCGCATTTGATTTTGTCTCTGATTTTACAGTTGAGGAAAAAAAGGAAAATGTGAGAAAATAACTTACAATTGGACGGAGAGCTGCGCCCAGGTATCTGCATTTTGCTTGAAACTTACCTCACTTATAATATTCTGCAGGTATGTGGTTTCTAAAAATATCTCAGTCGTGGGGATATTTTGGTTAATTTGGTAGATATTCAATGTTAGTCGTCAGAAGTGGGTATACATTTTAAAGGACAATTTTACTCACCTCCCCCTCATTCCTTTTCCCCCACTCCTGCAAAGTACCCAGGGTGAGGACCTAAAACGCTAAGTCCTCACCTCTGGGTACTTTACAAAAGTCCTGCACTACTTACTTGTAATCTCCCTCGTCGCTCCTGTCTGATCCTCCCTCTGCAAGGAGGCGTGTCTTCCCATTGGCTGCCTCCAGGACTGTCACGGACAGTGCCAGTGGGGAAGATCGGACCGGAGCAACGAGGGAGATTACAAGTAAGTAGTGCAGGACTTTTGTAAAGTACCCAGAGGTGAGGGGACTTAGCGTTTTAGGTCCTCACCCTGGGAACTTTGCAGGAGTGGATCGGGGAAATGGTAAGTATAATTGTCATTTAATTTGGAGTAATATTCTTGAAGGTGCAGTTTTAGTTTGGGGGGTCTCCTGTACAGGAAAAGTACCTACATACTCCCGAGTGCAACGATACCAGATATATCAGAGCTTTTAGAAACAGTAAGATTTTTTGTGCGTAACCTAAAAATAACTATAAATAAAAATGGGAAAAATCCACGAAAATTTGCTAATTTTACATTTTTTTTTTTACATATTTTACCCATAATTCCAGTAAAATTTCCAGAAAAGTTACAAAATTCTGTTACCGTGTTAAAGTTAAAGTTTTGTGCAGAAAAAAAACAATGTATAATATTCCTGATTTACTGCAAGGTTTCCTACTTTAAAATTTGTCTAAAGCAATTAAGGGCAAAATCCTGAAAATTCTGCTGGCACTTAACGCAAAAAAAAAATTGAAATTCTGCTGGCAATGAAATGGTTAAATATGAGATGTATTTTCAGCATAACTTTAAAAACTCATTTAAAACATTACTACAGCAATTTCTAGCATTATGTCAGTTGCTTAGATAAGAAGATATCTACTCATTTAATGCATTTTTTACATGCAAAAATGATGCAGGCAACAAATTAAAGTAAAAGTTAACAACAGCTGTTATAAAGCCTAAAGTGAAATGAAAGCGAAAA
The DNA here is from genome assembly GCA_019447015.1 of Hymenochirus boettgeri. Classification (NCBI taxonomy): domain Eukaryota; kingdom Metazoa; phylum Chordata; class Amphibia; order Anura; family Pipidae; genus Hymenochirus; species Hymenochirus boettgeri. The sequence goes on from CM033472.1 coordinate 144,866,802, forward strand.
ATGGACATTCTTTATACTATTGTTTGTGTTGATCATATTCACTGCTGCTTGTGTAAACAATGTTTACATGATCCTGTTGCATCACTCCCCAATTTCGTCAAGCCTAGAAAGTAAATACACCCCCAGTGGTTTCTTGCATTATAGGCTTGACAGAATGGTCAATAATTTCAACTGTCGTTCATAATTATGCCCATACTGTGGTTTCTTTTTTTAAATGTGGTAAAAAAATAATGCAGCCTGCCATAGAATTTTACAAAAATATTCCCCTACCATTAGGTAACTTGTCACTTGCCAGTTCAGTGTTACACTTGCCTGAGGCTATAAAGCCCAGCTTTGTGAAAATTTATAATGTATTGTATATTTTAACACGTTTATTGGTATCTGAATGGGCTAATAGTGTGAAAATCAACGGAATTTTCATAAAACCCTGCATTTCCCTGAGCCTACAAGAACAAACTGGTCATGTAATTTAATTGAATGGAGAGACTAGTCCCATTAACACAGAGCATACTGTGATTTCAAAGAAATCAAACACTTGGACATGAATACAGAATTTGAGAGCAGTTTTTATCAGTCATGACAGTGAGCAAATATAAACCAGAGCTTTGCAAACAGTGGGTAAAAGGAAAGGGAACAGAAGGTACAAGGTACTTTTACTGACTATTACTGTAGTACAGAATATATTATTATTTCCTTGCTGCAGAGTACAGGTAGAATGTGTGCATAACACACAAAACCTACATTTGAGCATGCTATCTAATGTGTTATTAGCACCTCTTGTATATATTCAATAAAGGTTGTATTCAGTTAGATCAACTGGACTTAAAGTTTAGTTTTTGAAGACGTTTCGCTAGTCACCACCCTAAAAACTCAAATTTTATATGTTATTGGCCACAATTCTATCTTTACAATAAGCCACCCCCCATCAAAATACATTTAGCCAATTTGAAGATATATACGTTTTTCCACCAGGCCTTTTGCGGAAAAGAAGCAGCTCACTGTAATCCAATCCGAGCCTTCAGCCTCCCCCCACACACACCATCTGGATCCATCCTCGGTCACCCTGCATCCTAGAGTTTAATCCTTTTAAGGTTTGATAGATGACCCCTGCCCAGACCCAAAAGCCGGATTATTTTTGAAAAAAATGGTTTGCAGCCTTACTTACAGCCCTTCGTTCCCGCGGCGCTCTCATGACGTCAGCCGCATCTGTGCCAATCACAGATGCGGCTGACGTCACAAGAAAGCGCCGCAAAAGGCACGGGAAAGGTGACGTCAGATTACAGTGAGCTGCTCCTGGTCTGCAAAAATCATGGTGTAAATACGTATGTATCTTAAAAATGGCTGAAGGGAAGGCTTGTTTTAAAGATATAATTGTGGCCAATAACATAAAATTTGAGTTTTGGGGGTGGACATGCCCTTTTAAAAATAACAAAAACTGAAGTCGTTTTGACAGATTCTTGTACGAGTCATTCTGAATTGATAAAGCCAGTTGGATGACTAGCGAAACGTTTTCAAGAACTAAACTTTAAGTCCAGTTATCTAACTCACACATGTCAAACTCAAGCCCTTCTGGCTGTTTGTGGCCCCCTGTGACAGTACAGCATCCAAGATCTACCACGTTGCTAACTATAGATTTGCCTGTGCTAGATACTGCAATCAGCTCTTTTTAAACAGCTTATCGGGCTCACCTTTACAAAGATGTTTAAAAAGAGCTGATAGCGATATCTAGCAGGCAGATCTACAGTATAGTTACGACGCTGCTTAGGACAGCACAAATGAATAACAGCATAGTAAGGCTTGGATGCAGTCACTGCTTTAACAACTGATCACATATCTAGTTCAGCTCTGGGTAGTGGAGGGAGGTGTGACTTAGGGCCTTCCATTGGAGTTGGCAACTCCATTACCACGCTAGAAAAGTAAGGTGGGCATTCCACATGATTGCATCATAGGCAGAGGTCCCAGTCCAAAACAGTGTGCTTTACACCCTTTCCCTACCAAGAACCAGCACTACAGAACAGAGAACAAGAACAGAGTGACAGAGTCCCAATCCTGCACCCACTAAGTAATTCGGCCCACCACTTCACAAGCATTTTCTAAAGGGTTGTTGTAACTGTTGCCATATAAAACTCAACTAACTCAACTAGCTGAATAAAATAACAAAAAAAAGTGTATGGTAGGAATTAAATTAAAGTTTAACTGTGGTCTCCAATTCTTCCAAATTACTAAGGATTATATTAAAAGCCTTCCATCATACCTTCAAAATAAAACCTAAATCACATTTCTAGATAAAATTTGTAAAACTTTGTGTTGGAAGGGTTCAGCAATATTACTTCCTGCTTGAACACTTCCTGTTTTCAGCCATGTGACTAGCTTGCAGTCTCTACCTGCATTAATAGGCTCCCCCTTATCAGTCAATGTCCCCCCAGGTACTTCCTGCTTTCCCCAGCATTAAGTCTCAACTGAGCATGCTTCTCACCCAGGGCGGAGGGGCAGGGTAGACGTCAGGAGATGTCACTCAACCAACTGGAAGCAGGAAATCTGAGAAAAGTCACCCCAATATAATTTCACAAAGGCTCCAAAAAGAGATGTAATTGTCAGCTCATTTTAAAGGAAATACTACAAGCTTTCATTTAACCCTAACTTGTTTGGAGACCACAGTTCCCCTTTGACAGCATAGAATTTCCAGAGTCAGTGCATAACTCCAAAAGAGTGCTCCTAGCAGCAAGGAAATGATAGAAAGATTGACAGATAGAATAGTTAACTGTTAGATAGACAATACAGACACACACATGCTATATGCTTTGCTCTCAAAATATCAAACTGAAAACTAAGTGTGGCACTACAGGTAATCTAAAAAAAAACAATACAGCTTGCTTGAAAAGTTTTCTTCAGTTAACCAACCTAAATTTTATTTATCCGATGGTAACATTAGTGCTATCTATCCTAATTCCCATTAAAGAACATGTTCACATAAGAGTCTGAAAAAAGCCCTGGTTGACAGAGACAAGTTCCTTGGAAAAATAATCGAAGAACTGGAAGAATTTTAATTCACAGTTTCTTCCAAAAGTAATTTCAAGCATTACACACACTTTGATTTCTTCCTTTGCCTCCATCAAGTCAAAGGAAAACAATATTTAATCAAAACTGCTTGCTCTGAATGAAGTAGCCATAGCATTTTTAAAATGGTCTTTAAAAGAAAAAAAAAAGATACAAAATAGGAGATCTGGCAGCTGCACGCAGTATAGCATCAATGAAACCTAAGCCAAAACAGCCAGCCAGGATCTGTGATGTGATTGCACAGTAATAACCTGTGCTGAAGAAGGAATTTATTAAATGGCATTTACTAAATGCAGGTAGAACTGCAGGGTGTGTAAATGGGAAGTGGGCAGGTTGGCTTGTATGCTATGTACTACTTACCTTCAAAAGTCAAATAAAACTTTCCTCTGTCAAACCAAATGAGGGAAGGCTGTTCATTCTCTGTGTGGACAGGAATGGAAAAGGGACAGGAGAGGTTTGAGGAAAGGGAGAGAGAAGGACAAAGTGTCAGAGAAGGACAATACTAAAGTATTGGACTGGGAAATGATACGGCAAACCATTATGGAAACAGGTTAGCCCTCACTCTTTTGGTATAATTTGCTGCCCTCTGGGCAGGTAGCAAAAATACAGCTAGCAAAAATTTTAAAAACAAAATACAAACAGAAAATACATGGAAGTGAAAGGCATATCTAAACATATATGAAAGCACCTTCCAAACCTCAATAATACAGAACCAAACTGTTTAGATTGTAGCCTTTGCCACGAATGCCCTCTTACGGTAATATGTTATTTCAACATGGCTGTTATGCAAAAAAGTAAAGAAACACTGGAAATTAAAAAGTAAATACAGGGTTTCCTGGAACAGCAGAAGAAACAGTCATGCAATGTACAGTCTGTTTATTCTCTAGCCTTATATATTTTTTACCATTTTGAGCCAACACTTTACAGCAAGCTACACACATCTGAAAACTGTTATTGCACACACAGTTAGATATTCATCTTTAAAATCCCCGTTCCACCGGCGCTTGGTCCCACCTCCTCCACTGCTGCAGTGTGCCCTTTACGTGTTCAAGCAGCAGCAGTGGAGGCTCGACTGGTAATGGCCGTCAGCTATTGATCATGACATCACTGTTCCGCACCGGAGGATCAGGGATTTTAAAGGTGAATATCTGTGTGTGCAGATCTGCCAAATGTAAGTATAGCCTAAAGGGGGTTTTGGGGTGTGTGCTACATTATACAAAAAAATTCTAGTAGGGGTGGAGATTCCCTTTAAGCACTCTATTCTATGAGTTTTCTGTACATTGCCTATCTCTAAATTCTTATTTACATTGTAAAGCTGGCTGTTGGTATATTCTACCACTTAGATCTAGATTCTGCAATACAATACCTGCAGGCGGCTCACACGGAGGCTGTCTGTCAACACTAGAATCCCCTTCTGATATCATGATCAAAAGAATATGGGACAAATGAATAAAAATGGTAAATAAAAACAATGTGATGAACAGGAAAAGGTGCTATAGTACTGTGAAGCAGAGCTAAGATCATCCTAAATATTTAAAAAAGTAATTAAAAATAATAAAAACATAAAAGAAACTGAAGTAGTTTTGAGGATGATAAAGCACAATTTAGAGCAAATTAAATAGTTGTCATTACTTTGTATTTAAAGGATACGGTAACTTTCCTCTAAAAAATAACTAATTAGAAATGGAAAGTACCTGGGGCAGGAAGGTAGGATTGATTATTCCTTCATCACTATATTTTTTCGTTAAGGAGCTACAGCACATACAATTTTCAGTTGCCAGGTTAGTCCTGGACTATTCCTGTATTAAAGATAGTGCTGAAGCCACGAGGAAGACTGGCAGAATCAGTTTTGTTTGGGCTGGTGCTCCTCACAGAAACAATATAGGGAGATAGGAATTACCAATATACCTATATTCCTGCCCCAAGATCTTTTAATTTTAACTTTAAAAAAAAAAAATAAAAAAAAGAAGACATTTAAAACAGGTTAGGAATATACAGGGTTATTCAATTAAAGTTCTTATCGTTAAAAATGGTGCTAATTTTGCCCCAGCCAATCAGATGTTATCTTTCAAATGTTAAATAATATCGGATTGGTTGGGGCAAAATTAGCACGATTTTTAACGATAAGAACTTTTATTCAATCTCCCCGATTGTTTTTAAAACAAACAGGGAGCTTTATGAATGGCTGCAGCCCCCCCCCCCTTTCTTGGGTTGAAGTCCCATATATGTTCGCACAATTTTAACCCCTAGGTTGCTGCAGCTACGTGAGTATCGGAAGAGACACTCACACAGCTGCCACAAGCCTATTTACCAAAGGCTGCACTGCTTCTTTAGTGCAAGTTTTTAACACCAGTAGACAGATTCCCCCAGAGCCATACAGCCGCTAGTAAATCTCTTATGGGAGATTTGCCCTGAGCACGTGTGGCTCTGGGTGAATATCCCTGAAAGTGTTCTATGATTTGACAATCTGTGTTAAGTGTTTCCCTGAAGTTTAAGGGCAAAGAAAGCTCAGAATGGTAGCTCCTAGTCCTATACATGTTTATAAATATGTATATAAATAAAAAGCCCTGGTAAGAGTTATATGTCCACAACTTGCACTAATGGGAGAAATGTAAAATAAATATTGCATACAAGATACATTTTCAATTGCATTTAGTAGAACTGAATAGCCTCATGTATAAAACAATGTTTTGTAAAACAGTTTTCAGAGTGAATATCTACACTGCTATACAACAAAAAGTACCAGCAATACTGAAAGGCATTTAAGTCTTAAGGCCATACAAGCCTTAATTTGAAACACATGACAGTTATAAAAATTATCACATGACTTAAAGACACACAGAGGATAATGTATCATCTAATCAAGAGTTAACATTCACAAAGAATCATATGTATTGATTCAACAATGCAGAAAAGTAAGAAAATAGTCCAGCGTGATAGACAAATGACAAAATGATAAAAAAAAAAAACAGTTAAGTTAAAAAGCATTGTTGGTTAAACAACGCTACGTGTTCTATGTGGAATTAGTAAGGTCAGCCTTGTTTAGTTAATCTAAACCCGACTAGTTTAGTAGATAGTAGTAGTGTAGTAGATAGTAGGTTTACAGGGAGTTGTCATCTAGCATTATTATGTTTAGGTAGTTCCACTATCTGTATTAAGATTCATCAATAGGTTTCCCTTTTCATTCTGATGTGTCTTTAAAAGGGAATAAGATTATTCTAAAGTGTATTTGGCATGGCTGACAGTGGAGAAAAATTAAATTAAGAATAAATTCATTTAATTTTAGTTCTTCACCACTTTTCTGTGATTAGATGATCACTAAGTTTTCTTGAGGCAGATGTAGACAACCATGGCCACCATCAGGGATGTACAGAAGGTAATACTGTACCTGGCCTGAGCATCCTGGGGAGCCAAAGGTTTTTCCACTGCCCGTCTTGATCTCCAGCTTGAACAGTAGCTTAAAGGGCATGTACTTTAAATATATATAGTTCACCCCTGCCCAGACTCAAACACTGTGTTAGTTCTTTAAAAAACGAATCCAAATCATACTTACAGCCCTTCACTCCCGCAGCGCAAACAGTGTCCAGACCGGCATCCACGTATGATGGGCTGAGAGGCAGCCAGTTACAGACACGTCTGCCGGCAATTGAGATGCCGCGAGAGAGAAGGGCTGTAAGTATGATTCAGATTTGTTTTTTAAAGAAGGAATGCGGTGGTTGGGGTTGGACAGGGGTGAGCTACCTTGTATTAAAAAGATTTCCCACTACAATATCAGGTGGATGAGGATGGATCCGGATGGTGGGAGGGCGGGGGGTAGGGCTCCCCTGTGCATGCCAGAAACTACTAAGAGGGCAGATCAGAGGCAGAAACCGTTTGGGCAGGAAGAAAGTTACTACCTTTCACGTCCCTGGACTTTGGACAAGCACTACAGGAGAACCATATGGAGAAGGGATGTAAGGTAACGATTTTTTTAAACGTCACAGTGGGGCCAGTAGTTTTTTTAAATTTTAGTTTTGGGGGATAAGTAAAGCAGCTCTAAGCACTCACACTGCCAGTAGTAGCAACATTGTATTTCTGTATCAGGTGCTAACCTTGCTAATCAGCACCTGAAGCAGATAATACAATGTTGCTATTACCGGCAGCTATGGGAGGGGAAGGGGAGTGTGAGCTGCTTTACTTCAGCAGAACAGTTGTAGGCTTCTGTTTTGTACCTGCTTTCTAGGCCTGGACTTACAATGTCTCCTGTCTGTAAGTAAATTTGGGGCACATATGTACAAGCAAACTTATGTAGGAGTGGGGTGATAAAGTGGTGTAGTGGGGGTACAGAATGGTCGGGGACATTATGGTGGGGGCAGCAAATTTTGATGGTGGCCCTGTAGAGGAATATAAATAAATGTTTTGGTATAGAAAGTCAATAAGGTACTGATTACCTGTTAAAGCTCTCAGTAAATAATTATCACTAAATATAGCAAATGCTTGTAGATTAAAGGGCATGTCCACCCCAAAATTAAACTTTTAGTATAATGTAGCTTCCCCCTGCCCAGACCTAAACACTATATTAGTTCTATAAAAATCTGAATCATACTTACATGCCTTCACACCCGCGGCAGACTCCTTGTGGCTCCCTGTTTGCAGGAAGTTGCAAACAGAGGCCGGACCGGCAGCCAATCACAGACGCGGCTGCCAGCAACGGAGGGAACGAAGGCATGTAAGTATTCTAAAAGGATAAAACCCTACAAATAACTCTACAGCTACTACTCCGTTTCCTGGACTTTGGAAAGACACTGTAGAAGAACAATAAGGAGCTGGGATGTAAGGTAAGGATCATTTTTAGTTACACATTGGGGCCAGTAGCAGGTTTAATTATAGTTTTAGGGATGGGCATGCCCTTTAAATACAAAAGAAAGGAATTATAAAGGAGGAATTACAGGATTTTCTAAAAAGCCTAAAAATAACAGCTTTAAAATGATTATTACCCCACTTTCGCTAGCTTTACAGATTTCAAAGATCCCCAGAACTTACTTACCTGACCCAGTCCCTTGCCGTCTAGGAGCAGGGGACTTCTGCGCTGACAGACGCTTCTCTTCCGGGTTGCGGGAAGTGGAGCGGCTGTCAGCAGCAGCCGCGGAGCAGAAGCGGCGAGGGACCAGGTCAGGTAAGCAAGCTCTGGGGGATCTTTGAAATCTGTAAAGCTAGTGAAAGTGGGGTTTGGGGGGGTAATCACTTTAAAGCGGTGTTATTTTTAGGCTGGACATTCCCTTTAAAAATCATTTTAAATGAGAAGTAAGGGCTGAGAATGTTTGTGTGCATTGTCCATGTTTAGCTAAATCAGTGAATCGTTTTCCTATATATTTCTTTTAGCTCCTGAGATAAAACCTGACAATGTCAGAAACATCTAATAAAACCTGGCATCACTACTGTTCCTTTTATTGCACACAGAGGGACAACATGAATACAGCTTCAGCTATTTTAATTTTCTTTGCCCTTCCCTACCAATAACTGTAAAGCTAAATGCATAAATTAAATCCTTGGGTAAGGGGAAATAAAAATAACTGAAGTAATTTCACGGCTTCTACTAGTGATACAATGCACTGTTTGATTCAGCTACATGTGGTCAATATGCAGAGAAAAGTTGTTTTATGAAAAACTGGACTGTAAAAAAGGCAGCATTGCTGGCGTGATTGTCATTTTATCACATTGTGTTCTCAAGCCAGGCCATTTATACTTTTACATGTATCCCCAGCTACAAAACCAAGAATAAATTCCCACAGGGAGGATTGAAGCTGTACATGTTTTACTATATTTTTATTAATATACAGAATAGTTTAAAGGATAGGTTCACTTAAAAAGTGAACCTATCCTTTATCTTATTAATTAAAGAGCGGGAAGTAAAGAAGCTCTGCCAGTTCCCAACTGCTTCCGTGCCAAACTACCATATAGCACGCTACAGTATAGTATAACCCAAAATCATTTGAAAGCTGTCAAAGAATTTAGAGGAGTAGAACGATTGCAGGTACTTTTATAGGTTTAATTCCTGTTAGAATAATTGAAGAACGGGAGGTAAGACATAGCTCCTTTACCTCCCGTTCTTCAATTAATGAGAAAAAAAGATATGTTCACTTTTTAAGGGGATCTTATCTTTAAACTTTTCTGCAAATTAATAAAAATATGTAAAAAAATGCTGTCAAGTAAAATGCCTATACAAAATAAATTGTAATTATTTTTATCAATTTACTAAATGCAATGTAAACTAAAAAAATCAAAGCCAAATTATAATTTGGTGTGGCTACCCTTAAATTTTATAGGTACACATGCGTTAAATCAGGGGATTTTGTAGGATTAGAGTCATGCGAATTATTAACCCCAAAAACAGCTTGGTGGAGGTTTCTTGCAAGTTTGGGCGTTTGTTTGTTTTTATAATGGGGATTTTAATGTTGCTCACAGTACTGAGAAATATAAGCAGATATCTATCATGTAATACCATCAGAGAGTGACCAAAACTACAGCCAATGTCTTTAAAAATTAATCATTTGCATAAATAAGAACAAGGACTCTTGGATTTGATTTATTTTTTGTACGTTCACTTTGCATTGATAATAGATAAAAGCATTCTTAATTTACAGCATTTTTACACACCTGCCTAAAAGTTTTGCGCAGTATTGCAGATGGGGTCAAATGCTTAAGAAATGCAAGCTACAGTATTTTAATCCTATGGCCCATTTTGAATTAACAGCTATCACCTAACCCACACTCCTCCCATAAATAGTATCCAGGGTGAGAACTTAAACCCTGGACCCATACCCCTGCATTTTAATTACAACACCAAAATAGACTCCCTCCTCATGAAGCATGATTTGCCCTCTAGTCTGGGACTATGACAGGACTGACAAATGTCCTCCTTCCCATTCATCAATTACTTACTTCAGATAAGGCAGGGCCAGAATCGACTTCACAAGAGTTGTAAGTGAAATCTAGGGGTGAGATCTAGGGTTTAGGTCCTCACCCCGGACGCTATTGTTTGGTGGAGTGTGGGTTAAGCAACTATAAATGCCCTTTAATTATTAATTTTTTGAACATCAGAAAGCAAGAAATTTTAGACTAAGTCAGATAAATAGGTACAGTTTCTGATGTTAAACATTTAATGGCATTTTCAGGAGCTATACCCCTGTATTTACTCTATGAGTAAGTGTAAAAAGAGATAGTGTTAAAGTAAAATAAAGAGCTTTTACCAACTGTTGGCGTAGTGGCTGCACTCAAGGAGGTTGCTGAAGAAATGGAAGAAGTGCTTTCAGCACGGGCTAAGGGAGCTACAGGAGGAGGGCTGGATGAATGAATGGGAGGGCTGAATGGCCTTGACTGCAGGAGAGAAAAAACAAAACAAAACACATTTTTTAATTAGTAAATGGAATAATTAGAACAGTGTGCTATATAGCCATAACCACAAAATTCGAAATTTTAGTTTGCTTCAGCTCCTTGTCTTTTTGTATGCATTTGTGCCATCATAGTTTACTTACTTTATTGAATCACCATGTTTCATTTGAGCTTTGTCTACATTAAATCAGTCTGTCTCCTTTCAAGCTTGGTTTGGTGTCATTTGTGGTGAGTCTTGCTGGATTAATAAGGGACGCCTGACTATTGGCCAAATATATGTCATCGGCCGTTCTTTACCACTCATCGCACAGGGGTACTAGGCTTTAGTCCCACTATTCCCCAATTTTAGTTGCAATCAAGGGACCTAGTCAGATCTTGAACTTGGTCAGATTCTACAGAATTCTGTTTAAGTGTAGCAAGTGTAGGGTCAAATTAAAACCAAAATTGAACCAGAAGTATCCGGAGACATAACATGGAAAAATACAAGCTAACCCTTTTCTTAACTGGCTTACTTCTCCATCCTATAGCATGTGCCAGCTAATCTAACTAACCTTTACCCTGCCTAACTACACAATCAAATCTGTTACCACATTGCAACACAACACTATTGGTAAGTCTATTTACAAAGCACCCTCCAGTTTATCCTATTCCTTTTGTCATATAATAAATTGCTTCCTCAGCTTCCTCCATTGCAATTCAAACACATTACACATTTAAATCCCACTTTCACCTCCTCCTACTTGCAGCTATTGTTATTTACCTTAATTTTCTAAACCCTAATAATATCACTAACATACCTCTTCTTCCCCTTTCTCTGGTTTCTTTATCTGTGGCACTATGACATGCACATTCGGCCATAAACTCTCACACAAACAACTCTTATTACTTTACCTCTAAAATTGTCTCACCTGTCGTGTTCTTGTATGGGGACCATTTCACCCACACTTCAAGGCCAAAAAAATAAACATGGTGGTTGAGTTGGTACTTTTCTGTCCAATGCTGCAGTTTCAATCCGATTACACAAGGACTCATGAAATCTTGACCCCTAATTACTCTCCAGTCCCCTTCAACAACTCAAAATATCCTCCTTCTCTGACCCTGATCAAGAAGCCAACCATTGCCATAACAGTTTCCAGTATCCTGGACCCTATTGCTCCCTTAACCACCTGTCGCCTTAAAGAATAACCCGTGTGTATAACGTTTTTTTGAAATACAGTTAAATGAAAAGTACTTGGGACAGGGATATAGGCCTGCTAATTCTTACCTCCCAATATTGTTTCTGAAGTATCAGCCCAAAAAAAATGATTCTGCCAGTCTTCGTCCTGGCTTATCTTAAATACAGGAACAGTCCAGGACTAACGTGGCAACTGAAAATTGTACATGCTGTAGCTCCTTAATGAATTATGAGGTTGGAATTATCAATCCTACTTCCCTTCCCCAGGTACTTTTCATTTTTAAAAAGTTAACATTTTAGAATATAGTTATCCTTTAATAACCCATAACCAGGACTTGCAGATCAAACAAAAAAATATGAAAAGGCACCCTCATGAACTGGCATTAGGAGTAACAAGAAAAAGATTTTCTAAAGTTTAAAAGAATCCTTTATCAGATCAGGAGTTCTTGTCTTTTGCCAAGTAGTTACTTCTCTTCCCTTATATCCACACAATCCCAAACAGCTGTTCTAAATATTTAACTCCCTACTCTGTTTGCCACCTCCTACATCATATTTATCAACTAAGAAAATATTTATTAATACCAGTAACATGCAACATTCTTTATTTTTAGAAACCCATTCATCTTTTTATTTTTTTTAATATATCTAATGAACCTGCCATCACAATGTCCAATGGAAGACGGTTCCATAGTTTTACTTGTCTCACAGTTTTAGTTGCCATTCTCTGAAACCTTTCCATGTCCAAGACATTCTATTAGTACACAGGATGCACCGCATATTCCAAATGAGGCCTTACAAGTGCTTTGTAAGGAGGTAGAATAATATTTTTCTCCCTTGAATCCATACCCCTTTTTATACAAAACATTATTCTGCTGGCTATAGCCAAATTATCCACCAAAATTCCAAGATCTGTTTCCAACAGAGACTCACTTAACACAGAGCCATGTATAGTATAAGTTGCACAAGGATTTTTAAGCACAGAATGCATTACCTTACATTTAACCACATGTAGTGCAATGTGACAATCTATCTAGATACGCTTCCAACAATTGCACAACCTCTGCAGCTTTTAATGGTCGACAAACCCAGAGACCTTGCCGACAATACCTACTTCCATATCACTGATAAATAGATTAAATAGAAGTGGCCCCAACACAGAACCCTGTGGCCACTTAGAGTAGCCTCCCTTCACTGTCTACCCCTTAACAAGCTTCACCAATTTTACAGAACAGGGATGTTTATCCCATCTCTCCAAGACTGGCCTCACCACATGCCCCCCTGATCCTATTCCCTCATCTCATTTCTCATCCCTGGTCCAAAACTGCCTTAGTGCCATTCTTGTTTTCCTAAACTGAACAAAGAAAAGACGGAACTTGTTTTTTTCCAATGCTCCAGATCTACTCCTCAGCCTAGAATTACAATTAACGACACGCCAATATCCTGGGAATAATGCTAGATTCAAAACTTTCTTTCAAACCCCACATTAACACACTAACTCCTGTTGATTTTTAGAAAAGCATCTCTTGAATCCATCCTTTCACACAATGATACTTAAATCATGAATTCTAGATTAATATGAGGCCAAGTCTTTAACCCTTATCTTTCTTAAACAACCTCATAGCTCACCTTTTCAGGCAAGCATATAACCTGGCCTAAGACACCATTGACCCAACATGGTCCTACCCACTAATTAAACTCCACTAACATTCTATTTACAGTCTACTGTAGCAAATCACCTTATGTCTCACTCCCATCTCCTCTAAACTGTGCACCAGTATTTATTTTCCCCCTGCCCAAGTGAGCTTCCAGACAGCTCCCTTTATCCTAGAGGTTATCATACAAGCAAAAAAAAAAAGGAAGAATTCTCTCATCACTTGTCATACATTTTACAAGACCTTGTATTATTTGCACTACACTTTTATGTAACATACATGGTTTTTTTAATGAATCAATGTAAAAGTAAAGCACCACAAAATATGTTAGCACTATATAAATCTATAATAATAATTAGTCCTGGGGACCCATTGGACTGAAATATTAACCATTGTGTACCAGCTGTAACCAAAAGGGCCCGACCCGCGACGCACAATGTGTACAAATGCCAAAACACTTACCGATACTTGGCCGAAACGTCCGTTCCTACACATTATAAGATGCGGGTTGGGCCTCGTAATTGCATGTGTGTACAGAGCCCACAAATCAATTGTTTTCTGCAGTAGATTACACTAGGCCTGGGTATTCCTCAATTAATGTTGTGGAAGAGGGGCTGTGCCAACAGAATACAGTTGCTAAAAAAAACGTGAAAGCCTACACACCTCTGCAAAATGGCAGTTTTTTTTATTAAAAGGGAAGTTCATTGGTAAAGCATTTTTTTAAAAATATTTGTATTAGACATATCTAGGTATTCTACATACTTTTTTTTTTTTTGAAAAATAAATGGATTTCAAATATTTTGCTATGCCCTGCTGTGGTCCATAGTGAGCTGCAATTTCAGGTTCTGCAATGTTCCTTCTTTCCAGGAAGCTCATTTTCCTGCAGGATTAGGAGCCCTACATACAGGTTATTACCGGTACTTTAAAAGTGTTTGTTTATGCCCGCCAATATGTCACCTGATCACATCAACCAGTGGCTAAATTAAAATTACTGTATTAGTTGCCTTACACCTGACTAATTATACGCAGGTCTGTTGCATGGCAAATGTTGCCATTTGCTGATGCAGACATATGACAGGCTGGCAGATAGGATTAGGAACTTAAGAAGACCCAGGCTGTGAAGAAAAGTGTGAACCAGTGTGGAATATTAGTAAGGAAATGAAAAGTACAAAAAAAACAGGCTTTGGTTCTCCTTAAATTCCTGGTAGTCACAGTTAAGCCATATTTACTCCACTTCATGTATTCACCATGCTCCATGGAATGTTTAATGCCTTAGATACTTTTTTGTATTCCTTCCTAATTGATACCATTCAATGAGGAGATTCCCTTCATGTTCTTTGTCGGACATAGTCATACAAGAACAGACAAACTTTATCGAAGCTCAATCAGCAACTACTTCATGGTGTTGTTGCTCCCAAGATTCTCTTAGACAACCTCTGAGGCCGTCACAGAGCAGCTGTATTTGTACTGACATTAGATTACACACAGGTGCACCCTATTTAGTCATTAGCACTCATCAGGCAATGTCTATGGGTAACTGACTGCACTCAGACCAAAGGGGGCTGAATAATTAGGCACACCCCACTTTGCAGTTATTCTTAAAAACGTTTGGAATCATGTATGATTTTTTTTTCCATCATTGGTCTTTCACGTAGAATTCCAATATAATTGATTCATGTTTGTGGCAGTAATGTGACAAAATGTGGAAAACTTCAAGGGGGCCGATTACTTTTGCCAACCACTGTAACAATACTCTAGATTTCATTATAAAATTTAAAACTTTAAAGGGCATGTCCTCCCTTAAAGCAAAAAACTTGCGACTTGCAATCCTAACTTTTACCAGTTACATACAAACAACAGAATTCTAGTGCACAAACATTCTATTTGCCTATTGGCTAGATCTCCATAACATTGCTGCTTCAAAGAGCCTGCCATAAACCTTGGACAAATAAAAGCATTTAGTTCAATAATTCGTATGAACAAAGTGCTTTAAACAAGAGAGTCAGCTTCAAGAACACAGGCCACACAGGAGAAGTCGTCAGCTCATGCAGCCAAAAAGGCAGGTACCAGTAGGTTAGGAACCAGCTATAAAAGCAACCTGGACATAGTGGCTGGGCTTAAAATAATTTAGCATTACTTATTGAACTAATTGCTTTTATTTATCCAAAGGTTTATTACAGGCCCTTTGAAGCAGAAACCTTGTGGAGATACAGTCATTATGCAATAAGAATTGTTTGTGCACTCAAATCCTATTGTTTGTATGTATTCTATTTTTGGTCTCTAGTTGCACTTAAAAGGGGAAGTTCAGTGAAAATACATCTTGCTTTTCAGAAAAAAAGAGCAGTATTTTTTCATCCAAATGATCTTAATCTGCCAATTCGCTTGTGTCTGTGTATAAATAAATGCAACCGAAATACTGACTTCCTGTTTGCAGGACCCCTAATAGAGACAGTTATGGTCTTGTTCATACGTTTGGGTTAATCCCCGCACTCCTTTCCTTCAGAGACTTACTGGGTGCTGTTCCTCAGATCCTGCCAACCACATACAGGGTTAAGCTTCTTAGCAATTATATTGTTTGAAGAACGCACTCCTATAGACTCTTGCTCTTTCTTTATATATTTATTGGTGACATGCGTGCACAACGTTTCGGGGTGTGTCCCCCTTCCTCAGTTGCACCTGAGGAAGGGGGACACACCCGAAACGTTGTGCACGCATGTCACCAATAAATATATAAAGAAAGAGCAAGAGTCTACAGGAGTGCGTTCTTCAAACGGTTATGGTCTTGCCCATGACCCAGTGCCTGGGTTGATTCAGTTGCTCAGTAAGATCTGAGCATGTTTGACCCATCCAACAGCCAATCAGCATGTTTGACCCATCCAACAGCCAATCAGTAGAAATTACTGTTAGGAACATTCCAAGGATGTGGTGCATCCTGGTTAGAAGAAGGACCGTTAGAACCTGAAATGTCAGCTCCCTAATGTCAACAGCAGGGAACAGCAAAGTGTATGAAATCAACTGATTTTTCAAAATGAAAGAGAATATGTAGAATAATTAAGAAGGCATTACACAAACTAACAATTTAACAAATATTGATCATTTCCACTGAACTGTCCCTTTAATATGGATGTGCAAGAGCCCTATTTTATATATAGTGTCTATTTTTTCCAGTTTATTACATGCATTGGAAACCAGATATTTAATGATAAGTTATTTTCCATTCTGGCAAAAAGTATCTGCCTCCTCCCTCTGCTCACCACAACCAATGATTAACTGCTGTTTACCTTGCTGCCTCCACTGCTGAGTGTGAGCATGTGCTGTGCAGGCAGCAAGGGAAACAGCAGTCAATCATTGGTTGTGGCGTTAGCATTCATAGCCTTGCTTGACAGCATGGAGGGAGAAGCCAGATTACTCTGCCTGAATTATACTTATAATGGGGGGGGGGGGGGGGAGCAGGTAAACGACACCTGACTATATTTTTGTTTTAAAGATGGACATGCCCTTAAGTGTCAGTTGTATACTAACTGCTATTTGAGATTAGACTGTTTTGGTACGATTTCTCTATTTTTTGACTAAACCATACCAGATTTGTTTTTAACCTCGTTGAATAGATGGCAGGATTTGTCTTGGCTTCTTTTTTTTTTATTATACATAAACATTTCATATCCACTGTAAATTTATTTTAAAAAGTCCTCCACCCATGAGTGGATGGTTGGGCTAATGATTAAAATGGTAATCACATTGCATTTTATGTACAAGCTTGCAGGTTTTGCAGAGAAATCCAAACTTACTAATCTTGATACAAGCAATACAGTATAAATTCACAGAATAAGTGTAATAAATGCAGGTACAGTATAAAAATGTGTTCACAATACTTATTCTGGCTGTGTGGGAGTGGGCACAATGATAAATTGTAATTTAATGATTAATGTAAGTAAGGCACGATCACCTAGGTTTTTTAAAGCTGGAGAGATTTTCCTATAGAGTTATTGCTTTTACCGTATATACTCGAGTATAAACCGACCCGAGTATAAACCGAGGTACCCAATTTCACCTAAAAATCCTAATAAAGTTATTGACCCGAGTATAAACCGAGGGTAGAAACTTGGCACTCAAGATGTTTGGAAACTACAACTCCCAGCTAATAAAGCATGCTGGGAGTTGTAGTTCCCAAACATCTTCAATGCCCCCCTCCCCCTCAGTTCAGTTTGTACCTGTGGGCTCTTCTCCCTGTGGACTCTTCTCTTCTCCCTGTGGACTCTTCTCTTAGGAGAAGAGTCCACAGGGAGAAGGTCCACAGGGAGAAGAGTCCACAGGAGAAGAGTCCACAGGGAGATCCACGAGAAAGAGTCCCACAG
Organism: Hymenochirus boettgeri; assembly: GCA_019447015.1. Taxonomy (NCBI): domain Eukaryota; kingdom Metazoa; phylum Chordata; class Amphibia; order Anura; family Pipidae; genus Hymenochirus; species Hymenochirus boettgeri. Next base: position 144,884,411 of record CM033472.1, read on the forward strand.
GGAGAAGAGAAGAGTCCACAGGGAGAAGAGAAGAGTCCACAGGGAGAAGAGAAGAGTCCACAGGGAGAAGAGAAGAGTCCACAGGGAGAAGAGAAGAGTCCACAGGGAGAAGAGCCCACAGGTACAAACTGAACTGAGGGGGGGGCATTGAAGATGTTTGGGAACTACAACTCCCAGCATGCTTTATTAGCTGGGAGTTGTAGTTTCCAAACATCTTGAATGCCAAGTGAGGGTGGCATTCAAGATGTTTGGAAACTACAACTCCCAGCTAATAAAGCATGCTGGGAGTTGTAGTTTCCAAACATCTTGAATGCACCCTCACTGGCATTCAAGATGTTTGGAAACTACAACTCCCAGCATGCTTTATATCTGGGAGTTGTAGTTTCCAAACATCTTGAGTGCCAAGTTTCTACCCTCGGTTTATACTCGGGTCAATAACTTTATTAGGATTTTATGGTGAAATTGGGTACCTCGGTTTATACTCGGGTCGGTTTATACTCGAGTATATACGGTAAAAGCAATAACCTATAGGAAAATCTCCAGCTTTAAAAAACCTAGGTGATCGTGCCTTACTTACATTAATCATTAAATTACAATTTATCATTGTGCCCACTCCCCACACAGCCAGAATAAGTATTGTGAACACATTTTATACTGTACCTGCATTTATTACACTTATTCTGTGAATTTATACTGTATGCTTGTATCAAGATTAGTAAGTTTGGATTTCTCTGCAAAACCTGCAAGCTTGTACATAAAATGCAATGTATTACCATTTTAATCATTAGCCCAACCATCCACTCATGGGTGGAGGACTTTTTAAAATAAATTTACAGTGGATATGAAATGTTTATGTATAATAAAAAAAAAGAAGCCAAGACAAATCCTGCCATCTATTCAACGAGGTTAAAAACAAATCTGGTATGGTTTAGTCAAAAAATAGAGAAATCGTACCAACAGTCTAATCTCAAATAGCAGTTAGTATACAACTGACACTTAAGGGCATGTCCATCTTTAAAACAAAATATAGTCAGGTGTCGTTTACCTGCTCCCCCCCCCCCCCCCATTATAAGTATAATTCAGGCAGAGTAATCTGGCTTCTCCCTCCATGCTGTCAAGCAAGGCTATGAATGCTAACGCCACAACCAATGATTGACTGCTGTTTCCCTTGCTGCCTCACAGCACATGCTCACACTCAGCAGTGGAGCAGCAAGGTAAACAGCAGTTAATCATTGGTTGTGGTGAGCAGAGGGAGGAGGCAGATACTTTTGCCAGAATGGAAAATAACTTATCATTAAATATCTGGTTTCCAATGCATGTAATAAACTGGAAAAAAGACACTATATATAAATAGGGCTCTTGCACATCCATATTAAAGGGACAGTTCAGTGGAAATGATCATATTTGTTAAATTGTTAGTTTGTGTAATGCCTTCTTAATTATTCTACATATTCTCTTTCTTTTTGAAAAATCAGTTGATTTCATACACTTTGCTGTTCCCTGCTGTTGACATTAGGGAGCTGACATTTCAGGTTCTAACGGTCCTTCTTCTAACCAGGATGCACCACATCCTTGGAATGTTCCTAACAGTAATTTCTACTGATTGGCTGTTGGATGGGTCAAACATGCTGATTGGCTGTTGGATGGGTCAAACATGCTCAGATCTCTACTGAGCAACTGAATCAACCCAGGCACTGGGTCATGGGCAAGACCATAACCGTTTGAAGAACGCACTCCTGTAGACTCTTGCTCTTTCTTTATATATTTATTGGTGACATGCGTGCACAACGTTTCGGGTGTGTCCCCCTTCCTCAGGTGCAACTGAGGAAGGGGGACACACCCCGAAACGTTGTGCACGCATGTCACCAATAAATATATAAAGAAAGAGCAAGAGTCTATAGGAGTGCGTTCTTCAAACAATATAATTGCTAAGAAGCTTAACCCTGTATGTGGTTGGCAGGATCTGAGGAACAGCACCCAGTAAGTCTCTGAAGAAAGGAGTGCGGGGTTAACCCAAACGTATGAACAAGACCATAACTGTCTCTATTAGGGGTCCGCAAACAGGAAGTCAGTATTTCGGTTGCATTTATTTATACACAGACACAATGCTGAATTGCAGATTAAGATCATTTGGATGAAAAAAACTGCTCTTTTTTTCTGAAAGCAAGATGTATTTTCACTGAACTTCCCCTTTTAAGTGCAACTAGAGACCAAAAATAGAATACATACAACAATAGGATTTGAGTCACAAACAATTCTTATTGCAATATGACTGTATCTCCACAAGGTTTCTGCTTCAAAGGGCCTGTAATAAACCTTTGGATAAAAAAAGCAATTAGTTCATAAGTATTGCTAAATTATTTTAAGCCCAGCCACATGTCCAGGTTTGCTTTTATAGCTGGTTCCTAACCTACTGGTACCTGCCTTTTTGGCTGCATGAGCTGACGACTTCTCCTGTGTGGCCTGTGTTTCTTAAGCTGACTCTCTTGTTTAAAGCACTTTGTTCATACGAATTATTGAACTAAATGCTTTTATTTGTCCAGGTTATGGCAGGCTCTTTGAAGCAGCAATGTTATGGAGATCTAGCCAATAGGCAATAGAATGTTTGTGCACTAGAATTCTGTTTGTTTGTATGTAACTGGTAAAGTTAGGATTGCAAGTCGCAAGTTTTTTGCTTTAAGGGAGGACATGCCCTTTAAAGTTTTAAATTTTATAATGAAATCTAGAGTATTGTTACAGTGGTTGGCAAAGTAATCGGCCCCCTTGAAGTTTTCCACATTTTGTCACATTACTGCCACAAACATGAATCAATTATATTGGAATTCTACGTGAAAGACCAATGATGAAAAAAAAATCATACATGATTCCAAACGTTTTTAAGAATAACTGCAAAGTGGGGTGTGCCTAATTATTCAGCCCCCTTTGGTCTGAGTGCAGTCAGTTACCCATAGACATTGCCTGATGAGTGCTAATGACTAAATAGGGTGCACCTGTGTGTAATCTAATGTCAGTACAAATACAGCTGCTCTGTGACGGCCTCAGAGGTTGTCTAAGAGAATCTTGGGAGCAACAACACCATGAAGTAGTTGCTGATTGAGCTTCGATAAAGTTTGTCTGTTCTTGTATGACTATGTCCGACAAAGAACATGAAGGGAATCTCCTCATTGAATGGTATCAATTAGGAAGGAATACAAAAAAGTATCTAAGGCATTAAACATTCCATGGAGCATGGTGAATACATGAAGTGGAGTAAATATGGCTTAACTGTGACTACCAGGAATTTAAGGAGAACCAAAGCCTGTTTTTTTTGTACTTTCATTTCCTTACTAATATTCCACACTGGTTCACTTTTCTTCACAGCCTGGGTCTTCTTAAGTTCCTAATCCTATCTGCCAGCCTGTCATATGTCTGCATCAGCAAATGGCAACATTTGCCATGCAACAGACCTGCGTATAATTAGTCAGGTGTAAGGCAACTAATACAGTAATTTTAATTTAGCCACTGGTTGATGTGATCAGGTGACATATTGGCGGGCATAAACAAACACTTTTAAAGTACCGGTAATAACCTGTATGTAGGGCTCCTAATCCTCAGGAAAATGAGCTTCCTGGAAAGAAGGAACATTGCAGAACCTGAAATTGCAGCTCACTATGGACCACAGCAGGGCATAGCAAAATATTTGAAATCCATTTATTTTTCAAAAAAAAAAAAAGTATGTAGAATACCTAGATATGTCTAATACAAATATTTTTAAAAAATGCTACCAATGAACTTCCCTTTTAATAAAAAAACTGCCATTTTGCAGAGGTGTGTAGGCTTTCACGTTTTTTTTAGCAACTGTATTCTGTTGGCACAGCCCCTCTTCCACAACATTAATTGAGGAATACCCAGGCCTAGTGTATCTCTGCAGAAAACAATTGATTTGTGGGCTCTGTACACACATGCATTACGAGGCCCAACCCCATCTTATAATGTGTAGGAACGGACGTTTCGGCCAAGTACGGTAAGTGTTTTGGCATTTGTACACATTGTGCGTCGCGGGTCGGGCCCTTTTGGTTACAGCTGGTACACAATGGTTAATATTTCAGTCCAATGGGCCCCAGGACTAATTATTATTATATTTATATAGTGCTAACATATTTTGTGGTGCTTTACTTTTACATTGATTCATAAAAAAAACCATGTATTTACATAAAAGTGTAGTGCAAATAATACAAGGTCTTGTAAAATGTATGACAAGTGATGGAGAGAATCTTCCTTTTTTTTTTTGCTTGTATGATAACCTCTAGGATAAAGGGAGCTGTCTGGAAGCTCACTTGGGCAGGGGGAAAATAAACTGGTGCACAGTTTAGAGGAGATGGGAGTGAGACATAAGGTGATTTGCTACAGTAGACTGTAAATAGAATGTTAGTGGAGTTTAATTAGTGGGTAGGACCATGTTGGGTCAATGGTGTCTTAGGCCAGGTTATTGCTTGCCTGAAAAGGTGAGCTATGAGGTTGTTTAAGAAAGATAAGGGTTAAGACTTGGCCTCATATATCTAGAATTCATGATTTAAGTATCATTGTGTGAAAGGTGGATTCAAGAGATGCTTTTCTAAAAATCAACAGAGTTAGTGTGTTAATGTGGGGTTTGAAAGAAAGTTTTGAATCTAGCATTATTCCCAGGATATTGGCGTTCGTTATTGTAATTCTAGGCTGAGGAGTAGATCTGGAGCATTGGAAAAAAACAAGTTCCTTTCTTTCTTTGTTCAGTTTAGGAAAACAAGAATGGCCCTAAGGCAGTTTTGGACCAGGGATGAGAAATGAGATGAGGGAATAGGATCAGGGGGGCATGTGGTGAGGCCAGTTCTTGGAGAGATGGGATAAACATCCCTGTTCTGTAAAATTGGTGAAGCTTGTTAAGGGGTAGACAGTGAAGGGGCTACTCTAAGTTGGCCACAGGGTTCTGGTTGGGGCCACTTCTATTTAATCTATTTATCAGTGAATGGAAGTAGGTATTGTCGGCAAGGTCTCTGGGTTTGTCGACCATTAAAGCTGCAGAGGTTGTGCAATTGTGGAAGCGTATCTAGATAGATTGTCACATTGCACTACATGTGGTTAAATGTAAGGTAATGCATTCTGTGCTTAAAAACTTGTGCAACTTATACTATACATGGCTCTGTGTTAATTGAGTCTCTGTTGGAAACAGATCTTGGAATTTTGGTGGATAATTTGGCTATAGCCAGCAGAATAATGTTTTGTATAAAAAGGGGTATGGATTCAAGGAGAAAAATATTATTCTACCTCCTTACAAAGCACTTGTAAGGCCTCATTTGGAATATGCGGTGCATCCTGTGTACTAATAGAATGTCTTGGACATGGAAAGGTTTCAGAGAATGGCAACTAAACTGTGAGACAAGTAAAACTATGGAACCGTCTTCCATTGGACATTGTGATGGCAGGTTCATTAGATATATTAAAAAAAATAAAAAGATGAATGGGTTTCTAAAAATAAAGAATGTTGCATGTTCTGGTATTAATAAATATTTTTCTAGTTGATAAATATGATGTAGGAGGTGGCAAACAGAGTAGGGAGTTAAATATAGAACAGCTGTTTGGGATTGTGTGGATATAAGGGAAGAGAGTAACTACTTGGCAAAAGACAAGAACTCCTGACTGATAAAGGATCTTTTAAACTTTAGAAAATCTTTTTCTTGTTACTCCTAATGCCAGTTCATGAGGGTGCTTTTCATATTTTTTTTGTTGATCTGCAAGTCCTGGTTATGGGTTATTAAAGGATAACTATATTCTAAAATGTTAACTTTTTAAAAATGAAAAGTACCTGGGGAAGGGAAGTAGGATTGATAATTCCAACCTCATAATTCATTAAGGAGCTACAGCATGTACAATTTTCAGTTGCCACTTTAGTCCTGGACTGTTCCTGTATTTAAGATAAGCCAGGACGAAGACTGGCAGAATCATTTTTTTGGGCTGATACTTCAGAAACAATATTGGGAGGTAAGAATTAGCAGGCCTATATCCCTGTCCCAAGTATTCATTTAACGTATTTCAAAAAAACGTTATACACACGGGTTATTCTTAGGCGACAGGTGGTTAAGGGAGCAATAGGGTCCAGGATACTGGAAACTGTTATGCAATGGTTGGCTTCTTGATCAGGGTCAGAGAAGGAGGATATTTTGAGTTGTTGAAGGGGACTGGAGAGTAATTAGGGGTCAAGATTTCATAGTCCTTGTGTAATCGGATTGAAACTGCAGCATTGGACAAAAGTACCAACTCAACCACCATGTTTATTTTTTTGGCCTTGAAGTTGTGGTGAAATGTCCCCTACAAGAACACACAGGTGAGACAATTTTTAGAGGTAAAGTAATAAGAGTTGTTTGTGTGAGAGTTTATGGCCGAATGTGCATGTCATAGTGCCACAGATAAAGAAACCAGAGAAAGGGGAAGAAGAGGTATGTTAGTGATATTATTAGGGTTTAGAAAATTAAGGTAAATAACATAGCTGCAATTAGGAGGAGGTGAAAGGGGATTTAAATGTGTAATGTTTGAATTGCAATGGAGGAAGCTGAGGAAGCAATTTATTATATGACAAAAGGAATAGGATAAACTGGAGGGTGCTTTGTAAATAGACTTACCAATAGTGTTGTGTTGCAATGTGGTAACAGATTTGATTGTGTAGTTAGGCAGGGTAAAGGTTAGTTAGATTAGCTGGCACATGCTATAGATGGAGAAGTAAGCCAGTTAAGAAGGGTTAGCTTGTATTTTTCCATGTTATGTCTCCGGATCTTCTGGTTCAATTTTGGTTTTAATTTGACCCTACACTGCTACACTTAAACAGAATTCTGTAGAATCTGACCAAGTTCAAGATCTGACTAGGTCCCTTGATTGCAACTAAAATTGGGGAATAGTGGGACTAAAGCCTAGTACCCCTGTGCGATGAGTGGTAAAGAACGGCCGATACATATATTTGGCCAATAGTCAGGCGTCCCTTATTAATCCAGCAAGACTCACCACAAATGACACCAAACCAAGCTTGAAAGGAGACAGACTGATTTAATGTAGACAAAGCTCAAATGAAACATGGTGATTCAATAAAGTAAGTAAACTATGATGGCACAAATGCATACAAAAAGACAAGGAGCTGAAGCAAACTAAAATTTCGAATTTTGTGGTTATGGATATATGCACACTGTTCTAATTATTCCATTTACTAATTAAAAAATGTGTTTTGTTTTGTTTTTTTTCTCCCTGCAGTCAAGGCCATTCAGCCCTCCCATTCATTCATCCAGCCCTCCTCCTGTAGCTCCCTTAGCCCGTGCTGAAAGCATCTCTTCCATTTCTTCAGCAACCTCCTTGAGTGCAGCCACACGCCAACAGTTGTAAAAGCTCTTTATTTTACTTTAACACTATCTCTTTTTACACTTACTCATAGAGTAAATACAGGGGTATAGCTCCTGAAAATGCCATTAATGTTTAACATCAGAAACTGTACCTATTTATCTGCTTAGTCTAAAATTTCTTGCTTTCTGATGTTCAAAAAATTAATAATTAAAGGGCATTTATAGTTGCTTAACCCACACTCCACCAAACAATAGCGTCCGGGGGTGAGGACCTAAACCCTAGATCTCACCCCTAGATTTCACTTACAACTCTTGTGAATCGATTCTGGCCCGCCTTATCTGAAGTAAGTAATTGATGATGGGAAGGAGGACATTTGTCAGTCCTGTCATAGTCCCAGACTAGAGGGCAAATCATGCTTCATGAGGAGGGAGTATTTTTGGTGTTGTAATTAAAATGCAGGGGTATGGTCCAGGGTTTAAGTCTCACCCTGGATACTATTTATGGGAGGAGTGTGGGTTAGGTGATAGCTGTTAATTCAAAATGGGCCATAGGATTAAAATACTGTAGCTTGCATTTCTTAAGCATTTGACCCCATCTGCAATACTGCGCAAAACTTTTGGCAGGTGTGTAAAAATGCTGTAAATTAAGAATGCTTTTATCTATTATCAATGCAAATGAACGTACAAAAATAAATCAAATCCAGAGTCCTTGTTCTTATTTATGCAAATGATTAATTTTTAAAGACATTGGCTGTAGTTTTGGTCACTCTCTGATGGTATTACATGATAGATATCTGCTTATATTTCTCAGTACTGTGACAACATTAAAATCCCCATTATAAAAACAACAAACGCCCAAACTTGCAAGAAACCTCCACCAACTGTTTTTGGGGTTAATAATTCGCATGACTCTAATCCTACAAAATCCCCTGATTTAACGCATGTGTACCTATAAAATTTAAGGGTAGCCACCCAAATTATAATTTGGCTTTGATTTTTTTAGTTTACATTGCATTTAGTAATTGATAAAAATAATTACAATTTTTTTTTGTATAGGCATTTTACTTGACAGCATTTTTTTACATATTTTTATTATTTGCAGAAAAGTTTAAAGATAAGATCCCCTTAAAAGTGAACATATCTTTTTTCTCATTAATTGAGAGACGGGAGGTAAAGGAGCTATGTCTTACCTCCCGTTCTTCAATTATTCTAACAGGAATTAAACCTATAAAAGTACCTGCAATCGTTCTACTCCTCTAAATTCTTTGACAGCTTTCAAATGATTTTGGGTTATACTATACTGTAGCGTGCTATATGGTAGTTTGGCACGGAAGCAGTTGGGAACTGGCAGAGCTTCTTTACTTCCCGCTCTTTATTAATAGATGAAAGGATAGGTTCACTTTTTAAGTGAACCTATCCTTTAAACTATTCTGTATATTAATAAAATATAGTAAAACATGTACAGCTTCAACTCCCTGTGGGAATTTATTCTTGGTTTTGTAGCTGGGGATACATGTAAAGTATAAATGGCCTGGCTTGAGACACAATTGATAAATAGACAATCACGCCAGCAATGCTGCCTTTTTTACAGTCCAGTTTTTCATAAAACAACTTTTCTCTGCATATTGACCACATGTAGCTGAATCAACAGTGCATGGTATCACTAGTAGAAGCCGTGAAATTACTTCAGTTATTTTTATTTCCCCTACCAAGGATTTAATTTATGCATTTAGCTTTACAGTTATTGGTAGGGAAGGGCAAAGAAAATTAAATAGCTGAAGCTGTATTCATGTTGTCCCTCTGTGTGCAATAAAGGAACAGTAGTGAGCCAGGTTTTATTAGATGTTTCTGACATTGTCAGGTTTTATCTCAGGAGCTAAAAGAAATATATAGGAAAACGATTCACTGATTTAGCTAAACATGGACAATGCACACAAACATTCTCAGCCCTTACTTCTCATTTAAAATGATTTTTAAAAATAATGCCAGCTAAAAATAACACCGCTTTAAAGTGATACCCGCTAACCACTCCACTCTTCACTAGCTTTACGATTTCAAAGATCCCCAGCAGGCTGCTTACCTGACCTGGTCCCTCGCCGCTTCTGCTCCGCGGCTGCTGCTGACAGCCGCTCCACTTCCCGCAACCCGGAAGAGAAGCGTCTGTCAGCGCAGAGTCCCCTGCTCCTAGACGGCAAGGGACTGGGTCAGGTAAGTAAGTTCTGGGGATCTTTGAAATCTGTAAACTAGCGAAAGTGGGGTATAATCATTTAAAGCTGTTATTTTTAGGCTTTTAGAAAATCCTGTAATTCCTCCTTATAATTCCTTTCTTTTGTATTTAAAGGGCATGCCCATCCCTAAAACTTATAAAAACCTGCTACTGGCCCCAATGTGTAACTAAAATGATCCTTACTTACGATCATCCCATCCCTAGCTCGTCTTACTTGATGCTCTGTCATGTTGTCTTCTCCAAAGTCAGGAAAGGAGTATAGCTGTAGTAGTTATTGTAGGTTTATCTTTTAGAATACTTACATGCCTTCGATTCCCTCGTTGCTAGCAGCGGTCTGTGATTGGCTGCAGTCGGCCTCGTTTGCAACTTCCTGCAAACAGGAGCCACAGGAGCTCGCGGTGAAGGCTATGTAATATGATTCAGATTTTATAGAACTAATATAGTTTTAGGTCTGGGCAGGGGGAAGCTACATTATACTAAAGTTTAATTTGGGGTGGACATGCCTTTTAATCTACAAGCATTTGCTATATTTAGTGATAATTATTTACTGGAGCTTTAACAGGTAATCAGTACCTTATTGACTTTCTATACCAAAACATTTATTTATATTCCTCTACAGGGCCACCATCAAAATTTGCTGCCCCCCCCTATGTCCCCGACCATTCTGTACCCCCACTACACACACTTTATCACCCCACTCCTACATAAGTTTGCTTGTACATATGTGCCCCAAATTTACTTACAGACAGGAGACATTGTAAGTCCAGGCCTAGAAAGCAGGTACAAAACAGAAGCCTACAACTGTTCTGCTGAAGTAAAGCAGCTCACACTCCCCTTCCCCTCCCATAGCTGCCGGTAATAGCACATTGTATTATCTGCTTCAGGTGCTGATTAGCAAGGTAGTGCACCTGATACAGAAATACAATGTTGCTACTACTGGCAGTGTGATGCTTAGAGCTGCTTTACTTATACCCCCAAAACTAAAATTTAAAAAACTACTGGCCCCACTGTGACGTTTAAAAAAATCGTTACCTTACAATCCCTTCTCCATATGGTTCTCCTGTAGTGCTTGTCCAAGTCCAGGGACGTGAAAGGTTAACTTTCTTCCTGCCCAAACGGTTTCTGCCTCTGATCTGCCCTCTTAGTAGTTTCTGCTGCACAGGGAGCCTACCCCCCGCCCTCCCACCATCCGGATCCATCCTCATCCACCTGATTATTGTAGTGGGAAATCTTTTTAATACAAGGTAGCTCACCCCTGTCCAACCCCAACCACCGCATTCCTTCTTAAAAAACAAATCTGAATCATACTTACAGCCCTTCTCTCTCGCGGCATCTCAATTGCCGGCAGACGTGTCTGTAACTGCTGCTCTCTCGCCCATCATACGTGGATGCCGGTCTGGACACTGTTTGCGCTGCGGGAGTGAAGGCTGTAGGTATGATTTGGATTCGTTTTTTAAAGAACTAACACAGTGTTTTGAGTCTGGCAGGGGGTGAACTATATATATTTAAAGTACATGCCCTTAAGCTACTGTTCAAGCTGGAGATCAAGACGGCAGTGGAAAACCTTTGGCTCCCCAGGATGCTCAGGCCAGGTACAGTATACCTTCTGTACATCCCTGATGGTGGCCATGGTTTGCTACATCTGCCTCAAGAAAACTTAGTGATCATCTAATCACAAAAAGTGGTGAAGAACTAAAATTAAATGAATTTATTCTAATTTAATTTTTCTCCACTGTCGCCATGCCAATACACTTTAGAATATCTTATTCCCTTTTAAAGACACATCAGAATGAAAAGGGAAACCTATTGATGAATCTAATACAGATGGTGAACTACCTAACATAATACATGCTAGATGACAACTCCCTGTAAACCTACTACTCTACTACACTACTACTATCTCCTAAACTAGTCGGGTTTAGATTAACTAAACAAGGCTGACCTTACTAATTCCACATAGAACGTAGCGTTGTTTAACCAACAATGCTTTTTAACTTAACTGTTTTTTTTTTTTATCATTTTGTCATTTGTCTATCACGCTGACTATTTTCTTACTTTTCTGCATTGTTGAATCAATACATATGATTCTTTGTGAATGTTAACTCTTGATTAGATGATACATTACCTCTGTGTCTTTAAGTCATGTGATAATTTTTATAACTGTCATGTGTTTCAAATTAAGGCTTGTATGGCCTTAAGACTTAAATGCCTTTCAGTATTGCTGGTACTTTTTGTTGTATAGCAGTGTAGATATTCACTCTGAAAACTGTTTTACAAAACATTGTTTATACATGAGGCTATCAGTTCTACTAATGCAATTGAAAATGTATCTTGTATGCAATATTTATTTTACATTTCTCCCATTAGTGCAAGTTGTGGACATATAACTCTTACCAGGGCTTTTTATTTATATACATATTTATAAACATGATAGGACTAGGAGCTACCATTCTGAGCTTTCTTTGCCCTTAAACTTCAGGGAACACTTAACACAGATTGTCAATCATAGAACACTTATCACTGCCCCCACCTGTGCCATTCTTGAAAGCATACATGCTGAGCTGTGTGACTGTTCTGTAGTAGTTTTTTTCTCAATTAATTAGGAAATCCACTACACAGTCTAGATAGTTTCCTGCCCTTGTTCCCATACATGTAAAAATTGCCTTAAAGTAATTGCACCCATATATGGGGGCTTAGCAGTAAGAGACACTGTCAAACAAAGTGGGAGACAATAGGTGCTATATATTCTATATAACAAACGTTAAGGGTAATGTCTCCAAACAATTTTTGTCTTGCCTTTAAATGTCATAGATTTTTATAACTGCAGCCATCATGTTATGGTGCTCTTAAAAAATAACACTTTCAGTCCTTCTTCCAGTGTTTTCCTTCTTCCAGTGCTTTGAGTGTGACATCAGTTGTCAGAGAAGGGGCTTCCATCTTCTCAGAATGAAGTCTTTATATTCAGACTTTAGGGACAGGAGGAGGAAAGGATGAAGTGAAAGTCCACTAAAGGTATTGAAAACAAGAAATACTAACCTTTTCAGACCTGCAGCTTTTATTTAATCCTATCTTGTTTGAAGAATATTCTTTGTAAAGTGAACCTTTCTATTAAAGCAGTCATTCAGCTATCTTTACTCCATTAAAATCATTATATCATGGCACCCTAGTTCTATTTTTGGTCATCCATCAGAACTGTCACAGCCTGTTTTAAATTAAAATAAACTGTAAACCAAGATTAGGGTAGCAGTCCTAAAACTGGGTATCCTTAATAAATCACACACAAAAATAAAAATACCAAAGTGACTAAGGAGCTGTCATCATCAAACTCATCTAGTCGACCTAGCTACTGACAGCAAAGAGAAGTAGCTAGAGGTCATACAATATAGGTGATAGTTACAAAGCAGGTTGTTAATTGGTGTGGGAGCATGGATATTCACGTTTTTCAGAAACTCTCTCTGCAGAAAATAAATTAGCTGTACACCTTTGGAGCTATATTTAACATTTATGCCAACACTTTAGTTCTAAATAAAGTAGTAATGTATGTAAGAAACATAAGTAAAATATACATGTCTGAATAAAATGTTTCCTCTTAAGGAACATCATCTCCTGCTCGTCCTGCAACCCCTCTTGCAATCTGCAGTACAACCCACACACCACCGCCTCCTCGACCGCCTTCACGGCCAAAGCTGCCCCTGGAAAACCTGGAGTAGCAGATGTGAGTAATATGCAGTGGCAGAGTAGGTTGCAATATTGGTTTAGGCTGCTTAATATATAGTGAACACTGCGTGTTGGTACGTGATACAAGTCACAGAGTAATTTGATGGTAGAATTGACACCTTTTTCTTTAAGACCTGAAATATTCAACACAAAAGGCTGGGTAGCATTTCATCAGAAGCGTGATGCAGGCGCATTGATTCAGCGTGGGTCATACAGCATGTATTATGCAGTGCACTTAACATTGCAGCATGTAGATTTCATAGGTGCTTAGCATGTAGATTTTTATATGTTTTAAGGTCTTAAATGAGAAGGTGGCAACCCTATTCCATGGCCAAGTACTTTTATATACGTATATACTCGAGTATATGTCGATCCGAGTATAAATCGAGGTACCTATTTTTCCTGGAAAATTTGTTAAAAACTGATTGAAGCCGAGGGTAGAAATTTGACCACTGCTGCCTTTGATTCAGTATGTTTGTGGTTTAAGTTGCCCTTTAAATGGGCAGCAGAATTCCCATACATTAATTCCATACAGTAGTAATAGCCAAACCAGTAACCCCCAATTCCTTGGCACTCCAGATGTTTGTAAAACTACAAATCCCAGCATGCTTTGGTTGCTGGGAGTTGTAGTTTCTAAACATGTGGAACCGTATGGTAAAGGGCCCTCTGACCCCCGTATGGTAAAGGGCCCTCTGACCCCCATATGGTAAAGGCCCTCTGACCCCATATGGTAAGGGCCCTCTGACCCCCATATGGTAAAGGACCCTCTGACCCCAATGGTAAAGGGCCCTCTGACCCATATGGAAAGGGCCTCGACCCCCATATGGTAAGGGCCCTCTGACCCCATATGGTAAAGGGCCCTCTGACCCCCATATGGTAAAGGGCCCTCTGACCCCCATATGGTAAAGGGCCCTCTGACCCCCATAGTTAAATGCCAGACTTGCAGGAAGGAGTGTAAAGGCAGACAGCTGCTCCTGTAACCTTCTATGCAGGGGAACCATTTTTTAACACTGCGCCCACTACTGGTTACTATCCGCAGCATTTGGATCTAAATTAGGACTTGACCGGAGTATAAGCTGAGGTTAGGTTTTAAGGCTATTAACAGCCAAACATCAGCAAATCAAACAACGTTTGGGGTAACAACCCTTCATCAGGTCGATGAAGGGGTTGTTCCCCGAAACGTTGTTTGATTGCTGATGTTTGGCTGTTAATAAACATTCTCCGTTTGGAGTGCAAGTCTACCGTGATATTTTGAGTATTTCGTTCCCTTGAAGTAGGGATATTGGACTGTTTGCACCCACCTGGGGTTAGTGTGCTATGGACTTTTCTTGTAGGTTTTAAGGCTAATTTTAAAGCATGAAACTCTACTTATAATCGTTTATATACAGTGGTTCATGGATTATTTAAGATTACTTCTGCTAGCTTTATATTTTCACTTAAAGCATAAATTATTTAACATGATACAAGTTTCAGTGTGTGTGGCCAAAGTGATGTCACTAAGCACATGTGTATTGTGTTAAGGGTAATTGTGGCTCCATACAAGTGTCCTTAATTAAAAAAGGCACACTCCTCAATTAAAATGAATCTTCTAGCTCACAAGCCACAAGCCTAAAAAAATTTTTTTTTTTACACGGCTATCATGTGCATGTCATTAAAATTTAGAGAAACTTTTCAGACCAAAAAGTGGAATTTACAAGTTCATAACTTGTAATCAAAGAAGATAGAGACATTATCCTAGCCTTGTTTGAAAGGTATGCGAGAGATCATTCCATAAGTGCTCTTGTATGAGGGAATTATGGAGACCACAGTTGCACTTGTTAAGTGATTGTTTTTTGACAATCCTGACAAATTTTTATTATAAATAAAGATACCTACCGTTATACTCGAGTATAAACCGAGTTTTTCAGCTGAAAAATCAGCCTGAAAACTCAGACTCGGTTTTTACTCGAGTCAACCAATACCTGAGCCTTTCGGCCGCCGCACGATCCTTTTCTGCACTGGCACGCCGCCGTGACGTCACTTACCCGGCGCCAAGCCGGCGCCGGGCAGTGACGTCAGGCGGCGCGCCGGTACAGGAATGGGGCGGGCTGCCGGAATCCTGATACCGTACCTGCGGGATGGAGTGGATGGAGGAAGATGAGGGAGAGTCACAGGGAGAAGAGTCCACAGGGAGAAGGTCACAGGGAGAAGAGTCCACAGGGAGAAGAGTCCACAGGGGAAGAGTCCACCGGGAGAAGAGTCCACAGAAGAGAAGAGTCCACAGGGAGAAGAGAAGGTCCACAGGGAGAGAGAAGAGTCCACAGGGAGAGAGAAGAGTCCACAGGGAGTGTGGACTCTTCTCCCTGTGGACTCTTCTCCCTGTGGACTCTTCTCCTTCTTCTATCTTCCTCCATCCATCCCGGCAGGTACGGTATCAGGATTCCGGCAGCCGCGCGCCCATTCCTGTACCGGCGCGCCGCCTGACGTCACTGCCCGGCGCCGGGCTTGGCGCCGGGTAAGTGACGTCACGGCCGGCGTGCCAGTGCAGAAAAGGATCGTGCGGCTGCCGAAATGCTCAGGTAAGTGGTTGACTCGAGTATAAACCGAGTCTGAGTTTTCAGGCTGATTTTTCAGCCTGAAAAACTCGGTTTATACTCGAGTATATACGGTAGGTATTCTTATTTAATAAATAAAAATTTGTCAGGATTGTCAAAAAACAATCACTTAACAAGTGCAACTGTGGTCTCCATAATTGCCCTCAATACAAGAGCACTTATGGAATGATCTCTCGCATACCTTTCAAACAAGGCTAGGATAATGTCTCTATCTTCTTTGATTTACAAGTTATAGACTTGTAAAATTACACTTTTTGGTCTGAAAAGTTTCTCTAAATTTTAATGACATGCACATGATGAGCCGTGTAAAAAAAAAGATTTTTTTAGGCTTGTGGCTTGTGAGCTAGAAGATTCATTTTAAATTGAGGAGTGTGCTCTTTTTAATTAAGGACACTTGTATGGAGACCACAATTACCCTTTAACACAATACACATGTGCTTAGTGACATCACTTTGGCCACACACACTGAAACTTGTATCATGTTAAATAATTTATGCTTTAAGTGAAAATATAAAGCTAGCAGAAGTAATCTTAAAATTCCATGAACCACTGTATATAAACGAGTATAAGTAGAGTTTCATGCTTTAAAATTAGCCTTAAAACCTACAAGAAAAAAGTCCATATGCACACTAACCCCAGGTGGGTGCAAACAGTCCAATATCCCTACTTCAAAGGGAACGAAATACTCAAAAATATCACGGTAGACTTGCACTCCAAACGGAGAATGTTTATTAACAGCCAAACATCAGCAAATCAAACAACGTTTCGGGGTAACAACCCCTTCAATCAACCTGATGAAGGGGTTGTTACCCCGAAACGTTGTTTGATTTGCTGATGTTTGGCTGTTAATAGCCTTAAAACCTAACCTCAGTCTATACCTCCGGTCAAGTCCTAATTTAGATCCAAATGCTGCGGATAGTAACCAGTAGGTGGCGCAGTGTTAAAAAATGGTTCACCTGCAAGAAGGTTACAGGAGCAGCTGATCTGCCTTTAATCCTTCCTGCAAGTCGGGCATTTTTAACTATGGGGGGTCAGAGGGCCCTTTACCATTGGGGGCAGAGGCCCTTTACCATATGGGGGTCAGAGGGCCTCTTGACCATTGGGGCGGCATCAAGGGCCCTTTACCATATGGGTCAAGGGCCCTTTACCATATGGGGGTCAGAGGCCCTTTACCATATGGGGGTCAGGGGGTCCCTTACCATATGGGGGTCAGAGGGCCCTTTACCATATGGGGGTCAGAGGGCCCTTTACCATATGGGGGTCAGAGGGCCCTTTACCATACGGGGGTCAGAGGGCCCTTTACCATACGGTTCCACATGTTTAGAAACTACAACTCCCAGCAACCAAAGCATGCTGGGATTTGTAGTTTTACAAACATCTGGAGTGCCAAGGAATTGGGGGTTACTGGTTTTGGCTATTACTGTATGGAATTAATGTATGGGAATTCTGCTGCCCATTTAAAGGGCAACTTAAACCACAAAACAATACTGAATCAGAAGGCAGCAGTGGTCATAATTTCTACCCTCGGCTTCAATCAGTTTTTACAAATTTTCCAGGTAAAAATAGGTACCTCGATTTATACTCGGATCGACATATACTCGAGTATATACGGTATATAAAAGTACTTGGCCATGGAATAGGGTTGCCACCTTCTCATTTAAGACCTTAAAACATATAAAAAATCTACATGCTAAGCACCTATGAAATCTACATGCTGCAATGTTAAGTGCACTGCATTAAATACATGCTGTATGACCACGCTGAAATCAATGCAGCCTGCATCACGCTTCTGATGGAAATGCTAACCAGCCTTTTGTGTTGAATATTTCAGGTCTTAAAGAAAAAGGTGTCAATTCTACCATCAAATTACTCTGTGACTTGTATCACGTTACCAACACGCAGTGTTTCACTATATATTAAAGCAGCCTAAACCAATATTGCAACCTACTCTGCCAGCTTGCATATTACTCACATCTGCTACTCCAGGTTTTCCAGGTGGCAGCTTTGGCCGTGAAGGCGGTCGAGGAGGCGGTGGTGGTGGGGTTGTACTGCAGATTGCAAGAGGGGTTGCAGGACGAGCAGGAGATGATGTTCCTTAAGAGGAATACATTTTATTCAGACAGTATATTTTACTTATGTTTCTTACATACATTACTACTTATTTAGAACTAAAGTGTTGGCATAAAATGTTAAAATATAGCTCCAAAGTGTACAGCTAATTTATTTTTCTGCAGAGAGAGTTTCTGAAAAACAGTGAATATCCATGCTCCCACACCAAATTAAACCTGCTTTGTAACTATCACCTATATATGTATGACCTCTAGCTAGCTTCTCTTTGCTGTCAGTAGCTAGGTCAAGACTAGATGAGTTTGGATGATGACAGCTCCTTAGTCACTTTGGTATTTTTATTTTTGTGTGTGATTTATTAAGGATAGCCCAGGGTTTAGGACTGCTACCCTAATCTTGGTTTACAGTTTATTTTTTAATTTAAAACAGGCTGTGACAGTTGCTGATGGATGACCAGAAAAATAGAACTAGGGTGACATGATATAAAATGTTTAATTAGAGTAAAGATAGCTGAATGACTGCTTTAATAGAAAGGTTCACTTTACAAAGAATATTCTTCAAACAAGATAGGATTAAATAAAAGCTTGCAGGTCTGAAAAGGTTAGTATTTCTTGTTTTCAATACCTTTAGTGGTACTTTCATCCTTTCCTCCTCCTGTCCCTAAAGTCTGAATATAAAGACTTCATTCTGAGACAGATAGGAAGCCCCTTCTCTGACAACTGATGTCATCACTCAAAGCTACTGGAAGAAGGAAAAACTACTGGAAGAAGGACTGAAAGTGTTATTTTTTAAGAGCACCATAACTTATGATGGCTGCAGTTATAAATATGATCTATGACATTTTAAAGGCAAGACAAAATAATTGTTTGGAGACAATTACCCTTTAACATTGTTTGTTATATAGAATATATAGCACCTATATTGTCTCCCACTTTGTTTGACAGTGTCTCTTACTGCTAAGCCCACATTTATGGGTGCAATTTACTTTAAGTTGCAATTTTTTTACATGATATGGGAACAAGGGCAGGAAACTATCTTAGACTGTGTAGTGGATTTCCTAATTAATTGAGAAAAAAAATTCTACTAAGAACAGTTCACAGCTCAGCATGTATGCTTTCAAGAATGGCACAGTTGTTTCAGATAAAAGTCAGAGTTCCATAAAGAAATGCATTTCTTTAAAACTATAAAATACAAGTTCAGATATGAACAAAAAAAAATCCTATCTTTCCGTTTTCCCACGGTCCTTTGACAGGTAACATCACCCTTATATGAGTATATGGGAACAATGCCAAATTAAGATTTTTCCAGAAGAAAGATGTAAAAGATGGACAAAGATTTCAAATTGATCTTAGCAATAATTGAATTTAACATTCAAAAGCTAATGATTTATGTTAGTTCTCTCACTTAAACTAAAATTTAACCCACAAATGGCCCCACTGTGTAGTTTTAAAAAAATCCTTACCTTACATTTCTGCTCCTTTATGGTTGTCTTGCAGTACTTCTCTAAAGTCCAGGAAGTAGAATGTGTCTTCCAGTGTAATGGTTTCTGCCTCCTGTCTTGCCTCCAGTAGCTAGTGTGACATGTGCAGGGGAGCCCCCCCCCCCCCCCATCCCTCCCATTTTCCGGATCCCTCCCTGGCTGCCCATCCACCTAACATAAAAACATTTTTCTGTAGTGTAGGGCATCCCTGCCCACCTGCAACCACCATGTATGATTACTAAAATAAGATTCAGCCCTTCTCTCCCGCAGCGCTCTTCATTGATGGCAGCGGAATCTTATTTTCTGCCTCTCAGACGTGGCTGCCGGTCAGAGCGCCGCAGGAGCGAAGGGCTGTAAGTACAGTTCTGAATCTTATTTTAGTATTTCTGACAGGGCAGTTGGGGGTGGGCAGGGATGCCCTACAACATATTAAAAGTTTTTTTATTAGGGTGGATGCAGGTACTTCCTGTTTTTCAGAGCATTAAGTCTAAAGTGAGCATGCTCACAACCTACAGGAAGAAGGAAATTTGAACATTCGCAATATAATTTATCACAGCCTGCAGCCAGAGATGTGATCCACGGTTCATTCTAAGTGAAAACTGCAGGCTTTTCTTTAACTCTAACTTATTCAGCGACCACAGTTTAAATTAATTTTAGACCAACACCAGGCAACATAGAATTTACCAAAAAACAGGTCTATCTAAAGCATGTACAGGTAATAAAAACACAATACTTACGAAATATATACATTTTATATGCTCTGGGATGCTCGGTAAATAGTTTTTCCGACGTTGTAGAATGCATTCACATAAGACCAGATAGATGGCAAAGGATGTCTTACAATCAGAGTAATATTTCATTATAAATTCTTGATTATTCTGGGTGCTCCTAAAAACTTTGGATGCACGATATGTCCCTATATGAATGCTTTCAGCCTGGCCACACTTATAGCTGCCTGGATAGTCTAGTCGTGTGCGTAATTCTATCGTCAAATTTGACATAGCTAGGTGCTATATATTTACCAATATTTCTTGCCCTTCTAAAAGAAAATTTTGGTTTGTTCGGTAAGATATGTCTTAAAATAGGAACATTTAATAATATCGGCCATAAGTTGTGTATATGTGAGAGTCAAGAATGGGTAATTCTCCAGATAATCTTTATTTTGAGTCTTTTCAATTCCATTAATTTAGTATGTTCCCTGTATTTCTGGTTTCCCTTTTTGTATTTTAGCAAGTCTAAGAACAGCTCTATCGTAGGCCTTTTTAATGTTTAAAGTTTCATAGCCTCTCTATTCAAAATGGTCCTAAAGGGCAACAAGCCCTGTGTGGTCACCAATAAAGATTTGAGCTTACTATAAGTGCGACCCTCAATTTGTTACCCTTTTGCTTTATTTTATCCATTGGGGGTTGGATATTCAGAGGTGTCTGCATGCATTGTTGGATAGAGTGCAAAGAACTACTGTTCTGCAAGTTCCATGTATATTACATTTCAACTGTTGGGACATAGCTGTAATGTTACAATGTGGCTATGTCCCTTTAGCTTTTATTAAGCGCTACATATTTATCCTTGTGTTTTGGTTGTTGCTCTATTTAATTTGTTATAGTGCTATTTTGTTGCAGATCTTCGGTCTGCTGGCCTTTTGGTATTGGAGACATTCAAACTGCTTTGAATTACTGGGACTGTCTATTCCATTTAGGCTATATAGCTATTTATTTCAGGGTTTTTACCTTTTTATTTACTTGTTCAGTATAGGATTTTTTTCCATATTGTTCTTAGTATGTTTGTGAACAATGTGTACATTTTATTATCATAATGTATATATTTCATTATCATAATGTATATATTTCATAAGTATTGTGGATTTATTACCTATACATGTTAATTGGATGCCCCTTGCTCTACGTATTTTTCCTTTTATCTTTCCCCTCCCCTCTTTTCCCTTTTCTCCATGCTTGTACCTATATATAAGGGAGTGTCAGAGGTGTGGCACCCTGAAGAAGTGACATACTTGTCACGAAACGTGTAATGTGGTGCCCCATCCCTGCTACCTTCCCCACCTTTCACTGGCTCCATTGTGTAACGACAGACTTTAATGCTGTGAGTGTTTTTACTCTTAACCAATAAAGGTGAAGTTCTATACCTCCTATACCTTGTGCGTGCAGCCCACTACTTTGTATATAGATCTGACCAACTATTGTCTCCTGAAAGAGAACATCCAGTCACACATTATATATCCTAGCAGTTAATCAGTTTATAGTTTGTGTTTCGATTGGTTTTCTGCTTTTACTACAGGGTCATTTTTTTAATGTTAATGTCAAGAAATGCTTTTTTTCTGAAATAAAGTTAAACATTTCAAATTCAGTAAACAAAATGCAAACATTTCATTGCCTAAATATCTTTTTAAGCAGATATTTCAAAATATTGACAAAATGCTAAATGATAGTATATTTACCACTTGCACTGCCAGTGCCACTGCTAGAACAGGGTCCAGGAGAAGACACAACAGTTCGGTATGTTGGGGGTGGAGGTGGGGGAGGAGTAGCTCTTTGTCCTAGGCTAAAATCTTTAGGAGATGCTGCATTCTCTGGCACATCATCTTTAACAAATACTTGTTCTACTATATTCTTTTGCACCTCTTCTAAATTAAGAGGGGATGGAATATTACGAGATGTTTCACTGGAGGGTTCTTCGCACGGACTTTCTTTTTCTGGTGTGGGTGATTCTGGAGTTCTTTTAGATAAGTGAACAGGAGAGATTTGCTCAGGGGAAGTATCTGAAAATCTAATCCATTGGTCTTCGGAATCAACAATAACAGACTTGGGTGAAAGTACAGGACCAAAAATGTTATCTAAATCATTGATTGATGGTAGATGTTCTTCTTTAATTTCAGAATCTCTGTTCTCAAATTCTGCAACAGAAGTTTATGAACGAGTAGTTTAGAATATTAACCTTTTTCACAAAAGTAAGCGTTTCATGCATTTAAAACTTGTGATTTTTTTGCGTGAATACAGACTAAGCTGTGGGTGGCATTACCAGCTTTGGCTGAAAAGCAAAGGATCATAAGCTGTAAAATTACATACATAGTTATATAGTCATTTAGTTGGTAAAACAAAAAAAGTTCATCAATTTCAACTCATACAAGCAAACCTCAACCCAACATGAAAAGTACAGCTTCCTCCGCACCCTGTACATCAACTAAACCAGGATTCAACTAATCGTACAGTACAAGCAAACACATGAATACAGTGATCAGCTGTAACCCTAGATTTTAGTTTTAATTTCAGAAAGTGCCCCAAACATTACTTACCTTCCCTCTTTCCTCCGCCGCACTGCTAGGCCCTCTTGCTTGCATGAAAATGCAAGCAGAGTGGTGGGACCGGCAGTCGCCTCTGTGATTGGCTGAGCGGCAGCCAATCACGGACGCGGCTGCCGGGAGTTCAGTGCGGCAGAGGAAAGAGGGAAGGTAAGTAATGTTTGGGGCACTTTCCGATATTAAAACTATAGCGGTTGGGGCTGGGGGAGCAGGGAGACTATTACATAAAAAGATTTTTACGCTAGGGGGAGGGAATCTAAATCGGGAGGGAGGGCTCTTCTGCACATGGCAAAATTCTCACGGAGTAGAGACAGGAGGCAGAGTCCTATATGGACTCTGCAGTACTCCTGGTGGGCGTTTTTTTGGACTTGGGGGGGGGGGGGGGAAAGCAAAAAAACCCCTAGGGGGCTGGGATGTTAGGGTTAAAACTACAAAACACAAGGGGGCGGGGAGGGGGGGGGGGTGGACATGCCCTTTAAGCTGAAAATGCAGTTCCTCAAGTCTATAGGGGAGGCCTCTTGTCTTTCATTCAGGCTAATTGCCTGTAGTTCCTACTAAAATATCTTATATATCTATAAATGTTTATCCCCTAACAAATGCCTCTTTTCCTTTTGGCTTCATAACACAATTTCTCCATTACTCCGTTAAATTTCCTGTCACTGTACCCATTGCTTATATGTCAATTGACTGGTACCCAAAACTGCACAGCATCCTTAAAATAAGACCTTGCAAGGGCTCATTTAGAGGCAGAATTATTCTTTACCCCTTTAACTCTGTGCTCCTTCTTATATATATTTTATTTGTTTTAGCAGATACAAAAAAAACATGTTTTCTACATAATTGATGGTCAAACAAAGGATATAAGAACATTAAAGGGGGTGAATGTGTTTCTACCAAGGGTAAATACATCTATAGTGCAATAATGCATTAGCATATATTTTCACTACACACACATACTATGTTTAATGATTATATATATTATGCACAGTTGTGGACAGGTTTTCTGAATTAGAAACAATCAAGAAGGTCAATTAAACAGATAAAACAGTTTAGTTACACTGACCTGCTCCAGTTGAAGGAGGAGAAGCTGTTCTAGGTGGTGTAGCTGGAATATTTTTTGGTGGAATGGGTGGTGGTGCTTTAATAAGTAAAAAAAATTTAAAGTGTTTCACTTAATTACAGATATAAGCACCAGGTGCAAAATGTTAACTTAAATAAAAGCAAAGTTAAAGTCAATAATTAAACACGTGGAAGTAACATTTTAAAAACAGGACCAATTTCTGACAAGATCTCCACAGACACCTATGCTGGTTGGGGGCTGTCTAAAGAAAATATGTTTGTGATTTTTTTTGTGTGTCATACAGTACTTTAACTACTAAATTTGATTTTTTACATTTTGATTGACTTCTAACTGATTTTCCAACAAGTTTAATTTTCTGATCAGACAGACCGCAATTTGATCAATTTTACACTCTAAATCGATCAATTTTGGTCGCTTAAATGCAAAAAAGAAATTATTTGAAAAAAAATCCACATGTTTATGGCTAGCTTAAGAGGGCAATTGTGTGTTATCGATCTCAAAGACCAATGTTAAAATATTTTTATTTCCAGAACTAATGTACATAGAATTTATGAAAACAAGCTTACTTATATTGGGCAAGGTGGAAAAACTTGCCAGATAACCACTGTGAAAAGGTATTTCCTGTAAACCAACAGGGTTATTCAATAAAAGTTCTTATCATTAAAAATGGTGCTAATTTTGCCCCAACAAACCAGATGTTAGATTTCAAATGTTAAATAAGATCGGATTGGTTGGGGCAAAATTAGCACAATTTTTAACGATAAGAACTTTTATTGAATCTCCCTGCATATGCTTGTGAAGGTTCTCATTCATCCAGGTAATAGTATATCTGTTGTATTCAATTAGATCAACTGGACTTGAAGTTTAGTTCTTGAAGACGTTTTGCTAGTCATCCGACTGGCTCTCTCAATTCAGGAGGCTATTTATGTGAAAATAAAGAAACCAAGCCTAAATAGAGGTAGGTGGGGGGGGGGATGGGGGTTCGACACCAACTGTCTGCCATGTACAATGCTGTTTTGACACCTTACTCTGGGCATTCCTATAACACCTCTTAGCCACTATCCAATCACGCCCTTAACACTTGGCTGTGATATGCTAATTGGAATTTTCCAGGGTACATAATTGCCACAGATTCTTGTACAAGTCATTCTGAATTGAGAAAGCCAGTCGGATGACTAGCGAAACGTCGTCAAGAACTAAAATTCAAGTCCAGTTGATCTAATTGAATAAAACAGATACTCCCTGCATATCTTTTATATCATACAACAGGGTTGTACCGTACAGGCTGGGGACCACAATAGCTGGTGGAGCCGCTCATTTGGCTCCACCCTGGTCTTCCGAGGACACGCCACGGTTTATGAATGGCCCATAGGTTGGGCATCCATCTCTAAACCAATATCATTACATAATCTGAAGAATAAAATGTATCCTTACTTCCAGATGGATAGAGTCTTGACAACTGTGGAGATTCTACATTTGTGCTGGATGTTTGAACTGATCCCCATATTTCAGGTTGATCTAATGGAACTGAAAAAGTTAATTGTTACAATCCTAAGGATGTTAATGTACACATTACAGCTTACAAAAATAGATTAATATCACCACAGGAAAACAGACCATGTATTTTTTTATGTACGGTATGTTTATATTTGCAAACAAAGGCTATTGCACTGATCTAAATAACAACCCTAAAGGAATTACATGATGCCTCACAATCAAATCCATTTTTTTCTTGACCAAACTATTTCTTAAAGGGGAAGTTCAGTGCAAATACATATGCTTCTCAGAAAAAAGAGCAGTATTTTTTCATCCCAATGACCTTAATCTGCCAATTCAGCATTTTGTCTGTATATAAATAAATGCAACCGAAATACTGACTTCCTGTTTGCAGGACCCCTAGTAGAGACCTTTATGGTTTTGCCCTTGACCCAGCGTCTGGGTTGATTTAGTTGCTCAGTAGAGATCTGAGCATGTTTGACCCATTCAACAGCCAATCAATAAAAATTACTGTTAGGAACATCCCAAGGATGTGGTGCATCCTGGGAAGAAGGACTGTTAGAACCGGAAATGTCAGCTCACTAATGTCAACAGCAGGGAACAGCAAAGGGTATGAAATCAACAGATTTTTTAAAATGGGAGAGAATATCTAGAATAACTAAGAAGGCATTACACAAACTAACAACTTAACAAATATTGATAATTTCCACTGAACTGTCCCTTTAATATTTGGATTAAAGAGCAGGGTGTATGAAGACTAAAAAGATAAATCACAAATGCAAATATTTTGTAATTCACAAAATACCTCTAGATGGTAGCAATTAGTAGTTTCTAAAATGGTGCACATAGGTATGGTGGGCATTTGGATCAGTTATATAAGGCAGGGTGAGGCTTTTACTCTTTTAAAAAGACTGTTTGCTCAAGCGAACAGAAAAACGTGCAATTATAGGCCAAAATGGCCGTTCGTAAGCAAGTGCGCATGTGCTCGTATGTGTGCACGAGGCTTTGAGATTATATTGACAGATAGTGATTGCTTGGAGATACTAATAAAATTCCATTGTTAAAATTCTTGAATAAGCATTTCAGGTAAAAATGTCAATTAGCATAAACCTGTGTTTATTTGCTCCTCTTTGGTTATGTAGTTAAAGGAGAACTACCGGTAAACTCATACAGTAACCGATTTTCAAGCTTCTCTCACAGCCATTGTCATGGACTATTCACCCATCTCTGATACTGGATAACATGTTAATAAAGAAGGGAAGGAGCTGTAAAACTGACAGTTACAGTTAGAATGCAGTTACTGCATGAGTATAATTATACATTAAG
Organism: Hymenochirus boettgeri; assembly: GCA_019447015.1. NCBI lineage: Eukaryota > Metazoa > Chordata > Amphibia > Anura > Pipidae > Hymenochirus > Hymenochirus boettgeri. The sequence goes on from CM033472.1 coordinate 144,911,053, forward strand.
CAAACTCATACTGCAAAGGTCATGGAAAAGAAAGTGCTTACAGACATTTTATTTGCTGTTGCAAACTAAAGAGATACACCTGAAAAAAAAATTCAATGAATCTTACCATCAATCTTTGGTCCTTCAAAGGCAGATTCCAGAGGAGGACCAAATAATTCAACAGGGGCCTTCTTGCTATTCATAGTGAATAAAAAAAAACAAAGGTTTACATATGTATTTTCCTTTAATTTTTAATTATGTATTATGAATAAAATAGCTGTTATTCATAAAATGAGAAGATTTCCCATGTATCAGTGGGTTTTTAAAATAATGCTTCATCATAACCTCATAATCAGACAGGCCTAACTTAAAGCATGCTTTAAAAAAAGTATACTGGCACAAGCAAGCTTGTGGCTGTAGTGACTATTTAAGAAATACAGATTTTTTTTTGAGGGAATAAAATAAACATGTTCTGGTAATGTGTCTAAAGGTACATGCCATTCCTTGATTGTCCAATGCCCTGCCAAATAAATGTGCCCATGCTCAAGTACTCATTTGTAAATGTGTAAATAGTTTTTACTATTGAGAATTATTCTGTTTCTGCAACCAACCTTATTTCTCGTCCTTTCATTCCTCTTATATTTTTTTTCTAAATTTTGCCTTTCAATACACAGCTCCAAATAAAATCCTAGCAAACTATGAAGGATTGGGAAAATACCTACATGCTTAGAGTTGTGTTTATATGTTAAAGGATAACTGTGGTCTCCAATTCTTCCAAATTACTTAGGGTTATATAAAAAGGCTTCCACCATATTTTCAAAAGGAGTACTAAATCACATCTCTAGATAAAATTTGTGAGAAAGCCTACCAGAGCAGCATTTCAGTAAGGCTGTGCTGCAAGTTACGCAAACCCAAGGGTTCAGGTCCTCACTCTGGGTAAAAAATACTGACCAAAGAAGAGGAGCGGAGGGAAGGGGAAGGTGAGTAAAAGTGGACCTGATGTTCACCTATCTAGATTATATTTCATGATTCCTGCTTTATGTACTGTAGATAGGAACCAAGGTGACTATGTGAATAGTTGATCAAGAAAATTCTGGTGTATATGAACTTAAGAAAAAGAAAAATGTGGTTATGTACCTTGAAATGGTAAAACTCATGTTTGATGTACTTAATTATGAATTAACTACAATTATGTTCCTCTGGATATCTACAGACATGTGTTTTGAGCCTCATTCAGGGATGTAAATGGCTTTACGACAGTGAATGGATCCCAAATTTGGACATAAATAAATGTATATAGAGTAGACTTATCCTTTTTATACTTCCATTTTGTGTGACACCTTCCCTTTTACCATTAGCCGCCTCTGTGGTTCCCTCTGTGCTTTTGCCCCCAAGCACTTGACAAAGGACCACGCCGTCCGAAACATGTTGTGTGTTAAATAAATAAGCAATTTCATAAACTTGAGTTGCAATAAGTCCTTGCCTGGTACCTCATCATCATCTTTTCTCATATCCTTTTTAAACCCCTTTTTTGGTTAATTTCACATATATTAACCCTTGAACTGTGCTATATATAAGGTGGAAAGGGGTGGCTTGTAGAATATCATGTATGACAGTTAGGTCTTGGAATCAGAACTGGGGTTTTCACAATATAAACATTATGATATGGCTCTCTTGCTCCCTTTAAGGGCTTATCAGTATATGGCTATGTATTCATTTGTGTTTTTTTCACATGAGTTCAGAGTAAATACTATGTTCTACCTTGTAGGTAACAATTTTCTGTTTTTCATTGCTGGTTAACATAGGGTCCGCACCACTTTAGAGAAAGATACATTCCAAGGAGGTGTGATGAATAAAACTTGTGCACAAGTGATGTCATCTGGCACCCTTAAAGATACTTTGCCTTCCAGAGTGAACGAGAAGCTTACAGGAAGGAAGTTGTGTGGGGAGTCTTCCACGCACGATGCCATTATATAGCGTTCATTAACATACAAGAGGCGGCCTGAGTATTTCACCAATGAAATAAGCCATTCTTGCTATTTAATGGAGGGAGAACGTGTAACGTTACTAGCTGTCAACAAAGCCATATGGCAAAACCAGCGTGCCTCTCCTCTGAGAAACCTTGACCCTGTATGGAGAACCAAGATACCCTGTAAATCTTGTAATCAATAAGACTCTAGAGTCAATGTGACTATTGATGCACCTTATATTTACTTGGGTTTCTTAACTTGATGCATCTGTTTATTCTTTATCACTGTCTCTATAGGTGTAAGAGGTAGGAATTATGGTTTATTATACACTTCCTTAGGGTTACCCTATACAGATACAGTTCCTCCATTTATATTATTATAGGATATGTGGGCTTCTCCAGCAGAGAGCTAAAGTTTTAAATGTTTTTTATGCCCAGAGTAGTTTCTATTCTGTAAGTCCTCTTCTTTCCCCTGTGATATTAAAGGGATGTAAAACTAAAAATATTTAATATTTCAGATAAAAGACAATCCAAAAGGGGAACGATCCTGCATATACAAGGCGATTGAACAAAATCTTGCTGGGTGCTACCAGGAAAGCCGCCAACAGTAGATGAATATGCTGACACCAGACCTAAAACAAAATGTTTATCGTGACCTTTTGGTACACAATGTCAGAGGAAGGTACACATGTGTACCGAAACATTACAAACATTTTGTTGTGTCCAGCATTTTCTATATCTTTTTCAGATATAAGAGTGCCTGGGTTCTCTTTATTTTGTGTGGCTGTATATAAGTAATACAACCTGACTATATATGGTGAACGTTTATTTATAGGACTAGTGCGGCTACATTTGTATACAAGTATAGGACTTTGGACTTAGGCATAGCAGATGTGCTATACTTGGATTTTGCCAAGGCTTTTGATACAGTCCCCCAATAGGCGACTTGTGTATAAGCTAAGGTCTAAATGACTGTAGGGCTGGGGGGATATTTGTAAGTTTGTGTAATTGGATGATGGATCGGATGCAGAGAGTAGTTGTTTATGGCGTTTTGTCAATACGGACCAAAGTGCTAAGTGGGGTGCCACAGGGTTTTATGTTGGGGACACTTCTATTTAATCTATTTATTAATGATTTGGAAGTATTTATTGTCAGTAAGGTTTCTGTGTTTACAGATAACGCAAAACTTTGTTGACCATTAAAAGCTACAGATGATATGTAATAATTGCAGGTGGATCTAGATAGACGTCATATTGGGCTGTTAAGTTGCAGATAAAATTCAATGTCGATAAATGTAAGGAAATGCATTTTAGGTTTAAAAATCCTTGTGTTACTTATACTATAAATGGCTCTGGCGAATTTCTGTTGGAAAAGTTTGGTGGATAAACGGTTATGTAGCAAGCAGTGCCAGGGGGCAACAGCTAGAACCAGCAAGATATTGTCTTGTATAAAGAGGGGTATATTTATATAAAAATATTCTCCCTTCAGATATTGTAAAGCCAACTAAATTAATGTGTCTAGGGGAGCTTGAACATGAAGACAGTGTGAACCTAGAGTGAGGTTACATAGGTCCCTCCCTTTCCGTTTCCAGCTACCTGCCAGCGAGTTTCCAGGGGGAACCGAATGGGATAAGTCTGAAGGTCCTAAAAAGGACCCACGCAATCCCGCCAAAAACGTGAACAAACACACAAAAAACAAAAAGTGCTTGTGAAACGGACCTGCAGCTGCGTCCGTGATTGGCTGAGAGGCAGCCAATCACAGACGCGGCTGGTCAGGAGCACTACACTACAGAAAAGAGGCTTGAAGTTAGGGTGAGGGAGGGGGGGCTTCACTGCGCATGTCAGAATTCTCCCGGGAGGAGAGTTATGAGACAGACACAACCAGGCTCCTGCTTCTTACTTTTTAGGACTTTGTAGGGACATTGTAGGGCAGCCATTTGAAGCAGGGATGTAAGGTAAGGATTTTACTACACAGTGGGGCCAGTAGTGGGTTAAAATGTAGTTTTGGGGGTGGACATGCCCTTTAAAGGATAACAATACTCTAAAACTTAACAAATTAGAAACGGAAAGTACCTGGGGAAGGTAGGTAGGATTGATTATTCCTACCTAACAATGTTATTTCGTTGAGGAGCTACAGCACATACAGTTTTTGCTGTGCTCCTCACAGAAAATTTTGGGATGTATAATTCCATTCCTATATCCCTGTCCCAAGTACTTTTCAGTTTAACTATTTTTCAAAAAATATTTATACAGAAAATAGTTTTCTTTTAAGGCCACAACTAATCTTCATATCGTCCAAACCAGACAGGAGCCTGGAGGGAGCTCCCCCCTGTGGAACAGAGGTACTCCCCCCTCTCAACCATCAACTGATAAGAACAGATACTACACTTGATCTTAGCCAAAAGGAACGATTCTACAACAAATGTATAAGCAGGCCCTCATCTCTAGTTCATTACCACCCTCTATGAGGGTATGAGGCCACAGTAGTAGTCCTGCCTAAAACTGGTAAGGATCTAATATATTGTGGGACGTATAGACCTATACCCCTACTCACTACTGATTGCAAGATCCTAGCTAAAATATTGGCAACACGCATGAGATCAGTTATACCATCTCTTATGCAGTCCGACCAGACTTATGTCCGGCAAGATGACCACCATTAATATACGTAGACCGCCCATTTAACTCCAACTAAATCACAACAATATAGAAAAACAAATGATACTGTTACTAGATGCATGTAAAGGATTTGACTCCTTAGAGTCCTATTTGTGGGCGTAATTGGAAAGATTTGGCCTTGGTAGTGTATATATTTGTTGTGTCCAACTAATTTATCAATCGTCCACGGCCCGCATCTTGGTCAATGATAGTGATACAGAAGCTGTCCCTTTCCACAGAGGTATCAGACAGGGACAGTATTTATTTACAATAGCAATAAAGATGCTAGCTATACAGATTTGTCACAATCCAGGGATATGGGCTTCAACATAGAAATAATAGAAACAATTCGACTATACACCAATTATATTATTTATCCAAACAGCACACTTAGTAATGGCTAATACTCAAGACTTAAAATGAACACGTGCTGGACCAACAGACACTTTCTGTTCCTGCTATACAAATAGTCTCAGAGCTTAAGTATCTGGAAATTACATTAACTAAGCCCCCTCAAAGATTCTACTCCTTGAAATTTCCCCCTAATTGACTTTGTTAAAACTAAAACACTACTTGGAAGACTCTTCCCCCTGAACTTCTGTGATAATTTATCCCTAATTAAGACCTTTCTTTTACCCAAAGTATTAGTGTTACAAAACATGCCATAGTGTATGTTCCACACGGCGTATGATCCAAAAAGATGCAGGGTGCCTTATAATACTTTGCAAGCATTTATGGACCTAGCGTATTTGGCATCGCCTAATTTTTCAGCTGTATTAATAGACATCACAATTTTAACTCCTTCAGTTTTGGGTGAACCTAGCTACTCCCCCTATTACAACCGATTAAATGCTGTAACCTTACCTTATGGGCCCCTTCCTAGCATATTTGTATATGCATAAACAACCTATTGGCAGAGGTACTGCAATATATCGTCAAGCACTGAAGATTTAGAATTTAATTGATAACTTCTCAGGCAATATGGCCCTTATGATGTGATAGGAAACTCCAAGAACATTTAGCTTTCCTCCAGGCGCAACGCTGGGAGGCAAATGGGTATCAAGAGCCTCCCTGATATAATGTTGGGATTGCTGGCTGGCCCCATTCTCTGTTCTGCAGTCCCTTCCGTTACAATCTTCCAAACTCCTATTTCCATTGTATACTGCTCAGTTACAGTTCACGTAAATGTTTAAGGGGTGAAAATGTTATTAGAACGAACTAGCCGACAATAGGAATCATATGAACCCAGGGTGTTCAGGCAATAATATTCAAGCTATGTATGTTTTTAATTAAAGGGTATCTCCACTGATGAAAAACACTTTTTTTTTTTTTTTAAATATGAAAGTACACCTTCCCCCAAGCCTCCTCGTACCTTTTTTCTGCCAAAAATCTCCTCTGTTCCTATGCAGGAGCCTGGGGAAGTTCTGCTCGTTTCTGGGGGTGTGTCTCCTCCTGTGCTGTGCAGGCTGTCAATCAATGTGCATCATCACATGCATATTCACGATTTCTGCCACACCCACCTGAACCCTCCCATTGCAGTTTGTGGCACTCCACTCCCAGCATCCCCTCTGAACCCATCTTGTGTCTCTTACCCCCCATCACATTGCAGCTTTTGTCACTCCACTCCCAGCATCTCCTCTGAACCCATCTTGTGTCTCTTACCCCCATCACATTGCAGCTTTTGTCACTCCACTCCCAGCATCCCCTCTGAACCCATCTTGTGTCTCTCACCCAAATCACATTGCAGCTTGTGGCACTCCACTCCCATCATCCTCTCTGCAACTCATCTTCTGGCTATAAAGTATTGTGGCTTGAAATCACTTACCTCGGTGTTGTATCAATTCAGGAGCTGCCCTCGCCACTACCAGAGAGCAGAAGAGGAGGAGCTGGGAGTCCTGGCATGGCTGAACCCCACACACCCGGCCACCATGCCCTCTAGTCCCCCCTCTCGAATTTGGGCTGTGTATTCAGGACGCAGTGCCCCATGTCTATATAGGGAACGGGGCCTCTCCTCTTGTGCCGCTATTTCCGAACTTCGCTCTGTCTGTTTCTGCCTGCATGCAAACAAGCACAGGCATTGGAGTTGCAGCCATGGGAACGTAATGCTTAAGTTCCCATTGGCTGATGGAAGATGGAGCAGGGGCAAGTTATCCCGACTACGGAAGGACGAATGTGCGCATGTGCGAACCAGTGCACGCGCGTCGGGAGGTTATGAAGCAGGCGGGCACGAAAAGGACGAGGATAGGATGCCTGGATTGTGTACAGGCATCAGAAGCTTTAGATCTTCGGCTGTATTGCACTGAGGTAGCTGTAATTCTGGGTATGTGTAGAACTTAACTTACACTGCTATTGGAAGCTATATTGTATTTTTCAGTGGAGATACCCTTTAAAACTAAAATGAAAAGTGTCACCTTCAAATAATTAAATACAATTGGACACCCCTTTTAAACAATATGCAAGACTATTTATGGCCAGTCCTGATACAATCCTATACCTATGTGTCCCCAGCTACTGATAATTGCCTGATCCAGGTTTTTATAATCCACCTGACTTACTCTACTCCTAAGCAACTCTGCTATATGTCCACTAAATGTTCATGTCCCAAATATAATCATGAAAATGCGGATTGTTTTGGATAAAAGCATTCAATGTTATAACACAACTTTTAACCGACATTTTATTCTTTACCCCAGAAATATGTTTATTTGGTGTACTCAATGACAGACTAGATATGCTAGGAAAACTATTGTGTTAACCTAAATAAATAGGTTTTAGTGATTTGTCCTTTATAAAATGGTATACTTGCATAGGGCTTGCTATGCCAAATTTAAAGGGCATGTCCACCCCCAAAATTATAATTCACCCACTACTGGCCCCACTATGTAGTGCAGAAAAATCCTTACCTTACATCCCAGCTCCAAATGGTTGCCCTGCAATGCCCTTCTAAAGTCCAGAAAACTGGCCACCAGGAGCCTATCAGAGGGGGAAATTGTTTCCGCCTCTGAGAGGTTTGTGGCATGCTCTGAGCAGCCCTACACCCCTCCCTCTCGTTTTGGTCTCCCCCTAGTGTAAAATCTTTTAAATATGTTGTAGGGCTTCCTCCCCCAACCCCAACCGCATTAATCTTATTTGCAGAAACTCCCCCAATCTTTACTTACCTTCCCTCTATCCTCCACCGTTCTGAACTACCGGCAAACGTCTCCGTGATTGGCTGCCTCTCAGCCAATCACAGACGCGGCTACCGGTCCGGCCCCCTGCTTGCAGTTCCATGCAAGCAGAAGTCCGGGCAGTGCAGCGGAGGATAGAGGGAAGGTAAGTAAAGATCGGGGGAGTTTCGGCAAATAAGATTAATGTGCTTGAGGCTGGGGGAGCAAGCCCTACAACATATTTAAGTTTTTTTTAAAGGGTGGACATGCCCTTTAAGAAAACTTGGAACAAATTGATAGACTCTGTCCTCATGAATAGAAATTCAGCTATATAGACACATCTGTTCAAGACCAGAATCAATGTTTACTGTTGATAGTTTGTGTATTAGTTGTTTTGTTGCCGTATTCAATATGCACTGTATTATTTAAAAATGCACATACAATAGAGTTTATTGACCTTGTGAGTCTGCAAAATTACTATGACTTTTATTCTAAAACGGGCACTACTGTGTCAGTGTCAACATGTCAACTGCTTTAATAAAAAAAAAAACCTCTAGTACTTTTTAAATGGGCAGATTTTTATCCCTCAAGACATCTGTGTTCTGCCACAAGCGGAATCAAGAGACATTCCCTGGGCTGGGTAACCCGAGGGGGATTGTTTTGAACAATCATTCTACAGAAATAAAAGGGATTTACAGTAGAAAGGCATATTGATCTAAATGATAGTTACGTGCTAAAATCCTTTCAATAAAGTTATAGTAGAAAATTTAAAGAAGAGTAATAAAATGGAATAAAAATTATGGAAAGCATTTAAAAAAAAAAAGACGGCTTAAAACAAGTTTTCTGGGTTGTTAAGAAGGGTTTCATAGTGTTCATTTGGTATACATTAAAATTCATAACTATTTTTACTTCAACCTAAAAAACTGACCTTACAAGCTCAGCTGTTGGCGTGGAGCGCCTTGGTCTTGCAATCTCTTCACCTTTGAGAAAAGAAACAAAACTACTTTGAGGTTTAAAATTTTTTGTTAAGTACAAACGTAACAATAATTAAACTTTTGGTCACATTTGACTTACTGTGACTGATCTTAAAGGATAGCTTTACTCGGAAAGTGAACCTATCCATTTGCTCATTCATTAAAGAACTGGAGGTAAAGAAACCATGTCTTACCTCCTGTTCTTCAAGTAATAGAACAGGTGCCAGGAGCAAAGCCTTGAAACTTACCAGTGAGCTGACTCCTTTAAACAGTCCTGACTGCTTCCGGGTTAAACTGTACTATACAGTAGTACGCAAGTCAGTGTGTTCAGTTAGTTTACACAATGAAAGGCATGCTGTTGGCCATTGTTCAGGACCCAAATAAATGCATAGCATTTTTTTTTAAAAATTAGTGACTTCTCAACAGGCAACTAATGGATTTCACTGCATTTATAAATTACTCAAAGGCAGTTAAAGGGTATGTCCACCCTAAAATCGATTTTTTTTATATAAGATCCCCCCTGGGCTCCCAGCCCCAACCGCATTATTTTTTTTTTAGAAAGCCCCCCCAAACTCTACTTACCTCCCCTCTTTCCTGCGCCGCTCTCCCGGTCCTCTGCTTGCGAGGAAATGCAAGCAGAGGGGCGGGACCGGCAGCCGCGTCTGTGATTGGCTGAGCGGAAGCCAATCACGGACGCGGCTGCCGGCAGCTCACTTCCGCGTAGGAAAGCGGAGAGGTAAGTAAAAGATTGGGGAGCTTTCTAAAAATAAAAAATATGCGGTTGGGGCTGGGAGACATGGGGGAATACTGTATAAAAGAGGTTTAATGCTAGGGGGAGGGATAGCAGAACGGGAGGGAGAGGGAGGGGGGAGAAGGGATGCAATACGCATGGCAAAGATCTCCGGGAGGCCAGGTAGCAGGCAGTGTCCTATATGGACCTGCTAGCCTCCTGGTGGGCAGTTTTTGGGACTTTGGGGGGGGACTACAGGAGAACCATATGGAGCTGGGATGCGAGGTAAGGATTAAACTACACTACATGGTGGGGCCAGTAGTTGGGGGGGATTATAGTTTTGGGGGTGGACATGCCCTTTAATTCTACTATCCAAGATGTTCTGTAGCAAGAGCTGGCCTTTTGACTTCATCTACAGAATATAAAGTATTCAATTTTATCATTGGATTTAAAATATTAAAACATCTATCATCTAAGTAATACTTGCAGTATTTTTTTGACCTACATCCTGAATGTTGTATCTAATTTGCTTCCTTTATGTAAACAAGAAAACTATAGTGGGAAAATTACCTTTTTTTTCTTTCTTTCCATGTGTTCTATAATTCCCCACAACCCCTAGAGTGTCTTCACTTTTTTCAGATTCCCTCTCTGTCCTGAGATACACCAGTTAGAAGAATACGTGATTGCATTCCTCTACTCCTAATTGGACTGTCAATCAAATCCCTGTGACGTGATCCCCCCCTCCCTGCTCTGTAGTAAACATAGAGATAACAGCATTAGCAGGGGGAGAGAGGTAGCCTTGATGGTAGATATAAGGCTGCACTTGACCCCCCTTCTTGATAGACTTCACTGATTGATGATGGGTCACAAAGAGAGAGATCGTATACTGTACTGTTCTCCTTCTTCCGTGTCTCCAGGACAGCTTGCTTTCTACTGGTCACTGTGCATGGGTGTGTTTTTCAGGATGTTGAACATTTAACTCCTACTGCACATGATAAGCTTGTCGGTTAGCTGGAGTTGAGACATGGAGGAGGTAACAGAGGGGAGGGGGAAGGGGGGAGTGCTGCACACAGATCGGACACCGTGGTTAAACAAAGTCACTGACATGAGATAGGATTAAGGCAGCACAGAGTACATGAATTTAATTTTGCAAACGGGCAATGTGTTTTTTTCACTATAGATGCCCTTTAAATACTTTTTATTAAACCTAAAAAAAAAAATGTATATATGTATATACACACACACACACACACACTGTGTTGAATTGAGGGTGGTGGGAATAAAAATTAGATTCTAGGTATTTTACTTACTTGATACATTTCTCTTTATTGTACCCTATTAATAAAAACAAACATCAATTTAGTTATAAAAAAAGGGGGACATTCTCAAAAAATAGACCCATTTTAAAAAAAGAAAGATATAATCCGACATGTGAGACCCAGCATTTCCCCTTAGCAATACCACAGATGTAGTATTATCTGTCCCGTTGAAAATATTTAGGTGTGAACATGAAATACCCAGAAAAAGCCAGTTTCAGTGTTTTTGATTAACACCTTATGTAACAAAGGCAGGGTGTGTTATCACTAGGTTTATAATCATTAGGAAGAATGTGTATAAATAATTTATATATTAAAAAGACAGTCCACCCATAAAATCAGTGCTTCTGTCGCCATTATAATTATAATTTAAATAAAAAGAATGATTTTTTTGGGGTTGACTGTCCCTTTAAACTGAAGGTAGTTTTTACTTGTTCCTAATGGTCATACAACTGTGTCAGGGGTCCAATAATCAGTAGTTTATGTGATATAAACACCATTTAGAGTAAATACTGCATTGAATAGTTCAATTCCAAAACAAAACAAAATCATCCATGGGGGAGCCTTATTTTACTTGTTACCTTGTACGTTTATATATTTGTTTTATTCAGACCTGAAATGACTTTCATTTAATAATTACTTTTATACCACCCTATAAAAGTTATACATTGCAAACATAATGAAGACAAAACATGAAAGCTATTCAAACTTGAAAAAATATATACGTAAGTGAAATAAAAGATACTTACCGGACTACGCCTCTGTGACCAGCAAAAGGGAAGAGAGAACACATACCTAATCAAAGAGTGAAGATCAGTGAATACTAGCATAAATAGTTTAGAACACACAATAACATTGTTCCTCCTGCAAGTCTGAAATCCTGTCATAAACTTAACATCAAAGTAGTAATTAAAAATGGTTTGAAAGTTGAAATTAAAAATAGGTTGTTGCTTTTTAGTCACACTATATACATTATGTATAAAAATGTGATTCTAGGATGTTACGGTAGCATATACACTTTTTCTAGGATGAACAGCATCCTGCATTTTTTGTCTCTACATTTAGTTCACACGGTCCTACATAAAGGACAATTATACTCACCTCCCCCTCTCTCCTCTTCCTCCATAGCTTCATAGTACCCAGGGTGAGGACCCAAGTCTCCCTCAGCACTGCTGCATGCATTTCTGTCTAGAAACGCAGTAAAAAAATGCATACAATGCAAACAGTATAAAAACGTACTGATTAAAACAGGGGTGGGCAATTAAATTTCACAGGGGGCCGCATGAGAAATTTGGATTGTCATGAAGGGCTGGACCAATAGGTTCAAATCAAATGTCATAGAGATTGCAAAACTGGGTTTTATAAAAAGATCAATATATATAATTAATATATCTGGTCCATTGGATTTTTTTTGATTGAGTTGTGTTGTATTTTAGATCCATACCATCAAATTCAATTTATCAATTGATCAGATTATTTTTTTTAAAGTAAAGTTAATAAATATAAATAAATTGAGCCTGAGAATCAATTAATATAAAGATTTTTGTGGGTACTAGTCTAGTATTGTGCACTTTATAAACAATATCTTTCCACTTGGCAGTAAGCAATTTACATAAAGAAGAACTGTATATACAGCTTCCATGTTGCTAATGTGGTCTCCAGAATGGACTCTCTTTTCATAAATTATAGGACAAAAAGGCTCTGCCAGTTCTCTTTGGGTTTTACTAAGGGCTATAATTTTCAGGAGAATTGCTGCTTCAACTGACTACAACCAACTTATCATCTACAAATTTTGCTGTATTTCTGTAATCCGTTAGCCAAGGTAATGGTCCGTTATTTGGCACCCTTTCCTAAGAAGAGCTTAGTATTCTTCTTCCTATTGTGATGCATGACACTTCTACTAAAATTCCGATGTACCTTTTTATTTGTTGGGCTAACACCTTTCAAACAAGCCTAGGATGATGTCTCTAGCTTCTCTGGATCTTAAGTTATAGGCTTTTGAAGTTACACTTTCCAGACTGCCCTGTATCTGCGTCTTTGTGACAGGCATGTGTTATAAATTATCATAAGCCCCACCCCCCAAAACATTGATCTTTTCTGAAGCTAGTTACAGACCTGCAACCCTTCTCTGTCAATTTATTTTTTAGGCTTGTGGCTAGCTTTTGTGTGTTAGCGCATGAGTTTCTGTTTCTTATTTAAATTGAGTTAAAGGATACTGCAAGTGGTGCGCATCAAAAATGGTGATTGCGCGCGTAGTCACAGCGCAGATAGTAGACCATGGACACCTCAATTTCAATGTGGTGCCTATGCAATGCGCAAAGCGGGTGCAATCAAAAAAACATCTCTCTACAAAATTGCACCAACATCCATTTATGGTGTACAACTGCATATGTGCCAGGAACAAGCTTATATCTGGATATTACAGGAAGGAGTTTTATTTTCTAAAGGTGGCAAGGTGGCAAAATAATATTGATTTTTCTTAAAAATATTGTCCACACTGCTGCCAATTTTTTTGAATAACTGTTTTATATACCAATCTCCTTTCTAAATATTGAGTTTTAATACTTGAACATAATGTATATGTTAGAAGTACATATATCTTAATGATGTAACAAAACTAATTCCATAAGGAAAACACTGTATATGTATTGTCAAACAATGTTTATAAATCTAAAAATACTGAACACTAAATATTAAGTTTTAACCAAGAATGCATTAAAGGGTATGTCCATCAAAAAAGTAAGTTGGTTTCTATCTGATTTACTGAAGAGGAGATAAATAAATAAAATCTCTTACCTCCCGTTCTTCAGTAAATCTTACAGGAGAGGAGGAGACACTTACCCGCGGACCTGCTCTAGTGCCGACTTCACTGACAGTCTCCAACACGTCCTCACTCCTTTGCACTGTGCGCGTATGCGATCACAGTGCAAATGACTGGAGAAGCGTAGGAGGCGTCGGGGAATTTGGTGCTGGAGCGGGTCCACAGGCAAGTGTCTCCTCCTCTCCTGTAAGATTTACTGAAGAACGGGAGGTAAGAGATTTTATTTATTTATCTCCTGTTCTTCAGTAAATCAGATAGAAACCAACTTGATGGACATACCCTTAAAGATCCACTTAATTTGTACCTTTTTTTTTTCTGAACAGCCCGATACTTTTTTTGTTTAAAGATAGATGTAGTTTTTAAAAAAAATAATAAGTAATACGTTGTGGTTATTATATAGTAATCTATGTAAAAAGAAGTAAAAAATATTATTGGCCACCAGTAGTATTGTAGCAGAGACCAGGCCTCTATGTATGATCAAAAAAAGGGGTGTCTTGAACCCTATTATCCATAATAATTATCCACACTGAAGGAAAATTCTTTAGGGAATTTAGAGAATATATCATAACTGAATTTAGCATGGTTAATGCCTACTTAAGGGTAGTAATAGAACTGTAACTTTAAAATACTGCATAATGGGTTAAAGATCTTTGAAACTCTCATTGGCCTTGAGAGATAAGGAAGGGTGCTAAGTGTTTGGGATGAACAGTTGAAATGTTTTGGTTAAATGAAATGAGATGAGAACAGATACATGGAGCCTCAGAAATAAGATTATCCTGACCAGAGACATTGGTTGGGAACTAAAAGGAAGTAAGCCCTCCTTAAGGGGGTGTAAATTATTAAGGAATCCGCCAAAGCGTTATCTGTGAATTTCAGGACATTTTTTCCTGGTCATAAACACAAACCTGAATACCACCAACCCCCACAAAGACACCTACTGACCTACCCCTCCATTCCAGTGGCAACCACATTTAAAGGGTAACCATAGTCAAAACACAAATTTTGATCTATCATCAATAAGTTAGTTTAATGGTCATAAATGCAAAAAACCATCTATGCTCCTTACAGTTCTCCTGCTGTGCGTATTCCAAGTCCAGTTCGGGAGCGAAGGTCCGTAAGTAGGATTGTGATGCTAACTTGGCGTTTGGGAGTGGCCTACAATATGTAAAAAGTTTTTTTTTTTTTTTATGGTGGAGATACCATTTAAAGGGTAACTAATCAAAAATCCAATTTTGACCAATAATCAAAAAAAGTTTTTCTGTTTTTTTTTTAAAAGAATAACATCGTGTGTATAAAGTTTTTTTTTTAAATTCAGTTAAAAGTAAAAAAAAGTTCTTGGGACAGGGGATACAGGACTGGTTTTCTACCTTCCAATATTGTTCCTGTGAGGAACATTAGCCTAAAGAAAACCAATTCTGCCAGTCTTCCTCCTGGCTTCAGCACTATCTTTAATACAGGATTAGTCCAGGACTAGCCTGGCAAATGAAAACTGTACGTCCTGTAGTTCCTCAATGAAACAATATTGGGTGGTAGGAATAATCATTCTTATATCCCTGCCCAAGGTACTTTCAATTTTTAATAAGTTAATTTTTAGAGTATAGTTATCCTTTAGCCCCCAACCTGACACAGGTAAACACACCTACTCTTTTTATTCCGGTGGTAGCCATACTTAAAGGGTAACTAAAATGTAAAAAAAAAAAAAAAAAAAAAAAAAATTTACCCCCCCCAACCTGACAAGTACACAACCTACTGACCTACCCTTCCATTCCCATGACAGCCAGACTTAAAGGACAACTATAGTCAAAAAACTAAATTTGATCTATCATCTATAAAAGTTAGTTTTATGCTGAGAAACGCAAAAAAGACCCCCCCCCCAACCTGACACATGTACACACACCCACTCACCTACCCTTCCATTTCTGTGGCAGGCATACTTAAATGGTAACCTAAGAAATTGTTTTGATATGTTGCAAGTATTACTCAGCTAAACAATCAATGATGAACTTCGGCGCACACCGGAATGCAAGACACCAGCCACTCCTTAATACAACACGCTTTATTTACACCAGTGCCATAACAGGAAACTCCCATAGCCTTACGCGTTTCGAGTGTACACAGGGAAATTGAGGGATAAGTTTGTACTCCTCAATTTCCTAGGGAAATATAATATTTGCTGAATATCTTTTAGTTAATCACCCACGTCTTAGCTGACCTGTAAAAGAAACCAGTTCAAAGATGTCGTACATAATATGTAACAGGAAGTGATGTCACATACAATTAAGCATATTTGAAACAAAAAATAAAAACATTATGCATTTGTATGATTTTAAGAAATTATTGGAATTTGTAGAAATGTACAGCACTATATGAACAAAATAGAGAAATGTGTCTAGATGCATTGTTCTATGTGCGTATCAGATGTTTGTTTTTTTAAATTTGTTTTAACATGATAAATCCACAAAACCTGAACCCCAGTTAAGAATAAATATACAGTAGAGATGTGCAGTCAACCACTTGAATCTCCAATATCACAAAAAAAAAAAATGAATAAGACAACCCTAAACCTAAATGTTATTTTACTTTCCTTCCGCAATAACTTTAGAGATGGATTCTATGCAATGCTTATGTGGATAACCAAAGATGTATTGGTGTCAGTATATGAAATCTAGTTAGCTTCCATGCAGAAGGGTCTAAATCAGCGGCGACACCTGTGATTAGCTGAGATGGAATGCTAAGCAGAAGAAAGCAGAGGGGACAAAGGCTGGTAAGTAGGTTTAGTCGAGGGTTTGGGGGGCACTTAGCATTGTATCAAAAGTTTTTTTTTGGGGGGGGTGGGGGGGTGGACATACCCTTTAATGTAAAAGCTTTCCTCCTCAGAACATTGACACACTGAAAGATACTACTTTAGTAAGTTGCATTTACGTACATGTAAGAAGTAGGATTCTGTAACTAAGAAGGCTTCTATATTGCTGCCATTGCCAATACAGGCCCATGTAGTCAAACTTAAACAGCCTAGTTAGTGTTTGCACCTATTGGCCACACTCCCTGACCTCACTATTCACTGTCTCTATACACAGACCATTATGGAAACCTCTGATAAGACTTCGGATATCCCGATATCGTACAATGTCAGATCATGTATGGACGATCGTCCACCAATCTTCCAATAATTTCCCCGGGCCAGTTAATTTTTTCTGTCCAAAGGACAATCCAGTCATACGACCCACAGATCATACGATCGGGTTGTAGTATCTATGGCTACCTTTAGTGACAGAGGCTGGATCTTTGTACTGTAGCATGATCCTTAAACGCATGTCGAGAATGTCCCATACACTGTATGATTTTCTTAAAAATAAGTTCATGTACATTCAATATCTAGATTTATCCTGTCATTGAGCAAAAATGTTTTTACAATAACAATGCAACCAGTGGTAATTAATTTGGCTTGAAAAAGCCAAATTACTGTTCTATTTCTTCTTCTTTTTCTTCTTCCGCTTTTTTGGACCGTATCTCCTCCCACAGTTTTTGAGCTAGAGACATGAAATTCGGTACAGACGTGCGGAGCATATAGGAGAAGCGTGCTATCTTCTAGCTAAGGAATCCACGGAAGCGTTACCGGTGAATTTCCGGACATTTTTTCTCATAGACTATAATGGTAACAATCCTCAAATGTGGATATTTCAAAACCGTTTTTTTCATGGTCATAAATACAAATGGTGATACCCCCAACCCCCCACACAGACCCAGGTACACCCACCTACTGACCTACCTTTCTATTCCCATTGAAGCCATATTTAAAGGGTAACTTAAGTCAAAAAAACTAATTTAGATTTATCCTCAATAAAAGATAGTTTTATGGTTATAAACACAAAAAAGACATACCCCCTCAACCAGACCCAGGTACACACTTACTGATCTACTTATCCATTACAGTGGAAGCCATACTTAAAGGGTAACTAAAGTAAAAAAACTAATTTAGATTTACCCTCAATAAAAAATAGTTTTATGGTTATAAACACAAAAAAGACATACCCCCTCAACTAGACCCAGGTACACACACCTACTGATCCACTTATCCATTACTATGGCAGCCATACGTAAAGGGTAACTAAAGTAAAAAAAAACTCATTTTGACCAATCATCAAAAAAGTTAGTATTTTATCCCCCAACCTGATATGAATACACACACACCAACTGACCTACCTTTAATGCATGTGACATATTTAAAGGGTAAGTAAAAAACAACAATGTCCTCTTCATTGACATTATTGAGTTTTAGTTCTTGAAGAACTGGCTTTCTCAATTCAGAATGACTTGTACAAGAATCTGTGGCAATTAACACCTGGCTGGGATATGCAAATTGGGATTTTCCAGGGTACATGATTGCCACAGATTCAAATCAGTTGGGGTTGGGGGCAGGTAACTGACAATAGACCATTTTTAAAA
This sequence comes from Hymenochirus boettgeri, assembly GCA_019447015.1. Lineage (NCBI taxonomy): Eukaryota > Metazoa > Chordata > Amphibia > Anura > Pipidae > Hymenochirus > Hymenochirus boettgeri. The sequence continues at coordinate 144,929,091 of CM033472.1, forward strand.
TTATTTTTTTAAGTGTGGGTATGCCCTTTAACTAACCAATAGCTGTGGCTCTTACCTCTGAAATCATTAGCATAGTGCAGAAATCTTCTGTAATTCTGTAGGTTTTTGGCAATTTCGGATTTCTACAACCCTCCTTCCTAGTGAAAAACAATTGGCTTTCTGACTGCTAAGTAAACCTACATTACAGTTCTGGTAAAGAAAGACAGCAAAGGGGCTGGGGAATTCAAGGAGCATGTGCAGAAAAGCTGCAGAATTAAATTGGCATCAATTTGGAGAATTTATCTGTTTCAGAGAAGAAAAACAGCTATATTTAGTTATGAATTATATAATTCTGTCTTTCACATGCTACAGAAATGTGTCTCTGCAAGTTTGTGACTGACCTTCATGTTGCCAAATGCCGACTATTTACTATTATTGCAAATGTTTTACTTCTTGCATTTATGGTAATATTTCTTCTATAATTCCAGGGGTGCCACAGGGCTCTGTTTTGGACCCTTGCTGTTCTCCTGAATGTACCACCGAACTCAACCTCCTAAACCTGACCCCAACCATCTTGGATTTTGCTCAAGATAAGCTTAATAACCCTCAGTGTGACATAACCATGAGCACTTACATCTTATGGCTAGTTTCACGTAATCTCCTTTTCCATTTCTGCAGAGAACCACAGCCAGCAGAGTTTGCTTGCGCACACCCCCTCCTCTGCAAAAACGGGAAAGAGAGGACTACTGACCTAGTTTGCAGAAGAGCAGCATGATTTAACTGCATTGCCTAGTCTACATCTAGACAATATTATAAGTACATATATAAATACAAATAAAATGTATTAAAACATTCCCAGAACAAGAGCGAATGCTGTTTTTTTGGAGATAAGGCATATTGCTTATAGTCAAAACAGTTATAAAGAATGTTGATAAAGCAGCAAGAAAGAGACATGTACAATACAAAAAAAAATTGCTTAAAGGAGAACTTCAGCAGAAGACTTAAAGGCTATAAAAAACACATTAACCTGTTCATCAGTAGTTTCAAAGTGACAATACATCCATCTGAGGTTGTTGAAATTTAAATAAACTTGCTTGAATAAACTTCCCATGGTGCTTAGTTTCTAGGGACTGTGATACATTTTCAATCCTTTACTACCATATTTTAATAATAAAAAAATAAAATGTAAAAAAAAAGAAAAAAAAAAAAAAGAACAAAATGCCCTGAAGGTGAGGATGCATATTTCAAAGCTTGTGAACACAGTATTAGAACATAGGAATCAACAACAAATAGTAATGTAATGTTTAGAGTGTGATAAAATTGCAGCATTGTCATCAAAAGGATTCACGTGCTTCAACACACACAGGCTTCACACAATCTCCTGCAGGAACACTCCTAGATTTACACATACAGGCATGTACACAGAGAGACACTTATATACAAGCTCTCAATATCATAGACAGCCATTCATGCACATATACTCACACCCTTTCTCAGGCACTCACTCTCTTACACAGACTGGCACTCATGAACAGGAAATCACACACAAACATGGTCTTCAATGAAATTGTGTGTGCTACATACCGTAGCACTTATATTCCAGCAGATTATTGTGTGCGCAGGGCTGCAGAGTTGTGTGCACAGCTGAGAGTGACAGGCACTAATGCACCGGCATTAAATCACATTGACAGGCACTCATATACACAGGGGCAGTCCTAGAACTTTTGTCATCTGAAGCAACAAATTAAAGACACTTGTGTATCCTACTGCGGTAGATGGGTGTGGCTTGTGGTGGTGGGCTGACAAATGCTGACTGGTGAACTGGAGGGCTGACTTTACACGTGCTGGTGAACTGGAGCGTTGACTTCACACTAGTTGGTGAACTGAAGAGCTAACTTTACGGTTAAGATGCCCACCTCTCACAGACTGGTACATATAAGATGCCCTCATCCCCAGCCCACACACACAAACTCACAGCACCGCCTCATACTTGGTAAAATATCCAGCACCGCCTCATACTTGGTAAAATATCCAGCCGCCCATACTTGGTAAAATATCCAGCACGCCTCATACTGTGGTAAAATATCCGCAAGCACCGCCTCATACTTGGTAAAATATCCAGCACCGCCTCATACTTGGAAAATATCCAGCACCGCCTCATACTTGGTTAAAATATCCAGCACCGCCTCATACTTGGTAAAATATCCAGCACCGCCTCATACTTGGTAAAATATCCAGCACCACCTCATATTTGTTTAAAAGGTTGTGGTCTTGATTCACACCAGTTCTATATATATTCTGGATTGGGTCCAATACTGGGCTTCATAGCTCACTCTGTACAGTGTTGTTAGTACACCAATGTGTTTTGAACTCATATGCAAGGTTCGTCTGTGTGGCACTAGAACTTTCTTTCCTGGTTATGTCCACAACCAATGATAGGTTCCACCCCACACAGACCTGTTACACATGGGCCAAAAGATACCACACACTAATACTTTGTAGGGAACATGGGATGGCGGAATTCTTGGCGTTTCTAACTCTTGCATAAAATTAAATACACCTGCCACTTAGTCACCTACAACACACTGTGTACGATTAGTGTATGGTATTCTCTCCCAATAGGTCAGAGAACAAAAAAAGGCCATCCTATATCCCTTTAGTTTTTTGCCCTTTATATAAAAGCTTTGGGTGCCCTGAAGGAAAAATGGGGACTGTATGCGGACGACATTTTCTATTTAGATGCTTCAGAACTGTGTCTATAATCAGTCCACTCTGCAATGAAACAATTTGATCCCTTATTGGATCTTTATCAACTGTATTTTAACCAATTGGCTCCACTGCTGCAGTAACCCATACCTTGACCTTGGCACTCCATACAGACTAAGTTTTCAAATACCTTGGTATCCAAACACCCCCACCACATCTAAATTCACAATATTGCACTACTTTTACACACCTTGGGAATAGACATCCTAGAACTACTGCTGAATCACGGAAGGTACATGCAGATACCGTTAATCAAAAGCTTTAGGTTTATTAGTTGCATTGGTTTTTCATTTTATTCATCATCCCCCCTGTATTTTTAGTAACTAGATACAAAAAACATATTGCATGTTGTAGAAATGTACTCATCCCTATTTTATTCCTCCTTAACATTTTCTTGTTTAGGCATGCAAATATTACTTATTTGTGTGCTCAATAAAACTAATATTTAAAAAAATCATTATTGAATGGCAAGCGTAAGGACTAGGAGCGTAGCCCATTTAATATGATATGCCCAGCTTTGCAAACATGCACGAAAATTAGTATTTTCAGGAATATACATTATATATGTTTCCTTCCTTGGTGTATCTGGTAAGTAGTTCTTCCTGTTGACCTCCAGATGTTGCTAATGACCCTTCAAAAAGTGTAACCATAGATACTGCAAATATAAGTTTAGTTGCTATAGAAACATCTAACATGTCATATATAAACAGGGAAATGGGACTTAAAGGACAATATAAAAAAAATAACATCACTCCCATTACATGTCCACACTTTCAGCAGCTGAAATCGCTTACTCACATTTACAGCCGTGCTGCCCTCCCTTAGAGGAGGGCAGCACGGGCAGCATAGATGAGTGCTAAAAGCCCGCCACTTAAGACGGCCCAGGGCCATGGTTAACATATCACTTGTCATTGGCTGGTGGGAATGTCAGTTACAACCTCTCTCCTCTTCCTCTGCCAGTCAAACAAACTTGAAATGTCCTGTTGCTAGGATACAGCCTACATAATCAAGCAGATCAAGGATGGGTGGAGGAGTGTTTTCTCGCATGCTAGCTTTGAGTGACAGTTAGAGGCAGACAATCATTACACCCCCTTCACAGCACGGCTAATTGAAGGCAGAGAGAGGCTCGAAATCAGGAAAAAAATGTATGGAGTGGGCTGCATACCTTTACTCTTTCTAAAGCAATTATTTTTAAAAAAAATGCATTGAGGCAATACAGTTATCCTTTAAAATATGACTTTTTAGAAATACGGTGCAGAAAACAGATATCTTAAAACAATAACATGTTTAAAGTTTGAAGAAAAAATAAGCAATAGAAATTAAATATAAAACATGTCTTTTTTGCATTATTAGTGTAATTTGTCTAAAATCTAATAGTGGTTATCTTTACAACAATATTGTGTCACACTTGTAACAGCTGGAAATTACTAAAAAGTCCAGAACCTATTCCCATAGATGCCACCAGTAGATACTATGGGGGAGATGCAATAAATTTCGCAATTGCAACCTACCCGCACTTGTTTTACCACAATGTATTAACCACTTTGCGATCGTTAATACATTGCAAAAACGCTAGCGGTTAGTTGCAAAATTTTGCACAGCTTTAAAGACACAATAGCGCAAAAAACTGCAAAATTTATTGCATCTTTGCAAATTTAAAAAAAATTGCGATATGGCGCAGGCAGTGCAAACCCTCGCTAAAACATTAGTACATTGGTTAGCGTGAGTTAAGTGTTCATTTTCCCATTACCACGGAATATTGCATCACCCTGTATGTGTTCTGCCCGTCAGGGGGCAGAAAAATATCCCATATATACATCTGGGACATGATATCAGGGCAAAAGTTGCTAGATACTAATCTGGCTAAAAATAGCAATAGTAAGACAAGGGGATTTTTTTTTTATATTCCCCTTCTTTTCGCCTGTGACTACTTCCCTCAGAAAGAGAACTTTTTTAACCCTAGGCTCAACACACACACACCCTATTTTTGCCATACTTTCCTTTCTCCACGGCACATCACATATCTTACCTTGAAGTCTGACATTACCTCTCTTCCAGGTTGCAGCAGGCAGTCAAGGCGGCAACGCAATGTTTACATCACAGCCAAAGACATATGATGGCAGCAAAATTTGGATGCTTTAAGGCTGCACAAGCCCACACTAAGCTCCAAAAGCAGTAAAGGAGACAGCAATTGCAGCAAGGGAACATGGACTTAAAGGTAATGTATCAAACAAAATTGGGGGGGGGGTTCATGCCCTTTAATTATATATTGCATTTTTACTCTGTTGTAATGAGTTTACTAAAACGCTGCAATTGAGTTTCAATATAAATGGTGGACCCAAGTGATTTGGTGGTAGGCCAAAGAATGAAGATACATATGAGATATAAATAAATAAAAAAACACACCGAAATTTAACAAATATATCAAAACTTTATTTTGGTACCCACCTGATAGCATACCAATGCAATTATTGATTTGTATGCTTTATGCTATTAGTGCAGAGGTGCCAAACCAGGCCCAGGCTGGGGGCAGACACTAGCGGCTTTTTGGCTCTGCCCCCAGACAGCCAATGCCAAACAAACTGCCACGCCCATATGGCAGACCAGAGGTCCGCAGGATGGGCATCAAATATATGAGAGAATATCCAAATTATTTTATTTTGTTTGCCCATCAAACTCTGCTTGGCTCAATGCTATCAAGCACTAACCTCTTAATGTTTCCTTTATTATGTATACACACATGTGCCATGTACACATGTGGATGTGCCAAGGAGAAAGGATCTAGACTTATTGTGCATGGCATAGTGCCTTTGACAAACGAGACAGCATGTTGAAAGGTACTGATAGTGAAGAAAAATTATGCCACTGTAATTGTCCTTTACCTTTTTTAGAATTGATCTCATAATATAAAGTGCTTAAGATTTACTTTAGTCTTAATTTGTTTACAGAAATAATTTTTTATAGAGCACTGAATTAAAGTCTCACACTTCCAAAACAAGTAAGAACTTACCGCATGAGAGGGAGAAAGAGAAATGTTTCCTATTGATGCCTTAAGTTCATCTACAGTTGCAGCACTTTTGACGTTATCTTTGGCCTGCAAAGGCTTAATTTTGATATTAAACTTTTTCCGTGTCTCTTGTTCTTCATCTGATTCACTTGAAGAATAGAAGTGTTTTCCTTTGGTAGGTGAATCACAGTTAAAGATCATAAAGAATCTGTGTGTTTGAAATAAGTACCATCATATAGATCAGGGATAGGCCACCAGTAGATTTCCAGATGTTTGAAAATGACAACTCCCAGCATTCCCAAATTACAGTGTTAGTGAGGTAGCATTGAATATTCCTACCTCCCAATATAATTTTTTTGTATTGGGAGGTACAGTTTTCATCTCCCAGGTTAGTGTCCTAGACTTTACTGTATTAAAAATCATGCTGAAACACTGAAGAAACTGGGCAAAAGCAATTTCATTTGTACTGGTGCACCTCACAGAATTATTATACATATTCAGGGTTATTCAATAAAAGTTCTTATAGTTTAAAATGGTGTTAGTTTTGCCACAACTAATCAGATGTTAGCTTTCAAATGTTAAATAAGTTCTGATAGAACTTTTACTGAATCTCCCTGCTTTTCGTTAAAAATGGTGCTAATTTTGCCCCAACCAATTAGATATTCTTTAACATTTCAAACATAACATCTGATTGGTTGGGGCAAAATAAGCACCATTTTTTTTACGATAAGAACTTGTATTGAATAAAGCAGAATTACCAATATACACCCCTTGTTGCAGGGGTATGTATAAAACCACTGCTGTGTATGATTTCTGTATGGTTTGCAGCAACCTATGAATGGTTGGCGCAAGTTAAAGGAAGTGTTCTCTCAGAAATGACATATTTTACAAACTTCTGTATAATAACCTCCCCTGTGCCCCAGTCTCCAGGATCCCTTTCTTGTGAAAAAATCCTGCTTGTAGCCTCTGCAATCAGCTTGTAAAGTTCTGCTCGTTTTTGATGGGAGTGTCCTTCACTCGGCACTGCTTGTTGTCTATCTGCTGGACTGACATGTTATAACCCTGCCCCTTTTGTTCCCATGACCAATAGGCTTTTCCTCTCTTCACGTGAATTTTTTTTAGTGCATCAGATTTCAGAGTTTACTGTAAGTAGAGAGGGGAATATTAACACAGCTCATCTACTGAACTGAGGGATCACTGACAGACAACTTACACCTCACTTGGTACTGAATAATGAAATAAAATATACGTATTTATTAATGTTTATATTGATTTCTATGTATATAGCAGTGTGTTACTGTGTGTGTCAGTGTGTGTGTAGCTGTGTGAGTCTGTCAGTGTGTTTGTGTAACAGTGTCAGTGTGTTTGTATAACGGAGTGTGTCAGTGTATTTGTATAACTGTGAGTCTGACAGTGTGTTGGCGTAACCGAGTCTGTCAAATGTGTTGGTGTAACTGTGTGAGTCTGTCAGTGTATTTGTATAACTGAGTCTGTTTGTTTGTGTAACTGTTAGGGACTGTCAGTGTGTTTGTGTAACTGAGTCTGTCAGTGTGATGGTGTAACTGTGCGAGTCAGAGTACTGTGTGAGCCTGTCATTCATCACGCACAACCCTTTCCATAGTGCCTGTGCATCGCTTTCAGCATAGTATTTGAGGTTGAATAAAGACATACATCCATCCAGTTCAACCGATCTAGCAATATCCTCATTTCCTGCCTAACTGTTGATCCAGAGGAAGGCAAAAAAAAAAAAAAAAATCACCAAATTTATGAAGGGGGAAAAAATTCCTTCCTGACTTCAAGTGGCAATCTGAAATTTCCCTGGATCAACTCTACTTTATATGTATCAATACCAGTAACTTGCAACATTCCTTGTTTGCAGAAACTCATCCAGCTTTTTCTTGAAACTGAATAATGAACCTGCCATAACAACGTCCACTGGAAGACCGTTCCATAGCTTCACCGCTCTCACAGTGAAAAACCCTTTCCAAGCTTGAAGCCTAAACCTTTTCTCGTGTCCTTTGACATGTTCTATTGGTGAACAATGCCCCAGATAGTTTATTGTATGGCCCGTTAATGTATTTATACACAGTAATCATATCCCCACGCAAGCGCCTTTTCTCCAGCGTACATAATTGTAACTTTTCCAGTCTCTCTTCATATTCAAGCTCCTCCAATCCCCTTATTAATTTAGTTGCTCTTCTCTGAACCCTTTTCATTTCAAAGATGTCCTTTTTGTACACAGGGTTCCAAAATTGCACTGCATATTCCAAATGAGGCCTTACCAATGCTTTGTAAAGTGGGAGAATTACATTTTCCTCCCTTGAATCCATACCTCTCTTTATACAAGACAATACCATGCTGGCTCTGGCTGTTGCCGCCTTACTTCCTCATAAAAGCCAAGCAAGTTAGTTTGACAAGATCTATTCCTCCTAAATCCATGCTGGTTACTACTTATAATGTCAGTCCTTGAAACATAATCTAGAACATGTTCCCTTATTAAACTTTCAGGATCTTCCCCACCACTGAAGTTAAACTTACAGGCCTGTAATTACCCGCTGTGAACGACTACCCTTTTTGAATATTGGAATAACATCACTTTTTCCAATCCAGGAGGCACACCACCGACATGAGGGAATCAGAAAAAAATAAGAAACAAGGGCCTAGATAAAACTGAACGTAGCTTCCTAAGTACCCGAGGATGTATTTTATCCGGTCCAGGAGATTTATTAATATTACCGTATATACTTGAGTATAAGCCAAGGTTTTTAGGTTTTTAAAATAAACCTAAAAACCTTACCTCGGCTTATACTCGAGTCAAGGTCTTCCTTACCGCGATCGATGTTGCTGAGGCTCCAAATCTGGCTGCCGCACGCTCTGTAAGTCCTGTGAGTTTGCCGGCTGACGTCAGTACTCGGCGCCGGGCAGTGAGAGGCTCCGAGTAGTGACGTCAGCCGGCAATCCACAGGACTTACAGAGCGTGCGGCAGCCGGATTTGGAATCTTAGCCTCAGCAACATTGGAGCCTCAGCACATTGATCGCGGTAATTCTGGGAGGAATCTCCAGGGAGGGAGGAAGGGAGGGGGCTCTACACTGCAGTTGCTTTTTAACTGCAGAATTCCCATACAGTTGTTTGGAAACTACAACTCCCAGCCACTAAAGCATGCTGGGAGTTGTAGTTTCCAAAACATCTGTATGGAAATTCTGCTGTCTATTTAAAGGGCAACTTAAGCATCAATCAGAAGGCAGTAGTGGTCAGAATTTCTACCCTCGACTTATACTCGAGTCAATCAATTTATCCTAATTTTTCAGGTAAAAACAGGTACCTCGGCTTATACTCAAGTATATACGGTAACCTTATTTACTTCTTTCTGTACCATATCCTCAGTTAACCAAAGTGCACTTGAATCTTTTATACCATTATTGCTACTATACTCTATGATATCTGTACTTGAATCTTCTATAGTGTATATAGAGGGAAAAAAATTATTCAAGACATTTGCTTTATCGCCATCCTCCGTAACTTATCCCCATTAATTAATGGTGCCACATTCTCAGTCCTCATCTTCTTACTATTAATATACTTAAAAAAAATGTTAGGCTTAGTGATGCTTTGTTCAGCTATCCTAACTTCATTATTAATTTTAGCTAGTTTGATTGCTTTCTTATACTCCTTGTTACAGTTTTTATAATCCCTAAAGGCCCTTTCCGTTCCCTCGGCCTTAAAGGTTCCTAGTGTAGGTAGGAAAGAGACAGTCATCCATCACACACAGGCCTTTCCGTTCCAATAGTGTCTGTGCATCACTTTCATTAATTTGTATCTGTTACTCCAAAAACATCTTACATTCAAAAGTGGAATGCTAGGAGTTCTCTAAACTTTATACCATCAGACTAAAGTAGTGTCTAACTCATTCTGTCCAATCAATGTCTATAAACCTGACCTACCTGTGCAAGTGCCAAAATGGAACGGATAGAAATAAATATTACCCTCCCACATTCTACAACACTCCAATGTCCCCCATAATTCTGTGGATGTTATGGGACATGCTATGGGCACTACTTTTCCACCCCACCCCGTCCCCATAATGAAATGCAATTAAACTTAACCTACATCCCCCTCCCAACTCACCCGTATAGTATAACCCATACTATAAATAGCACCCCCATAGTATAAATAACACTCCCATATTTAAATAGCACCATAGCACCCAATACATGGTAAATAGCACCCCACATATAAATAGCACATTATATATATATATATATATATAGCACCATAGCACCCAATATATAAATAGCACCCCATATATAAATAGCATCCCCCATATAGCATGTGGTTAAGATTTTTTGGGTGACCGTCTCTCGGGGCCCCACAGTCGCAGCGCCACAATTTTGGTACCCCTGGAAAGCCCACGGTGTCCTTTGTCCAGGGACCCCACATGCCCTGGCCCACTCAGCCACGGAGATACAACCCCGCAAAGTGACCTGGGGGGCCCCCAGTAGGCTTAAGACCAGTGCAAAAATAATTTTTCAGGGTCCTGGTGTAGCAGAGCCTGGCAAAGTGTGTAGAGTAAAAAATCTTTACCTTTCTCTTCTGCTCCTTATGGTTGTTCTGCAAGGCCTGATAAAGTCCAAAAAAAATTAATAGTAGAAGCCTTTTTGTGTGCAATTCATGTCCATCACTTTCTGCTACTCTAAGAGGAGTCCGGCATGCAAAGTTGAGCTCTCCCTCCCTCCATTCAGATACCTTGGCGATGTATCAATCTTTTAAAATATAAAAATTTAACTTCGTTAGGGGAACCCTCCCCAACCCTAAATGCTAGGTTTACAACTTACCCCACCTTCATTCCTTCGCCCCTTCCAATCACAGATGCGGCTGCCGGTCCGGCCCCTTCTTCTCTTTCATTCCTGGAAGTAGCAGAAGAGGCTGTGACCAAGGGAACGAAGGTGGGTAACGGGTAAGTACATTTCTGTGCTGATTTTTAATTTGTAAACTTAGCTTTTAGTGTGTGTGTGGGGGGTGTCCCTACATTATATGTTTTTTGACAATTGGGGGTGGAGATACACTTTAATGCCCAACATTTATTTTGAAATACACATTTCAATTTAATTTGCAGTCCTGCAAAAAGTCCAGCAAAGGCAGAAACTGTATTTTAATTTCAATTTCTAAGTCAAGGTCAAGGTCATTCATAAAAGCACTGGACCCAAAAGGACAAACCCCTAAAGAACAACACTGATCAAACACCTTTACAAAATCACATTCAAAATGAGCCTCCTTGTCGGTTGTAATAGTCATTGATGGACGTTTCGGCTAACAATTTTCAAAACTTTGTACAGAGCTTAAGGGTCTCACTTTGCTTCCTCCCCCCCTCCACTGCTGAGAAAATGTAGAATGTAGTGTCACATGAGAGATTTATCAAGTTTGAGGCTTGGGTGTATCCTCTCCACACCATTGAGCCTGCCTGAAGTTGTTTTACATCTTTTAATTATAATTAAAGGGCATGTCCACCCCCAAAACTATAATCCCCCCAACTACTGGCCCCATCATGTAGTGTAGTTTAATCCTTACCTCACATCCCAGCTCCATATGGTTCTCCTGTAGTCCCCCCCAAAGTCCCAAAAACTGCCCACCAGGAGGATAGCAGGACTCTGCCTCCTACCTGGCCTCCGGGAGAAGTTTGGCATGCGTACTGCAGCCCTTCTCCCCCTCCCTCTTAGGATTCCCTCCCCCTAGAGTAAATTGCTTTACATATAGTATTCCCCCTGTCCCCCCAGCCCCAACTGCTACATTTTTATCGGGAGAAGTTTGGCATGCGTACTGCAGCCCTTCTCCCCCTCCCTCTTAGGATTCCCTCCCCCTAGAGTAAATTGCTTTACATATAGTATTCCCCCTGTCCCCCCAGCCCCAACTGCTACATTTTTATTTTTAGAAAGTGCCCCAAACATTACTTACCTCCCCTCTTTCCTCCGCTGCACTGAATGACCGGCAGCCGCGTCAGCGATAGGCTATCACAGACGCGACTGCCGGTCCCGCCCCTCTGCTTGCATTTTCTCGCAAGCAGAGGGCCGGCAGCGCGGCGGGGGAAAGAGGGGAGGTAAGAGAAACTGTATTGGGGAACAAGGAAAGCCAAGCCAACCTTGGGTGATTTTGTTTTTTTATGAAGTATACTGAATGTCATCGCTGTAACCCAGAGGGGGTAGTGGGGAATAGATGTCTTGGTCCTATAGCGTTGGGTACAGACCTTGCAGCCCTACCCCATACGAGCCATTTAATACCAATATGGTCAAAAAGTTTATGGACGGAGTACACCCAAGGACAGATGTATGACTTTATAAAACCATCAACACAGTCAGTGTTGCTGTGTACTCTATGTGTTGATGGTATGCATCTATCTTCCATACATTTTGAACACACAGGGTGACCTGTGTGTTTAAGTGTGACTACTTATTTCATACTTTATATCTTCCTCCATTAGCACTCTATCAGGAAAGGGGACTCAGTATGGGGCTCCGTGCTGTCCCTCCTACAAACAGTCTCATTACCACTCTATTTGTATTTCATTTGGATTTAAAATATTTTTATAAAATAGCACATTACAAATTTTGCTAATGTTGTTATGGTGGAGTGGTGCAAATGCTCTGATACTGGAGACCAAAACGGTGGGGAAGACCCACTAAACCATATGTTCCTCAGGATCTGTGTTTCTCCTCAGTTTGTCTTCCCCTCAAACAGATCTGGACACTAATGCAATTTTGAATGTAGTACCGACTTCTGTACTACAGTCTTCAGTCCAGCATTTTATACTGGAGCTGGAATTTCACTCAAAATCAGACACTTTTCCCCCCTAATTTTGGTTCTGTACATAATGAACTTTTAAATGAAACAACTCTGATGACAGTTTAAGAGATGCAGCTCTTTCACTTAATAGTGGGTGACAAACAATTGCATAACAATGTGAGGCAACGCAAAGCATGTTTTTAACACAATCCCGTCATTTCTGGGGTTCAGCATAATCGGGACAAATTCAATAACTGTAAATAAAATGTTTTATTTCCTAATATCTTGCTTGAAAACCGCTTTGGCTGGCAATGGCTGCCTGAGTCTTTAGAACTCATTGCCAATCACCAGATGCGTTTTTTTTTCCTCCCCTCTTTTTTTTAACGCTCTGCTTCGCCAGGCGTTGCTTGCTGAGGCTTTTAGATTTGCTGTTTTTTGTTGGCCTTTTTGTCTGAAAGTTTAGTCTTTAAGGTACTTTATAACGTCTAAAGAATTTGATTTTCACAAATAGTACCATTAGATACAGCAAGATGCCACTTCTCCAAAACTTTTTTTTTCTAGATTTAAATCTGAGCTGGATATCTGAGAAATCATCAATTTTAATCACAAGCATTTACATGGGAAAGACCTGTCACTCCAGAAGCAGAAATTAGAATATGTAACCCCCTGCCTTTGCCTGCCTGCCAGAACACTTTCTGCAACTGGTTTATATAGATCAGCATAGAAAAAGACAGCAGGGGGATGTAATAACGATCAGTGTCCCATGGGCGGTGCAAACCAAATAGTGTGGCTAGACACTAAAAGAAGTCAGTGAGTAGGGGGGTGGGGGAATAGGAGCAGTCCTAAACATTAATAATTTAATGACAAAGCAAGCACAGATAAATATGTTGAATACCATCATTTTACTTGTCTCAAATTGTTATTTTCAAAAAATGTAAAGTTGTTTTTCAGTGAGTATAGTTGACCCTTTAAAGGGCATGTCCACCCCCCAACTACTATAATCCCCACTATAATCCCCCAACTATCTGGCCGGCCACCATTAGTGTTAGTTTAATCCTTATCACTCCATCCCAGCTCCATAGGGTCTCCTGTAAACCCCCCCCCCAAAGTCCCAAACTAAACCACCAGGAGGAAAGCAGCTCTGCCTCTATCTTGCCTCCGTAGATCATTGCCATGCGCACTGCAGCCCTTCTTCCCCCTCCCTCTCCCTCCCGTTTACTACCCTCCCCCTAGCATTACATCCCCTTAAAATATTGCTCTCCCCCCAGGTCCCCCAGCCCCACCCATGTTTTTTTTTCCAAAAGCCTCCCAAACTCTCTTACCTCTCCGCTTTCCTCGCGCTACTGATGACCGGCAGCCGCGGATCCGTGATTGCTCCGCTCAGCCAATCACAGACGCGACTGCCGGTCCCGTCCCCTCTGCTTGCATCTCGCAAGCAGAGGGCCTGGCATGTCGGCGGAGGAATGAGGGGAGGTAAGTAAAGAGTTTGGGGATGCTTTTTGAAAAAAAAAAACATTGGTGCTGGGGACATGGGGGAGCAGAATATTAAAAATCTAATTTTAGGGTGGACCATACCCGTTAACCTCAGGATAGACTTGCTTGCCTCTCAAGAATTTCCACTTCGTGTCTTTATAAACTCCTTCCTCTGTATCGTGAAACGCCGCCCAATCATTTGACTGAATTAATGCTGAACAGACGTTATGTCTCTGAACACCGTCAGAATTCATTTGGGGGGCTGCTTCTGTCCCTGTGTCATATCAATAAAAACGTTTCCAGTGCCACTGGGGCAAGCCTGTCATGCTCAACCATCACACTGCTCCACCGGGTTGTACGATGAAATGGGATGCTTTGGATAGTGAGCTATTCCTACAACCTCTCCAACTTTTTTCACGCAAATCTTCCACCCCCAAACACAACTTTCACATAATGGAAGGGAAGGACCCCCCCCCCCCCAGCTGCTAGGTTTTTAACTAAAAGAAATGCCCAGACATAGACATTACCCACCATGTGGTTCCTCTGCCTTACTGCGCCACTTACCGGGAATGGAAGAGCATAGGGTGGGACCGGCAGCCACTTCTGTGGGTTGGATTGTCTGTTTTTTTAATACTAGCACAGTGGGGCCCCAGCATCAGGGAAGAAATTTTTTTTGGGGTGGATGTGTCCCTTAAAGCTGAAAGACTGCACTTTCACTGCATCTAAAATTCATTGGGTACTGTACTGGAATCTAATATGCAAATCTGGATGCAGTTCATTGTAGAAATATTACATTTAGCAGATTTCCTGGAGGTTTGGTTAAGATTTCCATCTTTTACATGTCTTCAATGGAAATAATACCCTACTTTTGAATCAGTAAACACAGAGATATGGCCAGCATAAGGAGTCAATGCAATACCTTTGGGCTGTGTTCTAAGTGCAACTTGGACTTTTATCATGCTAAACACCCCCTTAACTTGCAAACTATTCCAAAATCTTCCATCCACTTGCACAAACAATTCACATATAACTATTAAATTGTTGGAAGAAAAATGGGTAATCGGGAGATAACTGCTCAAACTTGCTGTAATCCATGTTCAACCACATGTTTTGGATCACATGGACCCTTCCACAGTAACACGTGATTTATATAAGATTTAAGGTGGCCTATAACACCTATTTTGAATGTATCATTATTATTATGTATTCACCTGTGCACGTTTTAATATTGATTGTGTACTACTGTCATAAGCTGCCAAATAATCTATATTTAAACTAATAAGCACTTATAAAATAATCTTCACAAATGCACTTTATTACTCTAACCTTACATCTTTAGAATAGTCACATAGCACTTTAGGAATATTGTATATAGCCCAATCCAAGTAATACTGTTGACTTGAGTATAAGCCAAGGTTGACTTTTCTCCCATAGGCAACCCCATAGATATTTCCACTGACAGTCCTATAGAAGCCTCATACACAGCCCCATAGAAAGTCCAATACACATCCCCCATACAAAGCCTCACACACGGCCCTAAAGAAAGTCCAATACAAGACCCCATACACAGATGTGCCCTGCATACCTTTCTGTTCCTGAGTTTGTTGAATCCTGTTACTTCTCTCCTTTTTTCTTCTCCCTTTCCCTTGCAGTCTGGGCTGATCTGAGTGAGCAGGACAACATTTGCCTGACCCACGAAATCAAGAGGATTCTGTGTGTTACAGGGTACATATTTTGTTTTCCCGCCGGCTCTGTTTTTGTCCACCTGCTCCTTCAAGCATCCAATTCAGCCGACAGAGTGTATGGTGAGGGGAGACTTTCAGATGATTTTAAGGGCAATGTCCACCCCTGTTTGTAACTTTTGTGGTATAGTAGGTTTCGTCGCCCCCAGCCCCAAGCTATAATAGTTTTTTACAGAAACTCCTCCGATCATTACTTACCTTACCTCTTTCCTCCAGTGTATTGTCCCGGCCCTCTGCTTGCATGAAACTGCAAGCAGGGGCCGGACTGGCAGCTGCGTCCGTGATTGGTTGAGAAGGCAGCCAATCACGGATGCGGCGCTGGCAGTGAGAAACGCCGGGGGTAGAGGGGTAAGGTAAGTAATGATCGGGGAGTTTCTGTAAAACTATTATAGCAGTTGGGGCTGGGGAGGGAGACCTACTATACCCCAAAAGGGATTTACACTAGGGGGAGGGGGGGTGGGTCTGTTCTGACAAGCCAAAACCTCTGAGATGAGCCTCAGGGGCGAAACATTTCCCTCCCTGCCAGGCTCCTGGTGGCCAGTTTTTTGGGACTTACAGGGACATTACAGGAGAACCATTTGGAGTTGGGAGTAAGGTAAGATTTTATTACACTACATGAGTGGGGCCATAGTGTGTAAATTCTTGTTTTGGGGTAGAGATGCCCTTTAAAGTAACATTTCTCGGCTATACGCAAGTATATATATGGTAAGTCTGGAAAATACTGCTGTTTTTGATACATAAAGAATGCATTTTTTAAAGTCCTTTAGTAAATAATATAATTACAATGCACTAGAAATGTATCTGATAATATATTCTGAATAGCTATTTGTGTAAGAGCACTTTATCAATAAATGTTAAATGTTTAACAAGGTTGTTTTTTTTTTTGAGTTTTTAACTTGTGTTCACACTTCCTGTATGTTATCACTTCCTGTTTAGAAATTTTAAATTTGGCTTTAATGAATCTATTGTGTATACTTGAGAGAGGGTCCATGTGACCCGAAACATGTCGGTGGAACATGAATTAAGCAAGTTTGAGCAGTTTTCTGCCTGATTGCCTGTTTTACTTCCACAATATTAATAGCTATATGTTTTTTTTAATAATATTTGGTTATTGCCTCTAGCTACATTTTAATGGGAGTATTTAGTTATCTGTACTGATGGATGGAACCCTGGAGCCGGTTATTTAAACTTGTGTTTCTATTACTGAACTGTTATTGTTGCCCAACACCAACATTTTTATTGTACTAACTCCTCCTCATTCCTTCCTGGTCACGACTCCATTTTTATGATGAGGTTTTGCGTGCGCAAAGGGGTCTGATGGAGGGGGGAGCCAGACAGGACACAATGCAAAGCTGCAGGGTCATATACTCCTATCTCCTAGCAAATATAGGGAAAAAAATACTCCTATCTCCTAGTAAATTGTAGAAAAACTTTTAAGAAGTTTTATTTGTTCCTTAATGCAAACAACCCCATCCCAATGTACAAATAGATAAGAAGTTTGGATTAGTGTGCATGGGGTTTATTTGGATATGTGACCATAATTGTCCTTAAAGACAGACTTTTCACATTTTTCCCTATTCCATAATTACATAATAACCAGGGTGAGGATATAAATCACCAATCCTCATTGGGAGATATCCAAATCAAAAGTATTGTAAAAAAAAAAAGTACTAATCATAATGGCTTTTAAGATTAATGTTGATCTCCAAACATGGCAGATCTCACAGGATTTTCCAGTACTCATAACTAAAATCACTTAAATCTTTGTCCACCAATCTACTTATGATGAGGTTAGTTTCGATCAAAATGCAGATACCCTGATGCAGCTCTTCGTCCAATTGTAAGTTGTTTTCTCACATTTCCTTTTTTCCTCAACTGTAAATCAGAGACAAATCAAATGCGAATTTCAGCTAAAAACTGTGAGGAAAGTTCAAACGCATCTCAATATATAACGCCTCCCGAATAAAACGGTATGCCACATTCATGGTGTACCCAGAGACATGGCTACCACAAACCCAGAGCGTGACCATGCCAAATGTCAGTACGCAAAAAAAAAATTAGCCAGTTTTGTATTTGAACAGTCTGCAGTTTTTTCCACCAAATGCCCCCCCAACTCAGAAATACCCCCCACCAACTATAATATTCCTGAAATCTACACACCTTCAGCTATGTAACGCTGTATTCGTTCATTCATACCATCAATGGTGTGGGCGCAGTTCTTCGTAGAAGTTGCACTTTTACCAGATTTTCAAAAAAAATTAACATCAACAACATTCAAAAAGGTAGAAATCATGCCAAAACCCATGGAATGTAAAAAAAAATTTACAAATATCAATCTCCCAAAGGTCCTGAAGCAAAAACGGATGTGCCATATGTGTGATTACACAGCGAACGTGGAAGCGAAAAGCCACAAAGTGAGACAATGCACGTTGGCTCAGAACAGCGAAAATATTTAGCCACTCCGAATTGGGACAGTCTGCAGTTTTTTCCACAAAACACCCCCGTAACTTAGAAAAACCCCCACAACTATATATTCCTGAAATTTACACACCTTCAGCTATGTAACACTGTAGTTTGTTCATTCATACCATCAATGTGTGTGGGCGCAGTTCTTCGTAGAATTCGCATTTGTCTGAAAAAGAACAAAAACAAACTTCAAAAGGTAAAATCATGCCAAACCTCATGGAATGTAAAAAAAGTACTATATCAATCTCCCAATGTCCTGAATCAAACGATATGCCATATGTTGTGGTTACACACGTGGACGTGGAAGCCAAAAGCCACAAATGAAACCATGCACAATGGCTTAGAGACAGCAAAAATATTCAGCCAAATCTGAATTTGAACAGTGCAATTTTTCCCCACAAACACCCCCACAAACCATATATTTCTCGACCATCCCACACACCTTTATCTACGAATTCTTGTAGTTTGTTCATTCGTACCATCAATGGTGTGGGCGCAGTTCTTCGTAGAAGTTCACAGTTAGCAGATTTTTCTAAAAAATTTGAAAAAAACACTCTCAAAGGTAGAAATCATGCCAAAATCCCAAGTAATGTAAAAAAAATTTACCAATACAATCTCCCAATTCCTGAATCAAACGGTATGCCTATGTATGGTTACACACGCAAACGTGGAATTAACTAGCCACAAAGTGAGCCAATGATCATTGGCCCATTACAGCAACTTTTCAGATTTGTCAGACTAAACCCCCCTCTATATTAGAAATACCCCCCAAACTATATATTCTTTGGAATCTACACACCTTCAGCTACACAATGGTGTATTCCTTTATAGCATACCATCAATGGTGTGGGCGCAGTTTAATGTAAAATTTCGCTTTTTTACCAGATTTTCAGGAAAATTTATAAAATACAATTCAAAGTTAAAATCATGGCAATTTCCATGTCATGTAAAAAAAACACTTGTCATTATCAATCTTCCAAATGCCCTGAATCACAACGGTATGCCATATGCGTGGATGCACCACAGGGACATGCCACCAACTAGCTCAAATGGGACACATCAAAGGCAATTACAAGAAAAATCAAAGTGCTCTGTAATTTGAACAGCCTACCCTTTTTCTAAGAACCGTCCCGAAACATGGAAATTTCCCCCACAAACTATATATTTTTGGAATCTACACACCTTCAGCTACGTTACGATGCCATGCTTTCATACATACATGAAGAATTCCAGACCCAGTGATCCAAGAACTCTGTGTTTTTTAGGAGGTTTTGTGAAAATAAAATAATGATTCAATCCTACCTAAACCCTTTTGACAAGCAAAAAAACCCACTAAATGTCAATCTCCCACATATCCTGCATCAAACCGTAGCCATATGTGGGTGCACCACGAGACGTGGCCACCAACTAGCTCAAATGGGACACATGCACAAGTGTAATTACAAGAAAAAAATCAAAGTTGTCTGTAATTTCAAACAGCCCCAAAACTTGGAAATGCCCCACAAATAACCCCCCCCCCCACTAAATATCACTCTCCCACGTGTTCTGAATCAAACAGTAAGCCATATGCTTGGATGTACACAAGAGACGTGGCCACCAACTAGCTCAAAGGGGACACATGCACAAGTGTAATTACAAGAAAAAAATCAAAGTTGTCTGTAATTTCAAACAGCCCCAAAACTTGGAATGCCCCCCACAATAACCCCCCCCCCCCACTAAATATCACTCTCCCACATGTTCTGAATCAAACAGTAATGCCATATGCGTGGATGTACACAGAACGTGGCCACCAACTAGCTCAAATGGGACACATGCACAAGTGTTAATTACAAGAAAAAATCAAAGTGCTCTGTAATTTCAAACAGCCCCAAAACTTGGAAATGCCCCCACAAATACAACCCCCCACTAAATATCAATCTCCCACATGTTCTGAATCAAACGTTATGCCATATGTGATGCACACAGAGACGTGGCCACAACTAGCTCAAATGGGATGCATGCACAAATGCAATACAAAAAAAATCAAAGTGCTCTGTAATTTGAACAGCCTACCCTTTTTCTATAGAAACAGTCCCGAAACATGGAAATTCCCCCACAAACTATATATTTTTGGAATCTACACACCTTCACTACGTTACGATGCCATGCTTTCATACATACATGAAGAATTCCAGACCCACTGATCCAAAGAGTCCGTGTTTTTAGGAGGTTTTGTGAAAAAATAAGATGATTCAAGGGTTAAATCCTACCTAAACCCACTTGGCAAGTAAAAACCCCCCCACTAAATGGCAATCTCCCACATGTCCTGAATCAAACGGTATGCCATAAGGGTGGGTGCAAACAGAGACGGGGGCCACCAACAGCTCAAATGGGATCCATGCGCATTACAAAAAAAATTAAAAACGCCACAACCCACCCCCCAACCCTATCCCCACTCCCCCTTTTAGTGGTATTTTAGTGAAACCAGTTAGTACGGAGAGTCACACAAGTTTTTGCACACTTTACTGATCCTAAAAATTCAATACGGTCTTTTTTTGGTACCCCTGCAAAATTTCCTACTAAAATAGACTTAGTTTCCCTTGAAATCCAACAAATAAATGCCCGTTTTCCAATTTGAAATCCGATCGGAAAAATCACTTCCCGGAAATCATTTTCCAGGAAGTGATTTTTCATTCATTGGCAAAGATCATAATTTGGTGATCAAAGTGATCACCAAATTTTGATCTCTGTCCCCATTTTTTTTCTAAGTCTTCGCTAAGTAGTACTTTGAGTTCCATTCACAAAATGTATAGTACAGCTGTCAGCATGACAGCTTGTGCTTACCGTATGCAGTACTAGAAGGATAGGAATAGAGCATGGTACAGTTTCTTAGGGAAGACCCCGGTGAAGGGGAAGTTCTGTGAGTCACCGGGGTCTTCCCTTTCCGGCTCAGAAGAGAGATCCACGTGGGACTCCTCCTATACGGTCACGGCAGAAACAGTTGTGTTTCTCCCGATCCCCCCTCTCGGATTTGGACAACAACCGAGGGGGGATCGAGGGGGTAGGGGGCAGTCGAATGCTGCCCCCCGATCGCGGCTAGAGGGGAAAAATTTTTGGGAGGGGGGAAGCCACAATCGTGAATATACGATCTGTGGCTTCCCCCCTCCCCCAAAAAATTTTTCCCCCCCAAAAATTTGTGCATTCACTGCACAGATCGTGAATTACGATCTGTGGCAGTGAAGGGTTAAACCTAAGCTGGTACACTCTTGCACAATGTAATTTTCTAACGAGTGCGCTTCTCACACTCCTGAGTTTCTCCTCTATTTTAAGGCATAGGGCGAATGCTCAGGACGCCAGATTTGAAGTTAATGGGCAGCTTAGTGAATATTGATCATGATATACTGTCATTTAATATAGGGTTGCAACAATCAAAAGTGCACTGGGTTAACAAAAATGTTAAACTTTAGAAAGTAAATTTTATGTTGTTAAGATCAAGAATCCTCCTGCTCAGACTGGAGGGACTTGTCCCTAGATAAGGATGTTGAGCAGAAGTGCACACGCTTTTAAAGCGATATTTAACAGTTACATTTTTAAGAAAAATAGGTCCATTACAGCCTGGCTTAATGCTCAGGTAAAAGGGAAATGGAAAAAAGAAAAAGGCATTAACATTTTGAAATCCTAGAGAACAGAACAGGCTTAAAGGAGCTAAAACGTTTGAAATAAGGAGTGCAAAAAACAAATGAAACTAGCTAAAATAGAAACACACCCAAAATATCAATTTATTAATAGTAAAAGAAGAGGACTGAGAATGTGGCTTAAAGGGCATGTCCACCCCCAAAACTAAAATTTAACCTACTACTGGCCCCCCTATGTAGTGTTTAAAAATCTTTACCTTGCATCCCTGTCCAAATGGTTTCTGCTGTGCCTGTTCTAATTCCAGGAAGTGAAGTGTAGGACCGTCACGGAGTCATCTGGTCCCTGCGACTTCCCTACCTCAACAAGGTATGGCACATGCTCAGTGCAGCCCTTCCCTCTCCCTCCCGTTTCTCCCTTCCCCTAGCAACAACCCCTTTGCTGTAGTGTAGGCTCCCTCTCCCGCCCCAAACGCCATAGTAACTTTTGCAGAAACTCCCCCAAACTATACTTACACTACCTCTCAGCCATCACGATGTGGCTGCCGGTCCGGCCCCTGCTTGCAGTTTCATGCAAGCAGAGGCCGGGACAGATCGCCGCGGGAAATCGTCAAAAATCCCGAACTTGTAGGAATGCTACACAGGTGTAATTACAGTTGCATCTCCCATGCCTGGGCCATCCACAATCGAAGCACAGTATTCAAGATCAGCGTAGACAATCAATCCCAAAGTTCCACAAAATAGGGCTAAAGTAAGTCCAAGCCAATAAAATAAAAAATTATAACTCGCCAACCCGGACTTTCGTGAGAAACCAGGTCCAAAACCTCTTGATAAGCTGGATGGCCACACTCTTCAACCGGTTTGTGATTCACAGCAAAGAATAGGGATTGCAGTCAGTGTCACACCTCCACGCATGCCACTTTGGTCCGTGTCTGGAATTTGCCAGGAGGGATCCACATTGTCTGCCAGGTCTCACTAAGTACAAACAATCAACGCACGCTCCACCTGTGCGCTGTATGGTGACTGGGCTTCTTCAGGTCTCGCGATATCCAAAGGTAAGGCTTCATTTATAGCTAAATTTCTTAGATACATCACCTCCATTTCTGAAGACCAATTTAAGGTGACGTCCATACCATTACCCACCGTCTGCACCAATATTCCCAACAGATGCTTATTAAAGTCAATAGCCCTCTGTATAGTTTATTAATACATCTCATTGACATACATTGCGCTCATAACACCTGGGGTGGTGTACATTTCAACATATTTAAATTTCATATTAAAAGTGGGTTTGCTTGTCTGCATATGGCAACAAAGGGATAACTTATAAATAACAGGCAAATGCATCTCCTTGTTTAATCCACCAGGATACAGGTTTAATTTTATATATCCAATGAAGCTCATGTTGGAGGAGTTTTTTGTCAATGTCGCCCACCCTTAATTTCAAAGTTAAGCTTCAGTCCCACAAAGGACCACTTGGCCTTCCCATTGGGAGCCTCTACTGTGTTTAGCTCACCGGGATCTTTCAGTATCCATTTTGACGATGGCCCTCTTATGTTCCTGTATCCTGGTTCCTTCTAGTCTTACCCACATATTTCATAGTACACTCACATGTAATTATATAAATTACTGACAAGGAATACTGCCTATGTCCCTCCTTGTCATCAGTCCCTGTGCATCAAAGGACAACTACGGCATTTACCACAACATATATTGGCAACAAATTTTTTCAACAACTACAACCCTGTTTTTCAGGCTCTGTGTAGTGACTGGGATAGTTTGTCCCTTAAACTGGGAGCCCTTCTGGCGGTCATACAGGGAAAGTTACCTACACTCTTTTGTCCCTGTCTCTGAGATTAACCTCCAATGTTTTTTCAAATATCTTTCAGCTCCCCCAAATTCTGATTATAACCGGAGATAAATATTAGGTTATCACCATCATTTTGGGTCTTCCTTGAGGGTGCCAAAAGAGATTTGTGACTTAGTGTTTGGTTCTCTTAAAGGCCCCCTTGATTACTTGTTCTGTGAAGCCTCTTGCATGAAATCTATTAGACATACGTTGCCTGCGACATTTATAATTCAAACGTAGAGCAATTCCTCTTATACGGCTGAACTGGCCTATTGGAATCCCATTTATCAAATACCATTCAAACTCTTAGGGTGGTGGCTGTCTGCTGCGATGAGAGAGAGTTTTACTGCAGTCTCTTTTCTAAAGGTTCTGGTATTCAACGTAACACCACGCTTGAAATAGTTAAAACTAGAAAGTTCAGACAAAAAACTGTATTCATAAGTTATTTAATGTTTTAATCATTATGTTTCAGTTTTTCTATGAACCTTTTTGCCCCACTACTTACCCTTTCCAAAGAAGGAGGACAAATCATCCACATAGCGAAGTTATAGGACGACACATCCTCCACTCCCCCAGGTCAGCATAGTTTCCTCTACCACACTGTGTTTTTCCAGAGACCGAGATGAAGGCAGCATACGTAGCGCAGGCTGCCCCCATTACTGCCAGTCCCTCTTACTTGGCAGTAGAACTTATTGTTGAATACAAAGATATTATTTTGTAAGGCAAATGACAACAATGAAACGACAATATCCGTGTGTGTTTTATATTTCTCATCCCTTGTCTCAAAAACATCCTAGCCGCTTCAACCAGCTTCATGGGTAATTGACAAATATAACCCTCAATATCAATGGTGATACCTTAAATTTTTTTCAGGCACTCTCAGGTGTCTATTACAAAGGCTAAGAGTTCCTAAATATGGGCGAACACTGGATGTACAGTGTTTCACAAGGTCATATTGGGATTGCTCATCCAGACTAGTGCTATAACTATAGACCTGTAATCCTAACATCAGTGGTAGGGAAGGTGCTGGAACTGTTACGTGATAATATGCTTGACTTGTTCTCCAGAACTTACTGATCTTATTAGTAGTAATTAGCATGGGTTAATAGATTGTCAACAAATTTACTTAGTTTTATAATGAAGAAGTGAATAAAAGATTAGATTTAGGCAAAGCGTGGATGTAATATACTTGTATTTTGCCAACTTTTGATACTGTACCACATAGGCGACTAAACTGGACTGTTGGCCTAGTAAAAATTGGTACATGGTAGAGAATTATTGGATCACAACGAGAGTGGTGGTCCATGGAGCTACATTCATGTGGGCTTAAGTGGAGTCCTCAGGGTTCCGTACTGGGGCCACTTCTTTTTAATCTGTTATAAATTGCTCGAAGGGGGCATTGAGAGCAATTTTCTGTGTTTTCTGATGACACTAAACTATGCGAGCTTTGGAAACTTCAAAGGATTTGCAATTGCTGCACCGGTTCCAGTCTTTAAACAGCTGATCACGCGTATCTACTTCATACCGCAATCAGCTGTTTAAAACTGTTGATCGCGGACCTCTGGGGACGGGTATGTGTCAAGGCCAGCTTCATTTCCCGAGGGGACTCGACCCCTGAAGTTCCATCCCTGGATGAATGCACTTTGAAGGCCAGGAGTCTTTTTCTTGTATCTTAGGCTGCACTGTAGCATTTCTGAGCACGTGGAAAAGCGATTGTGCATTTTGCATGCAAAAGTTTGGACACGTGCTCCTTTAAACAGTCCATATGTGCAGCACATAGCAGTTTTTATTAACAGCATGTTTTGAGCTTTTTCTGACCTTTAAATTGTAAAAAGACCAGACAGAATTTTTGAAATGTTTTCCTAATTTATAGCCCGGAAACTTCTGATTCAGTTATATGAATAACATGACATGAATAACCACAAATCTGTAATTTTTGGATAGACCCCTCTACCAATGCTTGTGGTGTGCATATATGATGTTTGTCACCCACTGTCTTTCAGACATTGTTATTCCTGAGATTTGTTTTGTAGACACTGCCCTGCATACAAAGAGTGTTTGATACTTGGGATTAAGTATTTAATTGGTCATTTGCATTCCTGTTGTATTTACTATCAGGTTATTCAATAAAAGTTCTTATCGTTAAAAATGGTGCTAATTTTGCCCCAACTATCAAACGTTGGCTGGGTTTAGGAAAGTTAGCACCATTTTTAACGATAACTTTATTAAATCTCCCTGTATGTCTCTCATTTTATTGAATTATCAATATATCATATTTATTATGATTTTTTTCAAACAAATGTGAATCTTATCTACACATTTGAGCTTTGAAGGGGATTCCATATAAATTATTAAGAATATAGACTTTTATTTTCAGTTTGTATTTATGAAAAATACATCAGTAATACTTATTTCTAATGTTTATATGACCTGTGATTTCTAAACAAAGACTGTTAACTCTGGGTTTATCTCCATATTCTACAGGACTGAAAAAACCACAAGGAAAGCATTTGGTTATACGAAAAAGAAAGGATACTGATTCTACGTAGGTATTCAAGATGTGCTAATGATTCTAGAGTCTGTGTTTGGTACTATGTGTAAAAAAAACTAAGTTTTATTAGGCTGGGTATGCAACATCATATTTGTTCCAGTCCACCACTAGCGAGTGGTCGGCCAGAACGAATCACTGACGCTCACTTCAAAAGTAGCGACCGTGCTTTACCAACATACCCCATCATCCAATTCTGATGATGGGTGACCAAAATCTGTCATGGACACTCACATGTACACCATCTAATTTTATTGACCGCCGAAACATGTAATATCGGTTGGACGGTACAAATAATGGATGGTATGTACCCAGCCTTAAAGGGTTGTACACTGAATTTTTTTTTTTAAATTGCCCATTAGTGGAAACTATAATTTATCCCAACTATCACTGTCATTTTTTTTTCAGTCTGCACCCTATTTCTTTAGATTTCAATCTGAAACATCTTACATTTCATCATTTCTGTAAGCAGTTTTGCTGTAGATGGAATGGTTGACCGTTGGTGTGCTGTATACTGAATGCAGTATTGACAGTTGGTATGGGGGAAAATAGGTCAGTGGTCAGAGCCTGAGCAAAAAAAGTACTTTATTGAAGGCATGTAGCAACACACACACCTCAGAGTAAGTGCTACTTACAAATATTATTTATCGATTTAAGGGCATGTCCACCCCTTATAAAAACTTTTGATATGCGGTAGGGCAACCGCATTAATATAATTGTTAAAAGTCCCCGATCCTTACTTACCTTCCCTCTCTCCTCCGCCGCAGTGTTCCAGCCCTCTGCTTGCATGGAGTTGCAAGCAGGGGGCAGGACCGGCAGCTGCGTCCGTGATTAGCTGAGAGGCAGCCAATCACGATCGCGGCTGCCGGGAATTCTGAACAGCGGAGGAGGAGGGAAGGTAAGTAAAGTGGGGGACTTTCTAACATAATCTTAATGCGGTTGGGGCGGGAAGCCTGCCCTACTGCATTTCAAAAGATTTTAATGTTAGGGAGGGAGAGAAAATGGAAGGAAGGGAGGGGGAGGTCTGCACTGAGCATGCCTCAAACCTTGACAGGTTGACAGGCACAGCATAAGTCACACACTGCTTCTGCACAGCAGTTTCCTGGACTTTGGAGGGCACAGCAGGGAACTATTTTGGCAGAAATGTAAGGTAGGCTTATTTTAAACTTCTTAATGTGGCCAGTAATGGGGGTGGACATGCCCTTTAAGATGACGCAAAGTATTTTTTTTTTTCAGTATACATACACTTTAAAGAAATGGTAGTCACAAATATTGTGGTACACAAAACTTCAGACACAACAAAATTCATCTCTAATTTAAGACCTGGAACTTGTGGGCTTTTTTCTCACTATACACAGCATTGGGCAACGCTCTGGATTTGTTTCCCTCGGCCAGGGCTGACTCCCCATAGGCAACCGCTTGAGGGAAATTTAATTTTTTTCCAGATCGACTGCTCAGCCAATGGGAAGGCCGGTAAACACACTAGCGATAAAGACCCGATACCTTCAAGTTTTAATTGTAATCTGATTGATTCTGCATATTTTCCTGTTTCCATGTTCCTCTGCTGGAGATGTCACCCATATTTAAATGTATGAAGAGGGTACCAAATAAATATTGGCCAATCAGAAATTGTTCCGAATAGAAAAGGAGGGTAAATTATGCACCACAAAATAAATTGGTAATTGTTGCATTTTAATGTTAAATATACTGATTTCATGGGAACTTCAGGATTAATCTAGAATTTTTTTAATGCAGCTTTTTTTTATACATGGCGATATGATGCCCCTTTTTGCATTAATGAAAAGAATGTGTATTTTTACAGTACGTTGCTCAGTATTTTGTACTTAAAATCTAAAGTTTTTTTTATGTGTTTTTCAGGGGATCACCAGACAGAGATATCAGTGTAAGTATTGTATGATTAATTGTTTCCATTCCTTATACTGCCAAACATTCGAAAAACTGCCTCCAAAATTCCTGCAATGTTCTGGTAACTGCCAATTGTTAAGCAATCCACATTAAAATGCAGTGCCGGGAATGCTGGAGATAAACTGCTGGTGTGTTTAGACAATTAAACCTCAAATATATCTAACAAGTGTATGGCCAGGATTAGCAGGGGAGTTATTCCATATATCCTTTATTTGAAAGAACACCAACTTACACGGGATTTAGGGATTCATCACTGCCATAATTCAGACATTTTAAAGCTATATAAAGATGTCTTCTTCGTGGGAGCAAACCAAAATTACTGCCTAGGATGCCAGCACACTTACTATTATATTAGAATATACAGGGTTATTCAATAAAAGTTCTTATCATAACAAATGGTGCTAATTTTGCCCCTAACAATCAGATGTTAGTCAAATGTTAAATAAATCTGATTGGTTGATTGGTTTGGTTGGGCAAAATTAGCACCATTTTTAAAGATAAATTTTTTTATTGAATCTCCCGGATAATGTTTCTGTCTCCAAAATTTGATAAATTATTAAATTTGGTCTAACATAGTCTAAACTAGCTTTTTCGTCCCAAACTTCAACAGTATTGTTATTCATGTTGGCAGTAACAAGCATAAATGGCCAGGGTGCATACACCATTTTCTATCTTTTTATAGATTTAATAATGGAATTCCCAGTGATGCCTTACATGTGTTTCTTTTCCTGCTTTAAATCAACATGGAAAATATATTAGTAAATTAAAAAAAGATGAGTCAGAGTTGCATGGGTTGTTTCATAAACTGAGGCGTCTGATTCAAATGATTATTGACCAACTCCACAGGCTGGGTTTGTTTCCTAAATAAGAGAGGTAAAGAATTCCAGAGATGAAGACCAAAAGAGAAAGGTTGAAGACAGGATAAAGCGGTGTAGGTATGGGGTTGAAAATTAGATTTTTCTATAATGAGCACATGGAACATGCAAGAACATATGGGGGAATAAGACAAGAAATGTAGGGAGGTGCAGAGAGTGAAGGGCTTTAAAGGTATAACAGATATTTTTTTAAAGCAAATTATGGGAAATCTATTGTTTGGGCCAGTAAAGATATGTTATCTAATATAGAGCAAAAAAAATTAAAAAATACAAGTGCAGGATAAGAGCCTCCATATTGGAAGGAATTTATTGGTGGAATTTATGGATTTTAGCAATATTATAAGGGAGAAAGTTTTATTAACATCTATTATAAACTAATTACAGCATGCTGGCTGAAAGTGGTTACTGAAAATATTGTCACTAGAACCGAGAGGTTAGATGGGGTCAGATTTAGGAAAAAATGTTTGTTTTTAGCTATTCAGTCTTATCAATGGCTTCAAACAATGAAAAACAAGTACAAGATTTGTATTTGGCATCAGGTGTTATTGTGGATGGTCAAGTAGGCTTGGGTTATCCTATGCATATACTTATACTTAGAGATGTGGTACAAGCTTATTTTAAACATAATACTGCAGGGTTTTAATTTGACTTGTTTGGAGACCAAATTTCTTCTAACTTAATTCAACAGGTTGAGTTATATTGTGGAAAATGTTAACACCTTCTGCTTCAATTACATCACTGATTGTAGTATGATCATTCTAATGGCAAATTCAAAATATGTTTACTTTAACCCTTTCACTGCCAGAGATTTTCATTTTTTTTTGCGTTAACTGCCAGAAGAATTTTCAGGATTTTGCCCTCAATCGCTTTAGACTAATTTTACAGTAGGAAACCTTGCAGTAAATCAGGAATATTATAAATTGTTTTTTCAGCACAAAGTGTACTTTAACATGG
This sequence comes from Hymenochirus boettgeri, assembly GCA_019447015.1. Taxonomy (NCBI): domain Eukaryota; kingdom Metazoa; phylum Chordata; class Amphibia; order Anura; family Pipidae; genus Hymenochirus; species Hymenochirus boettgeri. The sequence goes on from CM033472.1 coordinate 144,959,062, forward strand.
TAACAGTATTTTGTAACTTTCTGGAAATTTACTGGAATTATGGGTAAATATGTGTAAAAAAATGAAAAATTTGCAAATTTTCATGGATTTTTCCCATTTTTATTTATAGTTATCTTAAGGTTACACACAAAATCTTACTGTTTCTAAAACTCTGATACTCCCGAGTACAACGATACCAGATATATGTAGGTACCCCCCACTTTTCCTGTACAGGAGACTCCCCCAAACTAAAACTGCACCTTCAAGAATATTACACCAAATTAAAATGTATAACCACTACTGACAGTTAACATAGAATATCTACCAAATTAACTAAAATATCCCCACAAGTGAGATATTTTTAGAAACTACACACCCCAGGATTTTGAGTGAGGTAAGTTTTGTCAAAATGCAGATACCCGGCCGCAGCTCTTCGTCCAATTGTAAGTTGTTTTCTCACATTTTCCTTTTTTTCCTCAACTGTAAAATCAGAGACAAAATCAAATGCGAATTTCAGCTAAAAACTGTGGAGGAAGTTCAACATCTCAAATATGAAAGCCTAACCCCTCCCGAATAAACGGTATGCCACATTCATGGGTGTACCCAGACATGCTACCAACTAACCCGAGCGTGACCAGTGCCAAATGTCAGTAGCAGCAAAAAAATACCCCCCACAAACTATATATTCCTGAAATCTACACACCATCAGCTATGTAACGCTGTAGTTCGTTCATTGATACCATCAATGGTGTGGGCGCAGTTTCTTCGTAGAAGTTTGCACTTTTACCAGATTTTCAAAAAAAAATGAACATCAAACAACATTCAAAAGGTAGAAATCATGCCAAAACACCATGGAATGTAAAAAAAAGTTACCAAATATCAATCTCCCAAATGTCCTGAACAAACGTATGCCATATGTGTGGTTACACACGCGGACTTGGAAGCGAAAAGCCACAAATGAGACAATGCACGATGGCTCAGAAACAGCAAAATATTTACCAATTCCGAATTTTTGACAGTCTGCAGTTTTTTCCACAAACACACCCCCCGTAACTTGAAATAACCCCCACAAACTATATATTCCTGAAATCTACACACCTTCAGCTATGTAAACACTGTAGTTTGTTCATTCATCATACCATCAATGGCGTGGGCGCAATTCTTCGAGAAGTTTGCATTTGTCTGAAAAATGAACAAAAAACAACTTCAAAAGGTAGAATTCATGCCAAAACCTCATGGAATGTAAAAAAAGTTACTAAATATCAATCTCCCAAATGTCCTGAATCAAACGGTATGCCATATGTGTGGTTATACACGCGGACGTGGAAGCGAAAAGCCACAATTGAGACAATGCACGATGGCTCAGACAGCAAAAATATTCAGCCAAATCTGAATTTGAACAGTCTGCATTTTTCCCCACAAAACAACCCCCACAAACCATATATTTCTCAAATCCACACACCTTTATCTACGAAATTCTGTAGTTTGTTCATCGGACCATCATGGTGTGGGCGCAGTTCTTCGTAGAAGTTCACAGTTTTAGCAGATTTTCTAAAAATTTGGAAAAAAACAAAGGTAGAAATCATGCCAAAATTACAAGTAATGTAAAAAAAAGTTACCAATATCAATCTTCCAATGTCCCGAATCAAACGGTATGCCCTATGTATGGTTACACACGACAAACGTGGAATCAACTAGCCACAAAGTAGCCAATGAACAATGGCCCAATTACAGCAACTTTTCAGATTTGTCAGACTAAACACCCCTCTATATTAGAAATACCCCCCCAAACTATATATTTTTGGAATTACACATCTTCAGCTACACAATGTGTGATTCTTTTATGCATACCACCAATGGTATGAGCGCAGTTTCATGTAAAATTTCGCTTTTTTTACCAGATTTTCAGGAAAATGTATAAAAATACAATTCAAAGTTAAAATCATGCAAATTTCCATGTCATGTAAAAAAAACTTGTCAATTATCAATCTTCCAATGCCCTGAATCAAACGGTATGCCATATGCGTGGATGTACACAGGACATGGCCACCAACTAGCTCAAATGGGACACATGCACAAGTGTAATTACAAGAAAAACAAAGTGCTCTGTAATTTCAAACAGCCCCAAAACTTGGAAATGCCCCCCACAAATAAAATCCCACTAAATATCAATCTCCCACATGTTCGTGACAACGTTATGCCATGCGTGGATGCAACAGAGACGTGGCCCCAACTAGCTCAAATGGGACGCATGCACAAATGCAATTACAAGAAGAATCAAAGTGCTCTGTAATTTGAACACTACACTTTTCTAAGGAAACGTCCCGAAACATGGAAATTCTCCCCCAAACTATATTTTTGGAATCTACACACCTTCAGCTATGTTACAATGCCATGCTTTCATACAACATGAAGAATTCCAGACCCACTGATCCAAAGAATCCTGTTTTTACGAGGTTTTGTGAAAAATAAAATAGATGATTCAAGGTTGAAATCCTACCTAAACCCTTTTGACAAGCAAAAAAACCCACTAAATGTCAATCTCCCACATATCCTATCAAACGGTATGCCATAAGGGTGGGTGCAAACAGAGACGGGGCCACCAACTAGCTCAAATTGGACGCATGCACAAGTCCAATTACAAAAAAAAATCAAAGTGTTCTGTAATTTAACAGCCTAATCAACTTGAATTCCCCCACAAACTATATATTTTTGGAAGCTACACACCTTCAGCTACGTGATGGTATCATGCTTTCGTATATACATGAAGAATTCCAGGCGCTGTTATCCATAGAACTCCGTGCTTTTAGGAGATTTTGTGAAAAAATAAATAAGAGGACTCAATGGTTGAAATCCTACCTAAACCCACTCGCAAGTAAAAAACCCACTAAACGGCAATCTCCCACATGTCCAGTCAAACGGTATGCCATAGGGTGGGTGCAAACAGAGACGGGGCCACCAGCTAGCTCAAATGGGATCCATGCGCAATTGCAATTACAAGAAAAATTAAAAAACGCCACAACCCACCCCCCACCCCTATCTCCACTCCCCCTTTTAGTGGAAAACCATTTAGTACGGAGAGTCACACAAGTTTTTGCACACTTTACTGATCCTAATAAATCAATACGGTCTTTTTTGGTACCTCTGCAAAATTTCCTACTAAATAGGCTTAGTTTCCCTTGAAATCCAACAATAAATGATCTGCGTTTACTTACCGATATCACCTGACATTGGGAGCTTGGAGAAGACAAAGTTTTTGCTTATTTATAGTTTTAGGGTAAAAAAAAAAAGGTGTGTGTATCACTTTAAGATTTTTTTGTGTGCATTTCCCCTTTTTTTTGGGGATCATTCCCAAAGATGATCATCAAATCATCTTAGGGAATGGATACCGAACTTGGAATACGGGCATAAATGCCCGTTTTCCCATTCGAAATCCGATGGAAAAATCACTTCCCGGAAAATTTTTCAGGAAGTGATTTTTCATTCATTGGCAAAGATCAATAATTTTGGTGATCAGAGTGGATCACCAAATTTTGATCTCTGTCCCCATTTTTTTTCTAAGTCTTCGCTAAGTAGCAAAGACTTAGAAAAAATCCTATTTGTGAATGGAACTTGAGTTCCATTACACAATGTATAGTAAAAGCTGTCAGCTTGACAGCTTTTGCTATACCAGGGACTGCAGCATGATCTAATGCAGCATGATCTCCACTGACCACTAGGTGTCAGTCTTACACCACTCTATGGGAAGACCCCGGTAAGGAGGAAGTTCTGTGAGTCACCGGGGTCTCCCTTTCGGTCTTTGAAGAGCTCCTCCTCACACTTCCTCCTCGTGGGACCGGCTGATGCAGGAAAGGTAGGGATATCTCCTGATCCCCCCCTCGAATTTGCACCAAACTGAGGGGGGGTCGAGGGCTAGGGGGGCAGTTGAATGCTGCCCCCCATCGCCCCTAGCAGGGGGGGAAAAAATTTTGGGAGGGGGAAGCCACAGATCGTTATTCACATCTGTGGCAGTTTGAGTATTCACTGCACAGACGTATATACGATCTGTGGCAGGGAAAGGGTTAAAGAGCTTGTCAACCCCAAAATAAAATTTTTGCTGTAGTGTAGGGACCCCCCTCCAAACCCTAACCGTCAGGTTTTAAATTGTAAAAAAAAAAAAAGCAGATAAACTTTTCTGTGGCCTTGACCTCTAATGCTATTCTGGGAGTGGGCTGAGAGGCAGACAATCAATCTGTTAAGTCTGTTTCACTGCATTTTGTTTACAATTTAAACCTGTGTGGTGGTTAGGGCTGGGAGGGAAGATATGTTTTTACACACAGTACTCCTACACTTCAGTTACCTGACTATGAATAGGAACTACAGGACAACCACATTGAGCAGGGCTCAAAGGTAAAGCTGGGTACACACAGTACAGATCATTGAAAGATGACAGACAGGATCTGCAAGTTAATTTAGTTAACTTATATAGGTAGGGACTTATTTTGTTGCTATTTTTTTTTTTTTAATAGGTGGTAGAATTTAATAATTGCTCATTGTTGGTGCTTGTTTACTATAGTGTTCCATAAGTGTTTTAATGAACATATATATTCATTTATTTAACCTAATTTTAAAACTTTTTTATTACTAGCAAAAAAAGCAAATGGTGCCGCAAATGGGTTTTATGCAGAATTGACTGGGAACGAATGTAAGTATGAAATTGTATATCAATTTCTCACTGCTCTGCACAACACAATTGACTTAATATACACATTCTAAAATAGTTTTCTCATTAATTTTTAATAATTACAGAATTCTCCTGAAGTTGATGACGAGGGCTATAGCATCCGCCCTGATATTGAACCTGGCTATATCCTTTTACACCACCTATTTATGCATTTTTTTGGCATACTTTTGTATTTCTTTTATTTATTAAATTAGTGGTTGCTAGACATGACAGTGTTGGTTCTTAGATGGGTTAGAAGAAATGCACATTTAGTTCACTCAGTTGACTGATCACATGAAGCCTTAAAGGTATGTCCACCCTTAAAACTATTTTTAATATAGTATTCCCCCTGTCCCCCCAGCCCCAACCGCTATGTTTTTATTCTTAGAAAGTTCCCCAAACTCTACTTAGCTTCCGGGCTGGGGGGACAGGGGGAATACTATATTAAAAATAGTTTTAAGGGTGGACATACCCTTTAAGGCTTCATGTGATCAGTCAACTTGAGTGAACTAAATGTGCATTTCTTCTAACCCATCTAAGAACCAACACTGTCATGTCTAGCAACCACTAATTTAATAAATAAAATAGAAATACAAAAGTATGCCAAATAAATGCATAAATAGGTGGTGTAAAAGGATATAGCCAGGTTCAATATCAGGTCGGATGCTATAGCCCTCGTCATCAACTTCAGGAGAATTCTGTAATTATTAAAAATATTAATGAGAAAACTATTTTAGAATGTGTATATTAAGTCAATTGTGTTTGTGCAGAGCAGTGAGAAATTGATATACAATTTCATACTTACATATCGTTCCCAGTCAATCTCTGCATAAAACCCATTTGCGGCACCATTTGCTTTTTTCTGCTAGTAATAAAAAAGTTTTAAAAATTAGGTTAAATAAATGAATTATATATGTTCATTAAAACACTTATGGAACACTATAGTAAACAAGCACCAACAATGAGCAATTATTAAATTCTACCACCTATTAAAAAAAAAAAAACTAGCAACAAAATAAGTTCCCTACCTATATAAGTTAACTAAATTAACTTGCAGATCCTGTCTGTCATCTTTCAATGATCTGTACTGTGTGTACCCAGCTTTACCTTTGAGCCCTGCTCAATGTGGTTGTCCTGTAGTTCCTATTCATAGTCCAGGTAACTGAAGTGTAGGAGTATTCCTGTGTGTAAAAACATATCTGCCCCTCCCAGCCCTAACCACCACCAGGTTTAAATTGTAAACAAAATGCAGTGAAACAGACTTAACAGATTGATTGTCTGCCTCTCAGCCCACTCCCAGAAATAGCATTAGAGGTCAAGGCCACAGAAAAGTTTATCTGCTTTTTTTTTTTTTACAATTTAAACCTGACGGGTTAGGTTTGGAGGGGGGTCCCTACACTACAGCAAAAATTTTATTTTGGGGTTGACAAGTTTTAACCCTTTCCCGCCACAGATCGTATATTCACGATCTGTGCAGTGAATACTCAAACTGCCACAGATCGTGAATATACGGTCTGTGGTTCCCCCCTCCCAAAATTTTTCCCCCCTGCTAGGGCGATCGGGGGGCAGCATTCAACTGCCCCCTAGCCCCCTCGACCCCCCCTCAGTTTGGTGCAATTCGAGGGGGGGATCAGGAAGATCCCTACCTTTTCCTGCATCAGCCGGTCCCACGAGGAGGAAGTGAGGAGGAGCTCTTCAAAGACCGAAAGGGAGACCCCGGTGACTCACAGAACTTCCTCCTTCACCGGGGTCTTCCCATAGAGTGGTGTAAGACTGACACCTAGTGGTCTAGTGGAGATCATGCTGCATTTAGATCATGCTGCAGTCCCTGGTATAGCAAAAGCTGTCAAGCTGACAGCTTTTACTATAATTTGTGAATGGAACTCAAAGTTCCATTCAAAATAGGATTTTTTCTAAGTTTTGCTACTTAGCGAAGACTTAGAAAAAAAATGGGGACAGAGATCAAAATTTGGTGATCACTTCTGATCACCAAATTATTGATCTTTGCCAATGAATGAAAAATCACTTCCTGGAAAATGATTTCGGGAAGTGATTTTTCGATCGGATTCGAATGGGAAAAAAACGGGCATTTATGCCCGTATTCCAAGTTCGGTATCATTCCCTAAGATGATTTGATGATCATCTTTGGGAATGATCCCCAAAAAAAAGGGGAAATGCACACAAAAAAATCTTAAAGTGATACACACACCTTTTTTTTTTTTTACCCTAAAACTATAAATAAGCAAAAAACTTTGTCTTCTCCAAGCTTCCCAATGTCCCAGGTGATATCGGTAAAGTAAACGCAGATCATTTATTTGTTGGATTTCAAGGGAAACTAAGCCTATTTTAGTAGGAAATTTTGCAGAGGTACCAAAAAAAGACCGTATTGATTTATTAGGATCAGTAAAGTGTGCAAAAACTTGTGTGACTCTCCGTACTAACTGGTTTTCCACTAAAAGGGGGAGTGGAGATAGGGGTGGGGGGTGGGTTGTGGCGTTTTTTAATTTTTTCTTGTAATTGCAATTGCGCATGGATCCCATTTGAGCTAGCTGGTGGCCCCGTCTCTGTTTGCACCCACCCTTATGGCATACCGTTTGATTCTGGACATGTGGGAGATTGCCGTTTAGTGGGTTTTTTACTTGCCGAGTGGGTTTAGGTAGGATTTCAACCATTGAGTCCTCTTATTTTATTTTTTCACAAAATCTCCTAAAAGCACGGAGTTCTATGGATAACAGCGCCTGGAATTCTTCATGTATATACGAAAGCATGATACCATCACGTAGCTGAAGGTGTGTAGCTTCCAAAAATATATAGTTTGTGGGGGGAATTTCCAAGTTGATTAGGCTGTTCAAATTACAGAACACTTTGATTTTTTTCTTGTAATTGGACTTGTGCATGCGTCCAATTTGAGCTAGTTGGTGGCCCCGTCTCTGTTTGCACCCACCCTTATGGCATACCGTTTGATGCAGGATATGTGGGAGATTGACATTTAGTGGGTTTTTTTGCTTGTCAAAAGGGTTTAGGTAGGATTTCAACCCTTGAATCATCTTATTTTATTTTTCACAAAACCTCGTAAAAACACGGACTTCTTTGGATCAGTGGGTCTGGAATTCTTCATGTATGTATGAAAGCATGGCATTGTAACATAGCTGAAGGTGTGTAGATTCCAAAAATATATAGTTTGTGGGGAGAATTTCCATGTTTCGGGACTGTTTCCTTAGAAAAAGTGTAGGCTGTTCAAATTACAGAGCACTTTGATTCTTTCTTGTAATTGCATTTGTGCATGCGTCCCATTTGAGCTAGTTGGTGGCCACGTCTCTGTGTGCATCCACGCATATGGCATAACGTTTGATTCAGAACATGTGGGAGATTGATATTTAGTGGGGGATTTTATTTGTGGGGGGCATTTCCAAGTTTTGGGGCTGTTTGAAATTACAGAGCACTTTGATTTTTTCTTGTAATTACACTTGTGCATGTGTCCCATTTGAGCTAGTTGGTGGCCATGTCCCTGTGTACATCCACGCATATGGCATACCGTTTGATTCAGGGCATTTGGAAGATTGATAATTGACAAGTTTTTTTTACATGACATGGAAATTTGCCATGATTTTTAACTTTGAATTGTATTTTTATACATTTTTCCTGAAAATCTGGTAAAAAAGCGAAATTTTACATGAAACTGCGCTCATACCATTGGTGGTATGCATAAAAGAATCACACCATTGTGTAGCTGAAGATGTGTAGATTCCAAAAATATATAGTTTGGGGGGGTATTTCTAATATAGAGGGGTGTTTAGTCTGACAAATCTGAAAAGTTGCTGTAATTGGGCCATTGTTCATTGGCTCACTTTGTGGCTAGTTGATTCCACGTTTGCGTGTGTAACCATACATAGGGCATACCGTTTGATTCGGGACATTTGGAAGATTGATATTTGGTAACTTTTTTTTACATTACTTGTAATTTTGGCATGATTTCTACCTTTGTTTTTTTCCAAATTTTTTAGAAAATCTGCTAAAACTGTGAACTTCTACGAAGAACTGCGCCCACACCATTGATGGTCCGAATGAACAAACTACAGAATTTCGTAGATAAAGGTGTGTGGATTTGAGAAATATATGGTTTGTGGGGGTTGTTTTGTGGGGAAAAATTGCAGACTGTTCAAATTCAGATTTGGCTGAATATTTTTGCTGTTTCTGAGCCATCGTGCATTGTCTCACTTTGTGGCTTTTCGCTTCCACGTCCGCGTGTATAACCACACATATGGCATACCGTTTGATTCAGGACATTTGGGAGATTGATATTTAGTAACTTTTTTTACATTCCATGAGGTTTTGGCATGAATTCTACCTTTTGAAGTTGTTTTTTGTTCATTTTTCAGACAAATGCAAACTTCTACGAAGAATTGCGCCCACGCCATTGATGGTATGAATGAACAAACTACAGTGTTACATAGCTGAAGGTGTGTAGATTTCAGGAATATATAGTTTGTGGGGGTTATTTCTAAGTTACGGGGGTGTTTTGTGGAAAAAACTGCAGACTGTCAAAATTCGGAATTGGCTAAATATTTTCGCTGTTTCTGAGCCATCGTGCATTGTCTCACTTTGTGGCTTTTCGCTTCCACGTCCGCGTGTGTAACCACACATATGGCATACCGTTTGATTCAGGACATTTGGGAGATTGATATTTGGTAACTTTTTTTTACATTCCATGGTGTTTTGGCATGATTTCTACCTTTTTGAATGTTGTTTGATGTTCATTTTTTTTGAAAATCTGGTAAAAGTGCAAACTTCTACGAAGAACTGCGCCCACACCATTGATGGTATCAATGAACGAACTACAGCGTTACATAGCTGATGGTGTGTAGATTTCAGGAATATATAGTTTGTGGGGGGTATTTTTTTGCTGCTACTGACATTTGGCACTGGTCACGCTCTGGGTTAGTTGGTAGCCATGTCTCTGGGTACACCCATGAATGTGGCATACCGTTTTATTCGGGAGGGGTTAGGCTTTCATATTTGAGATGCGTTTGAACTTTCCTCCACAGTTTTTAGCTGAAATTCGCATTTGATTTTGTCTCTGATTTTACAGTTGAGGAAAAAAAGGAAAATGTGAGAAAACAACTTACAATTGGACGAAGAGCTGCGTCCGGGTATCTGCATTTTGATCAAAACTTACCTCACTCATAAAATCCTGCGGGTGTGTAGTTTCTAAAAATATCTCACTTGTGGGGATATTTTAGTTAATTTGGTAGATATTCTATGTTAACTGTCAGTAGTGGTTATACATTTTAATTTGGTGTAATATTCTTGAAGGTGCAGTTTTAGTTTGGGGGAGTCTCCTGTACAGGAAAAGTGGGGTACCTACATATATCTGGTATCGTTGTACTCGGGAGTATCAGAGCTTTTAGAAACAGTAAGATTTTTGTGTGTAACCTTAAGATAACTATAAATAAAAATGGGAAAAATCCATGAAAATTTGCAAATTTTTCATTTTTTTTACATATTTTACCCATAATTCCAGTAAAATTTCCAGAAAAGTTACAAAATACTGTTACCATGTTAAAGTACACTTTGTGCTGAAAAAAACAATGTATAATATTCCTGATTTACTGCAAGGTTTCCTACTGTAAAATTAGTCTAAAGCGATTGAGGGCAAAATCCTGAAAATTCTTCTGGCAGTTAACGCAAAAAAAAATGAAAATCTCCTGGCAGTGAAAGGGTTAAAGTAAACATATTTTGAATTTGCCATTAGAATGATCATACTACAATCAGTGATGTAATTGAAGCAGAAGGTGTTAACATTTTCCACAATATAACTTCAACCTGTTTGAAGTTAGAAGAAATTTGGTCTCCAAACAAGTCAAATTAAAACCCTGCAGTATTATGTTTAAAATAAGCTCTGTACCACATCTCTAAGTATAAGCTATATGCATAGGATAACCCAAGCCTACTTGACCACCTCCACAATAACACCTGATGTCCAAATACATATCTTGTACTTTGTCCTTTTCATCTTGTCTTGAATGTCCCATTGCCATCTAAGACTGAATTATGCTAAAACCAAACTATTTTTTTTCCTTCTAAATCTGACCCCATCTAACCTCTCGGTTCTAGTGACAATATTTTCAGTAACCACTTTCAGCCAGCATGCTGTAATTAGTTTATAATAGATGTTAATAAAACTTTCTCCCTTTATAATATTGCTAAAATCCATAAATTCCACCAATAAATTCCTTCCAATATGGAGGCTCTTATCCTGCACTTGTATTTTTTAATTTTTTTTGCTCTATATTAAGATAAACTTATCTTTACTGGCCCAAACAATAGATTTCCCATTAATTTGCTTTAAAAAAAAATATCCTTGTTTATACCTTTAAAGCCCTTCACTCTGCTGCACCTCCCTACATTTCTTGTCTTATATCCCAATATGTTCTTGCATGTTCCATGTGCTCATTATAGAAAAATCTAATTTTCAAACCCCATACCTACACAGCTTTATCCTGTCTTCAACCTTTCTCTTTTGGTCTTCATCTCTGGAATTCTTTACCTCTCTATCTTAGGAAACAAACCAAGCCTGTGGAGTTGGTCCAATAATCATTTGAATCAGACGCCTCAGTTTATGAAACAACCCCATGCAACTCTGACTCATCTTTTTTTAATTTACTAATATATTTTCCATGTTGATTTAAAGCAGGAAAAGAAAACCACATGTAAGGCATCACTGGGAATTCTCATTATTAAATCTATAAAAAGATAGAAAAATGGTGTATGCACCATGGCCATTTATGCTTGTTACTGCCAACATGAATAACAATACTGTTGAAGTTTGGGACGAAAAAGCTATAGTTTAGACTATGTTATGACCAAATTTAATAATTTATCAAATTTTGGAGACAGAAACATTATCAGGGAGATTCAATAAAAAAATTTATCTTTAAAACTGGTGCTAATTTTGCCCAACCAAACCAATCAACCAATCAGATTTTATTTAACATTTGACTAACATCTGATTTGTTAGGGGCAAAATTAGCACCATTTGTAATGATAAGAACTTTTATTGAATAACCCTGTATATTTCTAATATAATAATGTAAGTGTGCTGGCATCCTAGGCAGTAATTCTTTGGTTTGCTCCCACGAAGAAGACATCTTTATATAGCTTTAAAATTGCTGAATTATGGCAGTGATGAATCCCTAAATCCCGTGTAAGTTGTGTTCTTTCAAATAAAGGATATATGGAATAACTCCCCTGCTAATCCTGGCCATACACTTGTTAGATATATTTGAGGTTTAATTGTCTAAACACACCAGCAGTTTATCTCCCAGCATTCCCGGCACTGCATTTTAATGTGGATTGCTTAACAATTGGCAGTTACCAGAACATTGCAGGAATTTTGGAGGCAAGTTTTTCGAATGTTTGGCCAGTATAAGGAATGGAAACAATTAATCATACAATACTTACACTGATATCTCTGTCTGGTGATCCCCTGAAAAACACATAAAAAAAACTTTAGATTTTAAGTACAAATCACTGAGCAACGTACTGTAAAAATACACATATCTTTTCATTAATGCAAAAAGGGGCATCATATCGCCATGTATAAAAAAAAAGCTGCATTAAAAAAATTCTAGATTTAATCCTGAAGATTCCCATGAAATCAGATATATTTAACATTAAAATGCAAACAATTACCAATTTATTTTGTGGTGCATAATTTTACCCTCCTTTTCTATTCGGAACAATTTCTGATTGGCCAAATCTTTATTTGGTACCCTCTTCATACATTTAAATATGGCTGACATCTCCAGCAGAGGAACACTGGAAACAGGAAAATATGCAGAATCAATCAGATTACAATTAAAATCTGAAGGTATCGGGTCTTTATCGCTAGTGTGTTTACCGGCCTTCCCATCGGCTGAGCAGTCGATCTGGAAAAAAATTAAATTTCCCTCAAGCGTGGTAGCCTATTGGGGAGTCAGCCCTGGCCGAGGGAAACAAAGTCCAGAGCGTTGTCCCAATGCTGTGTATAGTGAGAAAAATGCCACCAAGTTCCAGGTCTTAAATTAGGACTGAATTTTGTTGTGTCTGAAGTTTGTTGTACCACAATATTTGTGACTACCATTTCCTTTTAAAGTGTATGTATACTGAAAAAAATTACTTTGCGTCATCTTAAAGGGCATGTCCACCCCCATTACTGGCCACATTAAGAAGTTTAAAATAAGCCTTACCTTACATTTCTGCTCAAAATAGTTCCCCTGCTGTGCCCCTCCAAAGTCCAGGAAACTGCTGTGCAGAAGCAGTGTGTGACTTATGCTGTGCCTGCCTCAACCTCGTCAAGGTTTGAGGCATGCTCAGTGCAGACCTCCCCCTCCCTCTCCCTTCCATTTTTCTCTCCCTCCCCCTAACATTAAAATCTTTTGAAATGCAGTAGGGCAGGCTTCCCCAGCCCCAACCGCATTAAGATTATTGTTAGAAAGTCCCCCAAACTTTACTTACCTTCCCTCTCTCCTCCGCTGTTCAGAATTCCCGGCAGCCGCGATCGTGATTGGCTGCCTCTCAGCTAATCACGGACGCAGCTGCCGGTCCTGCCCCCTGCTTGCAACTCCATGCAAGCAGAGGGCTGGAACACTGCGGCGGAGGAGAGAGGGAAGGTAAGTAAGGATCGGGGGACTTTCTAACAATTATATTAATGCGGTTGCCCTACCGCATATCAAAAGTTTTTATAAGGGGTGGACATGCCCTTTAAATCGATAAATAAATATTTGTAAGTAGCACTTACTCTGAGGTGTGTGTGTTGCTACATGCCTTCAATAAAGTACTTTTTTTGCTCAGGCTCTGACCACTGACCTATTTTCCCCCATACCAACTGTCAATACTGCATTCAGTATACAGCACACCAACGGTCAAACCATTCCATCTACAGCAAAACTGCTTACAGAAATGATGAAATGTAAGATGTTTCAGATTGGAAATCTAAAGAAATAGGGTGCAGACTGAAAAAAAAATGACAGTGATAGTTGGGATAAATTATAGTTTCCACTAATGGGCAATTTAAAAAAAAAAATTTCCAGTGTACATACCCTTTAAGGCTGGGTACATACCATCCAATTATTTGTACCGTCCAACCGATATTACCATGTTTCGTCGGTCAATAAAATTAGATGGTGTACATGTGAGTGTCCATGACAGATTTTGGTCACCCATTCATCAGAATTGGATGATGGGGTATGTTGGTAAAGCACGGTCGCTACTTTTGACGTGAGCGTCAGTGATTCGTTCTGGCCGACCACTCGCTAGTGGTGGACTGGAACAAAATATTTGATGTTGCATACCCAGCCTAATAAAACTTAGTTTTATTTTTACACAATAGTACCAAACACAGACTCTAGAATCATTAGCACATCTTGAATACCTACGTAGAATCAGTATCCTTTTCTTTCTTCCGTATACCAAATGCTTTCCTTGTGCGTTTTTTCAGTCCTGTAGAATATGGAGATAAACCCAGAGTTAACAGTCTTTGTTTAGAACTCACAGGTCATATAAAACATTAGAAATAAGTATTACTGATGTATTTTTCATAAATACAAACTGAAAATAAAAGTCTATATTCTTAATAATTTATATGGAATCCCCTTCAAAGCTCAAATGTGTAGATAAGATTCACATATTGTTTGAAAAAAATCATAATAAATATGTATAATTGATAATTCAATAAAATGAGAGACATACAGGGAGATTTAATAAAAGTTATCGTTAAAAATGGTGCTAACTTTGCCTAAACCCAGCCAACGTTTGATTAGTTGGGGCAAAATTAGCACCATTTTTAACGATAAGAACTTTTATTGAATAACCCTGATAGTAAATACAACAGGAATGCAAATGACCAATTAAATACTTAATCCCAAGTATCAACACTCTTTGTATGCAGGGCAGTGCTCTACAAAACAAATCTCAGGAATAACAATGTCTGAAAGACAGTGGTTGACAAACATCCATATATGCCATCCCACAAGCATTGGTAGAGGGGTCTATCCAAAATATTACAGATTTGTGGTTATTCATGTCATGTTATTCATATAACTGTAATCAGAAGTTTCCCGGGCTATAAATTAGGAAAACATTTCAAAAATTCTGTCTGGTCTTTTTACAATTTAAAGGTCAGAAAAAGCTCAAAACATGCTGTTAATAAAAACTGCTATGTGCTGCACATATGGACTGTTAAAGGAGCACGTGTTCCAAACTTTTGCATGCAAAATGCACAATCGCTTTTCCACCGTGCTCAGAAATGCTACAGTGCAGCCTAAGATACAAGAAAAAGACTCCTGGCCTTCAAAGTGCATTCATCCAGGGATGTAACTTCAGGGGTCCGAGTCCCCTCGTGAAATTGAAGGCTGGGCCCTTGACACATACCCGTCCCCAGAGGTCCGCGATCAACAGTTTTAAAACAGCTGATTGCGCGTATGAAGTAGATACGCGTGATCAGCTGTTTAAAGACTGGAACCGGTGCAGCAATTGCAAATCCTTTGAAGTTTCCAAAGCTCTGCATAGTTTAGTGTCATCAGAAAACACAGAAAATTGCTCTCAATGCCCCCTTCAGAGCAATTTATAAACAGATTAAAAAGAAGTGGCCCCAGTACGGAACCCTGAGGCACTCCACTTAAGCCCACATGAATGTAGCTCCATGGACCACCACTCTCTGTTTGTGATCCAATAAATTCTCTATCCATGTACCAATTTTTTTTACTAGGCCAACAGTCCTCAGTTTAGTCGCCTATGTGGTACAGTATCAAAAGCTTTGGCAAAATACAAGTATATTACATCCACTGCTTTGCCTAAATCTAAATTCTTATTCACTTCTTCATTAAAACTAAGTAAATTTGTCTGACAATCTATTAACCCATGCTAATTACTACTAATAAGATCAGTAAGTTCTGGAGACAAGTCAAGCATATTATCACGTAACAGTTTCCAGCACCTTCCCTACCACTGATGTTAGGATTACAGGTCTATAGTTATAGCACTAGTCTGGATGAGCACATCCCCAATATGACCTTGTGAAACACTGTACATCCAGTGCTTCGCCCATATTTAGGAACTCTTAGCTCCTTTGTAATAGACACCTGAGATGTCCTGAAAAAAATTTAAGGTATCACCATTGATATTGAAGGGTTATATTTGTCAATTACCCATGAAGCTGGCTTGAAAGCGGCTAGGATGTTTCTTGAGACAAGGGATGAGAAATATAAAACACACACGGATATTGTCGTTTCATTGTTGTCATTTGCCTTACAAAATAATATCTTTGTATTCAACAATAAGTTCTACTGCCAAGTAAGAGGGACTGGCAGTAATGGGGGCAGCCTGCGCCCCTACGTATGCTTGCCTTCATCTCGGTCTCTGGAAAAACACAGTGTGGTAGAGGAAACTATTGCTGACCTGGGGGAGGTGGAGGATGTCGTCCTATAACTTCGCTATGTGGATGATTTGTCCTCCTTCTTTGGAAAGGGTAAGTAGTGGGGCAAAATAGGTTCATAGAAAAAACTGAACCTAAATGATTAAAACATTAAATTAACTTATGAATACAGTTTTTTGTCTGAACTTTCTAGTTTTAACTATCTTCAAGCGTGGTGTTACGTTGAATACCAGAACCTTTAGAAAAGAGACTGCAGTAAACTCTCTCTCATCGCAGCAGACAGCCACCACCCTAAGAGTTTGATAAATGGTATTTGATAAATGGTATTCCAATAGGCCAGTTCAGCCGTATTAAGAGGAATTGCTCTACGTTTGAATTATAAATGTCGCAGGCAACTGTATTGTCTAATAGATTTCATGCAAGAGGCTTCACAGAACAAGTAATCAAGGGGGCCTTTAAGAGATCACAAACACTAAGTCACAAATCTCTTTTGGCACCCTCAAGGAAGACCCAAAATGATGGTGATACCCTAATATTTATCTCCGGTTATAATCAGAATTTGGGGGAGCTGAAAGATATTTTGAAAAAACATTGGAGGTTAATCTCAGAAGACAGGGACAAAAGAGTGTAGGTAACTTTCCCTGTATGACCGCCAGAAGGGCTCCCAGTTTAAGGGACAAACTATCTCCCAGTCACTACACAGAGCCTGAAAAACAGGGTTGTAAGTTGTTGAAAAAATTTGTTGCCAATATATGTTGTGGTAAATGCCGTAGTTGTCCTTTGATGCAACAGGGACTGATGACAAGGAAAGGGACATTAGGCAGTATATTCCTTGTCAGTAATTTATATAATTACATGTGAGTGTACTATGAAATATGTGGGTAAGACTAGAAGGAACCAGGATACAGGAACATAAGAGGGCCATCGTCAAAATGGATACTGAAAGATCCCGTGTAGCTAAACACAGTAGAGGCTCACAATGGGAAGGCCAAGTGGTCCTTCTGTGGGACTGAAGCTTTAACTTTGAAATTAAGGGTGGGCGACATTGACAAAAAACTCCTCCAACATGAGCTTCATTGGATATATAAAATTAAAACCTTGTATCCTGCTGGATTAAACAAGGAGATGCATTTTGCCTGTTATTTATAAGTTATCCCTTTGTTGCCATATGCAGACAAGCAAACCCACTTTTAATATGAAATTTAAATATGTTGAAATGTACACCACCCCAGGTGTTATGAGCGCAATGTATGTCAATGAGATGTTATTAATAATACCTATACAGAGGGGCTATTGACTTTAATAAGCATCTGTTGGGAATATATGGTGCAGACGGTGGGTCAATGGTATGGACGTCACCTTAAAATTTGGTCTTCAGAACTGGAGGTGATGTATCTAAGAAATTTAGCTATAAATGAAGCCTTACCTTTGGATATCGCGAGACCCTGAAGAAGCCCAGTCACCATACAGCGCACAGGTGGAGCGTGCGTTGATTGTTTGTACTTAGTGAGACCTGGCAGACAATGTGGATCCCGTCCTGGCAAATTTCCAGACACGGACCAAAGTGGCATGCGTGGAGGTGTGACACTGACTGCAATCCCTATTCTTTGCTGTGAATCACAAACCGGTTGAAGAGTGTGGCCATCCAGCTTATCAAGAGGTTTTGGACCTGGTTTCTCACGAAAGTCCCGGGTTGGCGAGTTATAATTTTTTTATTTTATTGGCTTGGACTTAACTTTAGCCCTATTTTGTGGAACTTTGGGATTGATTGTCTACTGCTGATCTTGAATACTGTGCTTCGATTGTGGATGGCCCAAGGCATGGGAGATGCAACTGTAATTACACCTGTGTAGCATTCCTACAAGTTCGGGATTTTTGACGATTTCCCGCGGCGATCTGTCCCGGCCCTCTGCTTGCATGAAACTGCAAGCAGGGGGCCGGACCGGCAGCCACATCCGTGATTGGCTGAGAGGTAGTGTAAGTATAGTTTGGGGGAGTTTCTGCAAAAGTTACTATGGCGTTTGGGGCTGGGAGAGGGAGCCCTACACTACAGCAAAGGGGTTTGTAGCTAGGGGAAGGGAGAAACGGGAGGGAGAGGGAAGGGCTGCACTGAGCATGTGCCATACCTTGTTGAGGTAGGGAAGTCGCAGGGACCAGATGACTCCGTGACAGGCTCCTACACTTCACTTTCCTGGACTTAGAACAGGCACAGCAAGAAAACCATTTGGAGCAGGGATGCAAGGTAAAGATTTTTAAACACTACATAGTGGGGCCAGTAGTAGGTTAAATTTTAGTTTTGGGGGTGGACATGCCCTTTAAGCCACATTCTCAGTCCTCTTCTTTTTACTATTAATAAATTGATATTTTGGGTGTTTCTATTTTAGCTAGTTTCATTTGTTTCTTGCACTCCTTATTTCAACGTTTTTAGCTCCTTTAAGCCTGTTCTGTTCTCTAGGATTTCAAAATGTTAAATGCCTTTTTCTTTTTTCCATTTCCCTTTTTACCTGAGCATTAAGCCAGGCTGTAATGGACCTATTTTTCTTAAAAATGTAACTGTTAAATATCGCTTTAAAAGCGGTGCACTTCTGCTCAACATCCTTATCTAGGGACAAGTCCCTCCAGTCTGAGCAGGAGTGATTCCTTCAACAACATAAAATTTACTTTCCTAAAGTTTAACATTTTTGTTAACCCAGTGCACTTTTGATTGTTGCAACCTATATTAAATGACAGTATATCATGATCAATATTCACTAAGCTGCCCATTAACTTCAAATCTGCCGTCCTGAGCATTCGCCCTATGCTTAACATAGGGAGAAACTCAGGAGTGTGAGAAGCGCACTCGTTAGAAAATTACATTGTGCAAGAGTGTACCCAGCTTAGGTTTAACCCTTTCACTGCCACAGATCGTATATTCACGATCTGTGCAGTGAATGCACAAATTTTTGGGGGGGAAAATTTTTTGGGGGAGGGGGGAAGCCACAGATCGTATATTCACGATCTGTGGCTTCCCCCCTCCCCCAAAAATTTTTTTCCCCTCTAGCCGCGATCGGGGGGCAGCATTCGACTGCCCCCCTACCCCCCTCGATCCCCCCTCGGTTGTGTCCAAATCCGAGGGGGGGATCGGGAGAAAACACACTGTTTCTGCCGTGACCGTATAGGAGGAGTCCCACGTGGATCTCTCTTCTGAGCCGGAAAGGAAGACCCCGGTGACTCACAGAACTTCCTCCTTCACCGGGGTCTTCCCTAAGAACTGTACCATGCTCTATTCATATCATTCTTCAGTACCTGGTATAGCACAAGCTGTCATGCTGACAGCTGTACTATACATTTTGTGAATGGAACTCAAAGTACTACTTAGCGAAGACTTAGAAAAAAAATGGGGACAGAGATCAAAATTTGGTGATCACTTCTGATCACCAAATTATTGATCTTTGCCAATGAATGAAAAATCACTTCCTGGAAAATGATTTCCGGGAAGTGATTTTTCCGATCGGATTTCAAATTGGAAACGGGCATTTATTTGTTGGATTTCAAGGGAAACTAGTCTATTTTAGTAGGAATTTTGCAGGGTACCAAAAAAGACCGTATTGAATTTTTAGGATCAGTAAAGTGTGCAAAAACTTGTGTGACTCTCCGTACTAACTGGTTTTCACTAAAATACCACTAAAAGGGGGAGTGGGGATAGGGTTGGGGGGTGGGTTGTGGCGTTTTTTAATTTTTTCTTGTAATTGCGCATGGATCCCATTTGAGCTAGTTGGTGGCCCCGTCTCTGTTTGCACCCACCCTTATGGCATACCGTTTGATTCAGGACATGTGGGAGATTGCCATTTAGTGGGGGTTTTTACTTGCCAATGGGTTTAGGTAGGATTTCAACCCTTGAATCATCTTATTTTTTCACAAAACCTCCTAAAAACACGGACTCTTTTGGATCAGTGGGTCTGGAATTCTTCAGGTATGTATGAAAGCATGGCATCGTAACGTAGCTGAAGGTTTGTGTTCCAAAAATATATAGTTTGTGGGGGGAATTTTCCATGTTTCGGGACTGTTTTTCATAGAAAAGGGTAGGCTGTTCAAATTACAGAGCACTTTGATTTTTTCTTGTAATTGCATTTGTGCATGCATCCCATTTGAGCTAGTTGTGGCCACGTCTCTTTGTGCATCCACGCATATGGCATAACGTTTGATTCAGAACATGTGGGAGATTGATATTTAGTGGGGGGTTTTATTTGTGGGGCATTTCCAGTTTTGGGGCTGTTTGAAATTACAGAGCACTTTGATTTTTTCTTGTAATTACACTTGTGCATGTGTCCCATTTGAGCTAGTTGGTGGCCAGTCTCTGTGTACATCCACGCATAGGGCATACTGTTTGATTCAGAACATGTGGGAAGTGATATTTAGTGGGGGGGGGGTTTTATTTGTGGGGGGCATTTCCAGTTTTGGGCTGTTTGAAATTACAGACAACTTTGATTTTTTCTTGTAATTACACTTGTGCATGTGTCCCATTGAGCTAGTTGGTGGCCACGTCTCTGTGTACTTCCACGCATATGGCATACTGTTTGATTCAGAACACGTGGGGAGGATATTTAGGTGGGGGGGGGGGTTATTTGTGGGGGGCATTTCCAAGTTTTGGGGCTGTTTGAAATTACAGACAACTTTGATTTTTTTCTTGTAATTACACTTGTGCATGTGTCCCATTTGAGCTAGTTGGTGGCCACGTCTCTGTGTGCACCCACACATATGGCATACGGTTTGATGCAGGATATGTGGGAGATTGACATTTAGTGGGTTTTTTTGCTTGTCAAAAGGGTTTAGGTAGGATTGAATCATCTTATTTTATTTTTCACAAAACCTCCTAAAAACACAGAGTTCTTTGGATCACTGGGTCTGGAATTCTTCATGTATGTATGAAAGCATGGCATCGTAACGTAGCTGAAGGTGTGTAGATTCCAAAAATATATAGTTTGTGGGGGAAATTTCCATGTTTCGGGACGGTTTCCTTAGAAAAAGGGTAGGCTGTTCAAATTACAGAGCACTTTGATTTTTTCTTGTAATTGCCTTTGTGCATGTGTCCCATTTGAGCTAGTTGGTGGCCATGTCCCTGTGTGCATCCACGCATATGGCATACCGTTTGATTCAGGGCATTTGGAAGATTGATAATTGACAAGTTTTTTTTTACATGACATGGAAATTTGCCATGATTTTTAACTTTGAATTGTATTTTTATAAATTTTTCCTGAAAATCTGGTAAAAAAGCGAAATTTTACATGAAACTGCGCCCACACCATTGATGGTATGCATAAAGGAATCACACCATTGTGTAGCTGAAGGTGTGTAGATTCCAAGAATATATAGTTTGGGGGGGTATTTCTAATATAGAGGGGTGTTTAGTCTGACAAATCTGAAAAGTTGCTGTAATTGGGCCATTGATCATTGGCTCACTTTGTGGCTAGTTAATTCCACGTTTGCGTGTGTAACCATACATAGGGCATACCGTTTGATTCAGGACATTTGGGAGATTGATATTTGGTAAATTTTTTTTACATTACTTGGGATTTTGGCATGATTTCTACCTTTGAGAGTGTTTTTTTTCAAATTTTTTAGAAAATCTGCTAACTGTGAACTTCTACGAAGAACTGCGCCCACACCATTGATGGTACGAATGAACAAACTACAGAATTTCGTAGATAAAGGTGTGTGGATTCGAGAAATATATGGTTTGTGGGGGTTGTTTTGTGGGGAAAAATTGCACTGTTCAAATTCAGATTTGGCTGAATATTTTTGCTGTCTCTAAGCCATTGTGCATTGTTTCACTTTGTGGCTTTTGGCTTCCACGTCCACGTGTGTAACCACACATTATCATATCGTTTGATTCAGGACATTTGGGAGATTGATATTTAGTAACTTTTTTTTACATTCCATGAGGTTTTGGCATGATTTCTACCTTTTGAAGTTGTTTTTTGTTCATTTTTTCAGACAAATGCGAACTTCTACGAAGAACTGCGCCCACACCATTGATGGTATGAATGAACAAACTACAGTGTTACATAGCTGAAGGTGTGTAAATTTCAGGAATATATAGTTTGTGGGGGTTATTTCTAAGTTACGGGGGTGTTTTGTGGAAAAAACTGCAGACTGTCCAAATTCGGAGTTGGCTAAATATTTTCGCTGTTTCTGAGCCAACGTGCATTGTCTCACTTTGTGGCTTTTCGCTTCCACGTTCGCGTGTGTAATCACACATATGGCATACCGTTTGATTCAGGACATTTGGGAGATTGATATTTGGTAACTTTTTTTTTACATTCCATGGGGTTTTGGCATGATTTCTACCTTTTTGAATGTTGTTTGATGTTAATTTTTTTTGAAAATCTGGTAAAAGTGCAAACTTCTACGAAGAACTGCGCCCACACCATTGATGGTATGAATGAACGAACTACAGCGTTACATAGCTGAAGGGTGTGTAGATTTCAGGAATATATAGTTTGTGGGGGGTATTTCTGAGTTGGGGGCATTTTGTGGAAAAACTGCAGACTGTTCAAATACAAAACTGGCTAATTTTTTTTTTGCTGCTACTGACATTTGGCACTGGTCACGCTCTGGGTTTGTTGGTAGCCATGTCTCTGGGTACACCCATGAATGTGGCATACCGTTTTATTCGGGAGGCGTTCATATTTGAGATGCGTTTGAACTTTCCTCCACAGTTTTTAGCTGAAATTCGCATTTGATTTTGTCTCTGATTTTACAGTTGAGGAAAAAAAGGAAAATGTGAGAAAACAACTTACAATTGGACGAAGAGCTGCATCCGGGTATCTGCATTTTGATCGAAACTAACCTCACTCATAAGTAGATTGGTGGACAAAGATTTAAGTGATTTTAGTTATGAGTACTGGAAAATCCTGTGAGATCTGCCATGTTTGGAGATCAACATTAATCTTAAAAGCCATTATTGATTAGTACTTTTTTTTTTTTACAAATAACTTTTGATTTGGATATCTCCCAACTGAGGATTGGTGATTTATATCCTCACCCTGGTTATTATGTAATTATGGAATAGGGAAAATGTGAAAAGTCTGTCTTTAAGGACAATTATTGTCACATATCCAAATAAACCCCCATGCACACTAATCCAAACTTCTCTATCTATTTGTAAATCTCTGGTGATGGGGTTGTTTGCATTAAAGGAACAATAAACTTCCTTAAAAGATTTTTCTACAATTTACTAGGAGATAGGAGTATTTTTTTCCCTATAATTTGCTAGGAGATAGGAGTATATGACCCTGCAGCTTTGCATTGTGTCCTGTCTGGCTCCCCCCTCCATCAGACCCCTTTGCGCACGCAAACCTCATCATAAAAAATGGAGTCGTGACCAGGAAGGAATGAGGAAGGAGTTAGTACAATAAAAATGTTTGGTGTTGGGCAACAATAACAGTTCAGTAATAGAAACACAAGTTTAAATAACCGGCTCCAGGGTTCCATCCATCAGTACAGATAACTAAATACTCCCATAATAATATGTAGCTAGAGGCACATACACAATATTATTAAAAAAAACATATAGCTATTAATATTGTTGGAAGTAAAACAGGCAATCAGGCAGAATAACTGCTCAAACTTGCTTTAATTCATGTTCAACCGACATGTTTCGGGTCACATGGACCCTCTCTCAAGTATACAACATAGATTCATAAAGCCAAATTTAAAATTTCTTAAACAGGAAGTGATAACATACAGGAAGTGTGAACACAAGTTAAAACTCAAAAAAAAAACAACCTCTGTTAAACATTTAACATTTATTGATAAAGTGCTCTTACACAAATAGCTATTCAGAATATATTT
Source organism: Hymenochirus boettgeri (assembly GCA_019447015.1). NCBI lineage: Eukaryota > Metazoa > Chordata > Amphibia > Anura > Pipidae > Hymenochirus > Hymenochirus boettgeri. Next base: position 144,982,989 of record CM033472.1, read on the forward strand.
ATCAGATACATTTCTAGTGCATTGTAATTAATATTATTTTACTAAAGACTTTAAAAACTGCATTCTTTATGTATCAAAAACAGCAGTATTTTCCAGACTTACCATATATACTTGCGTATAAGCCGAGAAATGTTACCTTTAAAGGGCATCTCTACCCCCAAAACAAGAATTTAACCCACTACTGGCCCCACTCTGTAGTGTAATAAAATCCTTACCTTACATCCCAACTCCAAATGGTTCTCCTGTAATGTCCCTGTAAAGTCCCAAAAACTGGCCACCAGGAGCCTGGCAGGGAGGGAAATTGTTTCCGCCCCTGAGGCTTCATCTCAGAGGTTTTTGGCTTGCTCAGAACAGACCCCCCCCCCCCCCCCCTAGTGTAAATCCCTTTTGGGGTATAGTAGGTCTCCCTCCCCCAGCCCCAACTGCTATAATAGTTTTTACAGAAACTCCCCCGATCATTACTTACCTTACCCCTCTACCCCCGGCGTTCTCCACTGCCAGCAGCCGCATCCGTGATTGGCTGCCTCTCAACCAATCACGGACGCAGCTGCCAGTCCGGCCCCCTGCTTGCAGTTTCATGCAAGCAGAGGGCCGGGACAATACACTGGAGGAAAGAGGTAAGGTAAGTAATGATCGGAGGAGTTTCTGTAAAAACTATTATAGCATTTGGGGCTGGGGGGCGACGAAACCTACTATACCACAAAAGTTACAAACAGGGGTGGACATGCCCTTTAAAATCATCCTGAAAGTCTCCCCTCACCATACACTCGGTCTGGGCTGATTTGGATGCTTGAAGGAGCAGCTGGACAAAAACAGAGCCCGGGAAAACAAAATATGTACCCTGTAACACACAGAATCCTCTTGATTTCGGTGGGTCAGGCAATTGTTGTCCTGCTCACTCAGATCAGCCCAGACTGCAAGGGAAAGGGAGAAAAGGAGAGAAGTAACAGGATTCAACAAACTCAGGAACAGAAAGGTATGCAGGGCACATCTGTGTATGGGTCTTTGTATTGGACTTTCTTTAGGGCCGTGTGTGAGGCTTTGTATGGGGATGTGTATTGGACTTTCTATGGGGCTGTGTATGAGGCTTTCTATAGGACTGTCAGTGGAAATATCTATGGGGTTGCCTATGGGAGAAAGTCAACCCTTGGCTTATACTCAAGTCAATCAGTATTACTTGGATTGGCTTATATACAATATTCCTAAAGTGCTATGTGACTATTCTAAAGATGTAAGGTTAAGAGTAATAAAGTGCATTTGTGAAGATTATTTTATTAAGTGCTTATTAGTTTAAATATAGATTATTTGGCAGCTATGACAGTGTACACAATCAATATTAAAAGTGCACAGGTGAATACATAATAATAATGATACATTAAAATAGGTGTTATAGGCAACCTTAAACTCTTCATATAAATCACTTGTATACTTGTGAAAGGGTCCATGTGATCCAAAACATGTTGGTTGAACATGGATTACAGCAAGTTTGAGCAGTTATTCTTCCCGATTACCCATTTTTCTTCCAACAATTTTAATAGTTATATGTGAATTGTTTGTGCAAGTGGATGGAAGATTTTGGAATAGTTTGCAAGTTAAGGGGGTGTTTAGCATGATAAAAGTCCAAGTATGCACTTAGAACACAGCCCCAAAGTTATGCATTGACTTCCTTATGCTGGCCATATCTCTGTGTTTACTGATTCAAGTAGGGTATTATTTCCATTGAAGACATGTAAAAGATGGAAATCTTAACCAAACCTCCAGGAAATCTGCTAAAATGTAATATTTCTACAATGAACTGCATCCAGAATTCTGCATATTTAGAATTCAGTACATTACCACAATGAATTTTAGATGCAGTTGAAGTGCAGTCTTTCAGCTTTAAAGGACACATCCACCCCACAAATTTCTTTCCCCCTGATGCTGGCCCCACTGTGTAGTATTAAAAAACAGACAACCAACCACAGAAGTGGCTGCCGGTCCCACCCCTACTGCTCTTCCATTCCCGGAAGTGGCAGTAAAGGCAGAGGCAACAATGGTGGGTAAGTCTATTTCTGGGCACTTTTTAGTTAAAAACCTAGCAGCTGGGGGGGGGGGGTCCCCTTACATTATGTGAAAGTTTGTGTTTGGGGGTGGAAGATTTTGCAGTGAAAAAAGTTTGGAGATGGTGTAGAATAGCTCACTATCCAAAGCATCCCATTTCATCTGTAAAACCAGGTGGGAGGCCAGGTGATGGCTTGAGCATGCATGGCTGCAGTGGCACTGGGAAACTAGTTTATTGATATGACACAGGACAGAAGCAGCCAAAGATCTGAGGTGTTCAGAGACATACTGTCTGTTCAAGCTTAATTCAGTCAAATTGATTGGGCGGCGTTTCACGATACAGATGGACAGGAGTTTATTAAAGCAAAGAAGTGGAAAATTCTTGAATGGCCAAGTCAGTCTCCTGAGTTAAAGGGTATGTCCACCCTAAAATAGATTTTAATATTCTGCTCCCCCATGTCCCCCAGCCCCATGTTTTTTTTTTTCAAAAAGCTCCCCAAACTCTACTTACCTCCCTCGATCCTCCGCCGCATGCCGGCCCTCTGCTTGCGAGAATGCAAGCAGAGGGGCGGGACGGCCGGTCGCGTCTGTGATTGGCTGAGCGGCAGCCAATCACGGACGCGGCTGCCGGTCATTCAGTGCAGCGGGGAAAGCGGAGAGGTAAGTAGAGTTTGGGGAGCTTTTTGGAAAAAAAAACATGCGGTTGGGGCTGGGGGACATGGGGGAGCAGCATATAAGGGGGATTAATGCTAGGGGAGGGATAGTAAAACGGGAGGGAGAGGGAGGGGGAAGAAGGGCTGCAGTGCGCATGGCAAATATCTACCGGAGGCAAGATAGCAGGCAGAGCCCTGCTATCCTCCTGGTGGTTAGTTTTGGGACTTTGGGGGGGGTTTACAGGAGAACCCTATGGAGCTGGGATGTGAGGTAAGGATTAAACTACACTACATGGTGGGGCCAGTAGTTGGGGGGATTATAGTTGGGGGGATTATAGTAGTTGGGGGTGGACATGCCCTTTAAAGGGTCACTATACTCACTGAAACAACTTTACATTTTTTGAAACTACAATTTGAGACAAGTAAAATGATGGTACTCACATATTTATCTGTGCTTGCTTTGTCATTAAATTATTAATGTTTTAGTGACTGCTCCTAATTCCCCCACCCTCCCTTACTCACTGACTTCTTTTAGTGTCTGCCACACTTATGTGTTCTGCACAGCCACCATGGACACTGCTCTGCTTATACATCTCCCCCTGCTGTCTTTTCTCTGCTGATTCTCTTAAAATGTTGCAGAAAGTGTTCTGGCAGGCAGGCAAAGAGCATGGGTTACATATTATAATTTCTGCTTCTGGAGTGACAGGTCTTTCCCTGTAAATGCTGTGATTAAAATGATGATTTCTCAGAATCTACAGCTCAGATTTAAAATCTGAAAAAAAGTTTTGGAGAAGTGGAATCTTGCTGTATCTTAAGGTACTATTTGTGAAAATCAAATTTTTTAGCGTAAAGATACCCTTTAAAGACTAAACTTCAGACAAAAAGGCCAACAAACAAACAGCAACTAAAAGCCTCAGCAGCAACGCCTGGCAGAGCATTAAAAAAAAAGAGGAAAAACAGCATCTGGTGATGTCCATGAGTTCAAGACTTCAGGCCGCCATTGCCAGCAAAGCGTTTTCAAGCAAGTATTAGAAATAAACATTTTATTTACAGTTATTTAATTTGTCCGATTATGCTTGAACCCCAGAAATGAAGGGATTGTGTTAAAAAATGCTTTCGTTGCCTCACATTTTTATGCAATTGTTTTGTTCACCCCACTTAATTAAAGTTGAAAGTCTGCACTTCAACTGTATCAGAGTTGTTTCATTTAAAATTCATTAATGTACAGAACCAAAATTAGGGGGGAAAAGTGGTCTGGAATTTTTTAGTGAAATTCCAGTCCAGTATAAAATGTGGACTGAAGACTGTAGTACAGAAGTCTGTACTACATTCAAAATTGCATTAGGTTCCAGATCTGTTTCGAGGGAAGACAAACTGAGGAGAACACAAAGATCCTGAAAGGAACCAATATGGTTTATGGGTCTCCCCACCTTTTGTGTCTCCCGTATCAGACATTGCACCCTCCACCATAACAACATTAGCAAAATATTTGCTAATGTGCTATTTTTTATAAAAATCATTTTAAATCAAATGAAATACAAATAGAGTGGTAATGAGATGTTTGTAGGAGGGACAGCACGGAGCCCATCCTGATCCCCTTTTCCTGATAGATGTGCTAATGGAGGAAGATATAAAGTATGAAATAAGTATGTCACACTTTAACACACAGGGTCACCCTGTGTGTTCAAAAATGTATGGAAGATTGCATACCATCAACACATCAGTAGTACACAGCAACACTGATGTGTTGATGGTTTTATAAAGGTTCATACATTCTGTCCTTGGTGTACGATCCTCCATAACTTTTTGACCATATTGGATTAAATGGCTCTTATGGGGTAAGGGCTGAAAGGATCTGTACCCACGTCTAAATGTGCACAAGACATCTATTCCAATCACCCTCTGTGTTACAGCATGACATTCATATACTTCATTAAAAAAAAAATATCACCCAAGGTTCTGCTTGGCTTTCCCTTTTTCCCCCCCATACAGTTTCTTTAGCAATAGGCAGATATGCTTGTCAATAAGTAGTAACAAGTGAGAGGAACAATTGATACAGAGTAAAATCCTGAAGGGTATTTAATATATTGGAATCACAGTGTTCTATACATTTAGTCACGTTATTGGGGAACATAACCAAAAAAAAATAATTTCATCCTACACTAAAAAATTTGCTAATTTCATCATCCATTGACACTTAATAAGCAGGACACCAATATTGAAAATAGAGGTCACCAATAGAGATGGCGGAACCTGCAAAAATCCGATCCCATTGCAGATTTGTAGACCCAATAAAGTCAATGGGAATTTTAATTTTTTTTGAAAATTCCACCTGCATTTATGGTATAAATAGCAATGATATCTTACTATTAATGGCTTACTATTAATGGAAATGTACTAAGGAATTCTATATCAATTCCAAAATAAAAAAAAAAAACAACAAAAAAACAGTCCAGTACCGGAAACATCGCACACTTTCTGTTTTGGTATTCCGTATAGTATTTCCGAGATTTCAAAATATTCTGCATTTTTTGAAAATTTTGAAAATTACAAGAAATCAGTGTATATTCGAGTATTGGTTGCTTTTTCCTGAGCAAAGTTGCAACCTTTTTCTTATTAAGCCTTGAAACCCCAGAATTCTTGTTGCCATGGCTAACAGAGTTGGCACTGATTAGAATAGATGCCATTGGTGAATTTGAGAACATGGTTCAGAAAAATCTAAAAAGCAGAATCCCGGAAAATCTGTTAAATTTGCAATCCATGGATTTCGGAAAACCGCCTTGTTACTGGGTTAGGATCCATGTTCCAGTCCATCTCTAGTTACCAACTATATTGATACACAATAGTGTGATCTTTTTCATGGAATGACAAGCATTCCCAGTATTTTATGCAATTTATTTTTTACAATATTGTATAACAAGACATAACAATGTAAACAAGCCATCACTGTGGTCTTGACAAAAGGGTCATTTCATACTCGAAAAAAGTAAAAGTTCACATTATACCACTGGGCAAACACTGGTGTAACAAATACCATTCACTGTGCATGGAAGATTAGAGTATGCAGACAGAGCAAACCTGATCCTTTCATTAATATTTCAATTCTTTTGCAAGAATGGTTTCACATTGGGGTTAAATTGTAAAGTGAATATGAGCAATCCAAAGGGAAAACGAAAAAGCTCAAACAAATTAATATACCAATGTAGCCCCCAGAACAGAGCCTTAAAGTGGAAGTTCAGTGCAAATACATATGCTTTTCAGAAATAAGAGCAGTATTCTTTAATCCCAATGACCTTAATCTGCCAATTCAGCATTGTGTCTGTGTATAAATAAATGCAACCAAAATTCTGACTTCCTGTTTGCAGGACCCCTAGTAGAGACCGTTATGGTCTTGCCCTTGACCCAGTGCCTGGGTTGATTCAGTTGCTCTCAAGAGTTCTGAGCATGTTTGACCCATCCAACAGCCAATTAGTAGAAATTACTGTTAGGAACATTCCAAGGATGTGATGATCCTGGAAGAAGAGGACCGTTAGAATCTGAAATGTCAGCTCACTAATGTCAACAGCAGGGAACAGCAAAGGGTATGAAATCAACTGGTTTTTCAAAATGGGAGAGAATATGTAGAATAACTAAGAGGCGTTACACAAACTAACAATTTAACAAATATATTAGTATAATAGTATTCCTTTACTAAAAAATATTAACTACACAGATAATATCGGAGAATAAACCTGCTAAATACTGACTCTGTTGCAAGTTTTGAAATAAAATAAAAAACAGGGCTTTTTAGGCACATGGGTGGAATCTAAATCATGAAAACCTCTCATTCCAGTTTACCATTTAGTTTGGGAAACTTTAAAGGTAATGTTCAGTGCAAACACATGCTTTTAAGAAAAAAAAAAAAAGCCTGACCTTTTTCAATCCCAACGACCTTAAAAGGATAAGTATGTTGTAAGACAAAGTTAAGTTTATTTGGAAGCAGCCGCGTTAGAAAAAAAAAGAAAGGGCAAAGGTTTTTTTAATGTCCCTCCTGAGCCTACCTTTCTTGTTGTAAAGTTGCCGACATCTTGTATCTGTAGAGTGTTTTTCTCCGCCCCTCCAAATTTTCCTGGATCTCCTTCTTCTGCCACAAAATGCACTTTTAGTTGGGTCCGTGTGTGCGCGACATCATCTCGCCGCTCGTGAGCACATGTCCGTGCACACAGACGTAACGTTGCGTTCACAATGGCATCAAGTGCATATGGACACGATGGAGATCCGGGAAAACTCGGAGGGGCGGAGCTAAACACAGATACAAGATGTCAGCAACTTTACAACAGGAAAGGTAGGCTCAGGAGGGGTATAGAAAAAAAAAAAGGGCAAAAGTTTTTTTTAAAGTTGCTGCTTCCAAATAAACTTAACTTAGTTTTACAACATTCTTATCCTTTAACCTGCCCATTCAGTATTTTGTCTGTGCATAAATAAATGCTTTCAAAATACTTACTTCCTGTTTGCAAGACCCCTAGTAGGGTCTGTTATGGTGTTGCTCTTGATCGAGCGCCTGGGTTGATTTAGTAGCCAATCAGTAAAAATATCTGAACCTAAAATGGCAGCTCACTAATGACAATAGCAGGGCATAGTAAAGGGTGTGAAATCGGCTGAGAAAACAGAATAACTAGGGAATAACTGGGTATTTTAAATAAAAGCACCCCATAGACTGGGTAGAAACCGTTTACGGTTTGAGCAGTATATCGGAAAATCCAAGATCGGGCCAGGCGGAAAATTTTTCGGTGACCCCATCCTCAGCCCGCATCTTTCCTCAGATTTCAAGTGGAAATCTAAGATCAGAGTCTCAAGGTGAAAGGCTTTGAGCGGTTCTTTCAAATGTATTTCCGATCATTTAACTCGATCAGAAGAACGCCTGCCCATGAGTGGGTAGCTTTAGGCTGTGTACATACCATGCAATTTTTCAGCCCGATCAACCGATAGTTCAATGTATCGGTCAATCTGGCCAAAAAAGTTGAACCATTTGTTCAACCGAATCTAAAGAATGGGCGATTGGACACGTCCGAAAACCAGGGCAATCATGTGGTACCATACGGACTGCACCCTAGGTCGCGGCAAATTGTTGGCCGTGGCTACCTTGCCATGACCAACAGTCCTTCGTCCTAGCCAACTGGTCAAAAGGGCCGAATGGTTGTTCGGGACAAAGGCTCTAAAAGGTATTTATGCTTTAACTAAGAATTTTAAAAGTTATAATTTTCCACTGAACTTTCCCTTTAGTTTACATTTAAAGGGCAATTATAGTGAGAAAATTGTTTTTTTTAAATTTCTTCTAATGTATCCTATAAGTCATCCCATCCACCAGGGTACCTTTAGTTTCTTTAAATTCTACATAGTCCCCGAGATATAAGCCTTTGAATATGCTGTGATTTGTAGGAGCTGCTACACATCATCTGTCACTCAAAGGCACACACCCACACAATCCAAAGCTCCCATGCAGTACTGTCACACACTCTCTCACCCACACTATATGTACCATGTGCAACATATAGTCAAATGCTGTAGTGCTAAACACAATCAATAAACCATTAACCCAGCAATATGAGCATAACACACTATAAAACAGCCCCTCCCCCAAAAAAACATATCTTAACATACCTACAAACCTTGACTCAAATGGAACACTAATACAGTATATATAATACAGTAATACATACTATATACCAAACAAGACACACAGTGCAATCTATGATATATATAGACTAAAGCAAATGAAATGTATCAGGACAACAAGCAGTGTCACTGTGTTTGTGAAGGTCTCACTACAAGCTGCTGTTACACTGATTCTTGTCTTCAGTGATTATGATCTCAGCTAAGCAGGGGGAGAGATATGAACTTTAGGTAAAAATAAATAACAATTAGCAAAGTTAGAGAACAGGCAGAGTTCAGTAACTTACTTGTAAAGAATCTCAGCACCACTTGTCCTCCTCTCTCCCCCTCTGCCCCTCCCTTCAGCATATTGCTACTTTATTCCACACTTTGATTGCTTGCAGTCTAGCTCTGGAAGGGAGGGGTCAACAGGATGTCAGCACTTCATTTAAAGTCCTTTCAACTGACAATGCTCGGACTCTGTATACAGCCCGTCACTGCTTGAGGGGGAGTAGACAGAGAGGGGAGGGGGACTACACAGCTTGGTACAAACTTCTGCCAGTGTGAAGAAACGAGCCACACAGAAACATGAAAGTAAGGCAGCTTATACTAAGTGATCTATACATTGTATACAGACAAAGTTTTTTTTTCACTATAGTTGCCCTTTAAGAACTTAAACCAAACATTATGATGTTATTTTAGGTAACAATAGAGCAACAATTATCAGGAACCTTGATTTTGGGCTATTTCACACTACACACAGATCTATGATCTCTACAACAGGTCAGTTTCTGGGGGAGAAATGCAAGCAACAGAGTTCTTTTAGCAGACCAGATCAATACGATCAGACTAAAAAAAAAAAAAAAACAGTGCTGCACACATTCATACAAAAACAAACCTAGTGTGAACAAGCCAATAGACCCAGTCAATGCACCAAATATATTTACCTAATACAGGAAGAAATACAGTATAAAAGAGGACTTACAAACCAACACTATACGATATTTTATGATAACCATATTATGAGCTGCGACCAATGACAAAATCTGACCAACAAAATTGGCCCAATTTAGTTGGACATGGGGGACAATGTTTATTTTTAAGGGACAACTCCACCTTCATAATAACACTCATTATAAATATGTTGATATATTCTACTTTGTCCTCTGAATTCATTACTGTATGCCTGCTATGCTTCTTGATTCCTCATGTAAAGTGAGCAATTTAGTGACCTGTACTGAGCCTGAGCATGCTCAGAAAAGGCAGGTAGAGGATTAGCATTCAGCCATTGGCTGTGATGTCAACTGTAATATCCATAACTGACAGTTGCTACCTGGAAGAACCTGAAGCTGAAAAAGGGGCAACCAGATATTGTGCAGGATTTCAGGTTAGACTTATATATTATATATTTCGGATTTCAAACTATTATAGTTGAGGGTTTTGGGGGGTATTTTACCTGTATATATCTTTTCATTTGAGGGCTGGACTTGCCCTTTAACACAAACAGTGTTCAATAATACTGTTAAGTGTGGCCTTTTTAAGGGGCATGTCCACCCACCTCATACACCTCATACTTACCTATACCAAATTCAAAAACCACAAGAATGCAAAGGTTACTTAACTCTCCGACGCTTCAAAAGAAAAATACATTTAAGGACTGATGCGGTAAAAGCTGCAAAAGTTTGACCATACTTTTATTTTTTAATCACCCTTCCCACAAACTTTACGTTATAGCATGTTTGAACCTTTTATTAAATCAGCTCCTCAGTCTAATATTCACCACCCTTTCCTTCCCAAGGTTGCTCTTTATAAGCTCACACATTTACAGAGGCGACGGATTAGACAGCAGCAATCAGTCATGACGTAATCTGTCACATCCATGACTGCTGCTGTAGAGACGATGCAGGACAGATGGAATTAAATAGCAGAATATTTATCTTCCTTCAATAATTAGACAGTTAAAGGGTATCTCCACTTATAAATACATTATGCGCAAGCGCGTACAGCTCAAGCTGGAGCATGATAGCGGGTTAGTTGGCTTTGTTTCATGCCTGCTCCTGACCGTTTAATTGAAAAACGGAAGACATAGCTCCTTTACCTTCCATTTTTAAATTAAACTGAAAAAAAATCTAAAGAACGTGTGTGAGAGGAGAAGTAAAAGTAACTTTTGCGGTCCAGGGTAATTGGGGGGTGGGGGAAAAATTAAGTAGGATTTTTATATGGGGTGTGGGCATGCCATATAAAGAATATACCGGTAGGTGAAATCTTGTTAAAAGTCTCCATTGGAATTCAGGTGTTTGTGTAGAGGAAGCAATTGAATTGACTGAGCAGTGGGGAATGTTAGTAGCCAGTACCAGACAGGACTGGTAGAAAACCCATCTTGTTTTTTACCCTTTATATAAAAAATTATAATTAGAATAAGGTTTGAAATTATCAGGTGGATTGAGCTAAAAGTAATTCCATTTTTGTTTTATTTTATGTGCATGTCTCTTGCTTAAAGGGACTCTCTACTCACCTTCCCTCTTTCCTCTGCCGCGCTGCCAGGCCCTCTGCTTTCGAGAAAATACAAGCAGAGGGGCGGGACCGGCAGTCACGTCTGTGATTGGCTGAGCAGCAGCCAATCACGGACGCGGCTGCCAGGAGTTCAGTGCGGCGGAGGCAAGAAGGAAGGTAAGTAATGTTTTGGGCATTTTCTGATATTACTAATAGAGTGGTTGGGGCTGGGGGGACAGGGGGAATGTTTGGTAAAAAGGGTTTTATGGTAGGGGGAGGGAATCCTAATCGGGAGGGAGAGGGAGGGAGGGGGAGAAGGGCTGCAGTACGCATGCCAAACTTCTCCCGGAGGCCAGATAGGAGGCAGAGGGGGTGGACATGCCCTTTAATGAAGAACGAGAGGTTAAGGAGCGGTGTCTTACCTCTCGTTCTTCAATAAAAACTGCAGGAGACGGGAGAAATGGTAAGGTACTTACCCAATTGCTCGCTATTCCGCCACATCCTCTGAAAGGTCTTGACGGACTCTGTGTTCTATGCGTATGCGCATTGTGCCTTTTCTCCAGGCTCCTGCAGTTTTTATTGAAGAATAGGGGGTAAGATACATCTCCTTTACCTACTGTTTTTCAATAAAACTAAATAGCAAAAAAAAAAAATCTGCAGTGGATATACCCTTTAAAATTCATAAAAAAACTTGCATATAGGGCACGTTATTTTCTGTGATTGCTGTATCAAGCTATTTAAACTGGTTTTGCATTATTGGGAGGCAAAATATTATTAGGTGTAGGAAAAATAGCTGTCCATATTACACTGCTTATAAAGTGGATTGTTACGTTAAAACATTTGCATATGCATCCATTATTTATAAAATCTGCTAATTAAGTAAATTTCAGTGTAACAGTGTAAATTTCAGTATTCGTTAGAATAACCGACAGGAAAATACTGTGACTTGAGTACAGGATAGTGTGTGTACACTACTTAAACAGGAAGATGCAATAAAGGCCATTAACTGGCCAAATAAGTGTTAAACCCATCCCTATGTGCCCTCTGTCAGGAAGTTAGATGGTAGAGCCCTAAGCTTTTGCTTTTCAGATCATTACTATTATAAAATAAACACATACAAAATATACCAGCCAGGTTAAACACAAAGCTAGGGATATAACAGTAATAAAAAGGTAAATATTTTTACCATGTTTGGATTGAGAATGTGCTACATATCAACTAAATATGTCACCAGGCCATGCTTCCAAATCATTACATAGCACATATACAGTTCAATTCCAAGTGGGTGTTTGTTAGTGTCCATCTAATCCAACCTACTCAGGACTACCCAAAGTTCCTGCCAAACAAAATACCCAGCATTAAGGTTTAAAGGAATAGTTCAGTGATAATTACTACTTTGGGTAGGAAGAACACATAATTAACAAACTGCAAATACCTCTTTCCAGATTCTTAATGAGATGTTCCTGTCCCCTGTAATGTATCCCGGTAACAACTTCCCCCAGTGTTGGTCCTGACTCTGGAGCTCAGCCTATGCTCCATTTCACGACTAGGCAAAATCCGGCACGCAAGCGCAATGAGAGGCTGCTGTAGTCGCGAATCAGTGACCTCTCAGCGTGCACGGAGCCGATGGGGACGCGAACAGTGTGCATGGAGCAATGGGGACGCGCTGTGGAAAGGTACGCGCTTCTGCTGTAATGCCGGCAAAGATGAATCAGCTGTTCGCAAAGAGGAGAGAGAGAGACACACAGAGAGAGGGAGAGAGAGACAGAAGAGAGAGACACACACACACAGAGAGAGAGGGAGACCGTGAGAGAGAGAGAGACAGAGAGAGAGAGGAGAGAGAGACACAGAGGAGAGACACACAGAGAGAGACAGAGAGAAGAGACACACAGAAAGAGAGAGAGAGAGAAAGAGGAGAGAGACACAGAGGAGAGAGAGACACAGAGGAGAGAGAGACACAGAGGGAGAGAGAGAGAGAGAAAGAGGAGAGAGAGAGAGAGAAAGAGGAGAGAGAGAGAGAGAGAAAGAGGAGAGAGGAGAGAGAGACACACACACAGAGAAGAGAGAGAGAGAGGGAGAGAGGACGAGAGAGAGACACAGAGACAGAGAGAGAGAGACACAGAGAGAGGAGACCAGAGAGAGGAGACACGAGGGGAGAGAGAGAGAGACAGAGGAGAGAGAGACAGAGAGAGACACGAGAGAGAGCACAGAGAGACACAGAGAGGAGAGACCAGAGAGAGAGCGAGAGAGACAGAAAGGATAGAGAGACACACACAGAGGAGAGCGGAGAAGAGAGAGAGACAGAGAGAGAGACCTACACACAGAGAGAGTGAGTGAGAGAGAGAGAGGAGAGAGGGGAGAGAGACAAGAGAGAGAGACACAGAGAACAAGACACAGAGAGAGGAGACACAGAGGAGAGAGCAGAAGAGAGAGAGACACGAGAAGAAGAGAGAGAGAGACACAGAGAGGAGAGACACAGAGAGAGATGAGAGCGAGAGACACAGAGAGGAGAGACACAGAGAGAGAGAGAGAGAGAGACACAGAGAGCGAGAGAGACAGAAAGATAGAGAGACACACCACAGAGAGAAGATGGAGAAAGAGGAGAGAGACAGAGAGAGAAACACAGAGAGAGAGAGAGAGAGAGACCTACACAGAGAGAGAGGAGAGAGAGACCTACACACAGAGAGAGTGAGTGAGAGACACAGAGAGAGAGAGACAGAGGAGAGAGAGCCACACACGGAGAGGAGAGACACAGAGAGAGGAAAGAGAGACACAGAGACAGAAAGCACACAGAGACACACACGAGAGAGAGAGACACAGAGGAGAGAGACAGAGAGAGAGAGAGAGAGGGGGAGAGAGAGACACAGAGGAGAGAGAGAGAGAGAGAGAGGAGAGACACACAGAGAGAGAGAAGAGAGAGAGGAGAGAGAGACACAGAGGAGAGAGAGAGAGAGAGAGAGGAGAGACACAGAGGAGAGAGAGAGAGAGAGAGAGAGGAGAGACACAAGAAGAGAGAGAGAGAGAGAGGAGAGGAGACACCGCAGAGAGAGAGAGACACACAGAGAGGAGAGAAACAGAAGAGGAGAGAGAAGACAGAGAGACACAGAGAGGAGAGACACACACAGAGAGACACCAAAGAGAAGATCGAGAGACACACAGAGAGGAGACACACAGAGAGAGACAGGAAAGACACGCCGAGAGAGAGACACACAGAGAGAGAGACATAGAGACAGAGATAGACAGAGAGAGAGAGAGACAGAGAGAGAGAGAGAGAGACAGAAGAGAGAGAGAGAGACACAGAGGAAAGACACACAAGACAGGAAAGACACACCGAGACAGAGGAGAGCACACAGAAGATAGACAGAGAGGAGAGAGAGACACACACAAGAGAGACAAAGAGGAGAGATAAACACAGATAGAGAGAGAGGAGAGAGAGACCAACAGAGAGAGAGAGGAGAGAGAGACACACAGAGAGGAGAGACCACAGAGAGAGGAAAGAGACACACGAGACAGGAAGACACCAGAGAACACAGAGAGAGAAGAGACAGGGAGAGAGAGAGAGAGAGGGGGAGAGAGACAGAGGAGGAGAGACAGAGAGGAGAGAGAGAGGAGAGAGAGACAGAGAGAGAGAGCGAGAGAGACAGAGAGAGAGAGCGAAACGGAGAACAGAGGAGAGACAGAGAGAGAAACACAGAGAGAGAGAGGAGAGAGAGAGACACAGAGAGAGAGAGGAGAGAGAGACACACAGAGAGAGAGACAGAGAGAGAGACACAAAGAGAGAGAGACAGAGAGAGGAGAGAGACAGAGAGAGGAAAGGACGAGAGGAAAGAGACACACAGAGACAGGAAAGACAACACAGAGAGAGGGACAGAGAGAGACACAGAGAGGGAGAGAGAGACACAGAGAGGAGAGAGAGACACAAGAGGAGAGAGAGACACAGAGAGAGAGAGAGACACACACAGAGACACACACAGTAGAGAAGAGAGAGAGACACACACAGAGAGAGAGAGAGAGAGAGACAGAGGAGAGAGAGACAGAGGAGAGAGAGAGACAGAGAGATAGAGACAGAGACAGAGAGACAGAGACAGAGAGAGAGAGGAAGACAGAGGACAAGAGAGAGACACAGAGAGACACAGAGGACAGAGGACAGAGAGAGAAGACACACAGAGTTGAGACAGAGAGAGATACACATAGAGAGAAAGACAGAGAGAGAGAGAGAAGATAGAGCAAAGAGGGAGAGGAGAGCGAGCCACAGAGGGAGAAGAGAGAGAGAGAGAGATAGGAGAGAGAGACCAAGTTCATGGGCAGTAGATTTCATCTGTGAAATTTTTTAACCACAAAGCCAAAACATGTCTACAAAAGGGACAGCTTTAAAATCATGATGTGCCTGTCTTATCCTACCTACACTCCTATGCCACACTGAAGCGATGCACAGCACTATGGGGAATAGGAAAGGGATGTGTATAATGGATGGCTGTTATTATCCTGCCTACACTACTATGCCGCACTGAAAGCAATGCACAGGCACTATGGGGAATGGGATAGGGCTGTGCATCATAGATGGCTGTCATTATCCTGTCTACACTACTATGCCACAAGAAAGCGATGCACAGGCACTATGGGGAATGGGAAAGGGCTGTGCATCATCTGTGACTGTCTCTCTCCTACCTACACTACTATGCCACACTGAAAGCATTGCACAGTCACTATGGGGAATGGGATAGGCTGTGCACCATGGGTGGCTGCTCTCTCCTACCTATACTACTATGCCACACTGAAAGACGATGCACAGGCACTATGGGGAATGGGAAGGGCTGTTGCATCATCGTGACTGTCTCTCTCCTACCCGGGGTGTCTCTAGGGTTTTTGCCACCTGAGCCAAACTTTTGAATGCCGCCCCTGTGTACTACTAACGCTATGTTTATTTTCCTTTTGCTCTGCCTGCCACTTTCCTAACAAAAAAAAATTAAAGTGAGCTCTGTCTTGCCGCCTCTCTGATATTAACAGGGATGCCGCCCTGAGCATTTTGCATATTGACTCAGAGAGACACCCCTGCTCCTACCTACACTACTATGCCACACTGAAAGCAATGCACAGTCACTATGGGAATGGATAGGGCTGTGCATCATGGATGGCTGTCATTATCCTGCCTACACTACTAGCCACACTGAAAGTGATGCACAGGCACTAATGAGGAATGGGTATGGCTGTGCACCATGGGTGCTGCCTCTCTCCTACCTACACTACTATGCACACACTGAAAGCGATGCACAGGAACTATGGGGAATGGGAAAGGGATGTGCATCATGGGTGACTGTCTCTCTCCTACCTACACTACTATGCCACACTGAAAGTGATGCACAGGCACTATGGATGAGAAAGGGAGTGTATAATGGATGGCTGTTATTTATTCCGCCTACACTACTATGCCACACTGAAAGCGATGCACAGGCACTATGGGGAATGGGAAAGGGCTGTGCATCATCTGTGACTGTTCTCTCCCTACCTACACTACTATGCCACCTGAAAGCGATGCACAGGCACTATGGGGAATGAGAAAGGGCTGTGCATCATGGGTGGCTGTCTCTCTCCTACCTACACTACTATGCCACACTGAAAACAGTTACACAAAACACACTGACAGACTCACAAGCTACACAAACACACTGACAGATTTACACAGTTATACAAACACAGACATACCGTATATACTCGAGTATAAACCGAGTTTTTCAGGCTGAAAAATCAGCCTGAAAACTCGGACTCGGTTTATACTCGAGTCAACCACTTACCTGGGCATTCCGGCAGCCGCGCAATCTTTTCTGTACTGGCGCGCCGGTCTGACGTCACTGCCGGCGCCAAGCCCGGCGCCGGGCAGTGACGTAAGCCGCGCGCCAGTACAGGAATGCGCGCGCGGCTGCCGAATGCCTGCCAGAATGCCGAGAAGAGAGCCCAGAGGGAGAAGGAGCCCAGGGAGAGAGAGCCCAAGGGAGAAGAGAGCCCAGAGGGAGAAGAGAGCCCAGAGGGAGAAGAGAGCCCAGAGGGGAGAAGAGGAGCCCAAGGGAGAAGAAAGCCCCAGGAAGAAGAGAGCCACAGGTACAACTGAACTGGGTGGGAGGGGGCATTCAAGATGTTTGGAAACTACAACTCCCAGACATGCTTATTAGCTGGAGTTGCAGTTTCCAAACATCTTGAATGCCAAGTGAGGGTGGCATTCAAGATGTTTGGAAACTACAACTCCCAGCTAATAAAGCATGCTGGGAGTTGTAGTTTCCAAACATCTTGAATGCCACCCTCACTTGGCATTCAAGATGTTTGGAAACTGAACTCCCAGCTAATAAAGCATGCTGGGAGTTGTAGTTTCCAAACATCTTGAATGCCAAGTGAGTTGGCATTTCTTTCCCTCGGTTATACTCGGGTCAACAACTTTTATTAGGATTTGCTGAAATTGGGTACCTCGGTTTATACTCGGTCGGTTTATACTCGAGTATATACGGTTACTCACAGTAACACACTGCTATATACAAACATAGAAATCAATATAAACAGTAATAAATACATATATTTTATTTCACTATTCAATACCAAGTGAGGTGTAAGTTGTCTGTCAGTGATCCCTAAGTTTCAGTACATGAGCGTGCTGATATCCCCCTCTCTGTGTGCAGCAAACTCTGATGCAGCAAAAAAAAGTGCCACGTGAAGAGAGGGACAGTGTATTAGTCATGGGGTCAAAAGGGGTGTGGGTTTAACATGCTAATACAGCAGATGGAAAAAAAAAGCAGTGAGGAGTGGAGGCCCACACCCCCAAAACGAGCAGAACTTTACAAGCTGATTGCAGAGGCTACAAGCAGATTTTTTTCATAAGAAGGGATCCTTGGACCTGGGGCACAGGGGAGTTTATTATACAGAAGTTTGTAAATAGGTCATTTCTGAGAGAACCTTCTTTAAAATTAGTCAGTATTTGATCCAGGGATTGGAAACATCCCTGTATCACCATGTATCATACCAGTAACATTTTTTTTTTTTTTTAAACTGTCCAATGGACCTGCCATCACCACATCCAATGGAAGACAGCGCTATAGTTTAAACCTTTCTCAAGTAAAAACCCTTTCCATAATTGAAGACTAAACTTTTTTTTTCTTCCTCTCTTAAGGATGTTCATGTGTCCTCTGACATTTTCTATCAGTGAAAAATGGCCCAGATAGTTTATGTATGGCCCATTAATGTATTTATACACAGTGATTAAATGTCAAAGCAAGACCTTTCTCTAGCGTGCATTAATTGTAACTAAGCCAATCTGTATATTAATTTAGTTGCCCTTCTCGACCCCTTTCATTTCCAAGATGTCCTTTTTTGTACACAGGATTCCAAAATGCACCACATATTCCAAATTAGGCTCTTACCAGTGCTTTGTAAAGAGGTAAAATGTTTTTTTTTCTCCCCCATTTGAATCCATACCCCTCTTTATACAAGACAATATCCTGCTGGCTCTAGCTGTAGCTGCCTGGCACTGCTTGCTACATTTAATTTGTTACCGGAGGTTTAGAAGGACATAGCCAAGGTGATGAGTGTGCCTATTCCAATCAGCATAGTACTTGCACAATTTATAAAGACAATACCAAGTCAAAGAACTTATCAATGAAAAGTAAAAGGGAAGTGGTGGCAATTGCGTTCCATAATTACCTAACGAAAATATGTGGAACATAAACAAACTCAAATCTTTAGGTATTGAGTTACACTTACTATTAATAAGCCTTTTAAAACAGTTGCTTACACCTCAGCAGCAGAGCTTTAAGTAGCCCTAAGGAAAGTTTGTTTTAAAGCAAATGTGCAGTATTTTAAGTCGATTTACTGCACAATAGGTGTTAGTTGTCTTTCATACAATAAATTCTGTATACATGTTGACAATTTTGTTTTGTCTCCATTAAATCATCCTGCAAAAAGTATCATCATCGTGCACAGCATAGTAACTTGATATATGTGATGGACGCAAAGAACACGAGGTCAGGATACGTTTCACTATAAACATTTAATTAAAATTCTATAAACAAAGTTAAACCAACAGAAAACATTTTCAAGCAGTCTAATGGTGACCAAAAATTATCCAGTTGTATGACCGATACAAAAAAGTTTCAGAGTCTCTGCTTTTTATCTACTGACTTTCTCTCTGGTATTTTTTTTTTTTATTTGTTCAGCGAATAGTGGTCCTTTAATAAATTGAAGACTTGTAAACTGCTTACGATCTGCTTGGGTATTTCCAACATAAAAACTACCTGACATTTATAAATGGCCACTACTGGGGTGGAACATCACTCCTTAAGGCATGTCCGCCCTAAAATTGATTTTTAATATAATAATTCCCCCTGCCAGCCCAGCCCCAACCGCTATATTTTTATGTTTAGAAAGCTCCCCAAACTCTACTACCTCCCCTCTTTCCTCCGCCGCGCTCCAGGCCCTCTGCTTGCGAAGAAATGCAAGCAGAGGGCGGGACCGCAGTCGGTCTGTGATTGGCTGAGCGGCAGCCAATCACGCGCGGCTGCCAGCAGCTCATTTTGCGGAGGAAAAAGAGAGGTAAGTAAGTTTGGGGAAGCTTTTAAACATATACATATAGCGGTTTGCGGGCTGGGCAGGGGAATCTATATATTACGGTTTCACACTAGGGGGAGGAAAATCCTTAGAGGAGGGAGGGGGAGAAGGGCTGCAGTCGCATGCCAAAAATTCTCCCGGAGGGCCAGGTAGGAGGCAAAGTCCTATTGGGACTCTGCTATCCTCTCTGGTGGGCAGTTTTTGTGGACTTTGGGGGGGGGGAGGACTACAGGAGAACCATATGGAGCTGGGATGTGAGGTAAGGATTACACTAACTACATGATGGGGCCAGAAGTTGGGGAATTATAGTTTTGGGGGTGGACATGCCCTTTAAAAAGCGACAGCTAGAAGCAATTAGAGGACTCAATATAAATGTTTGTCCCTGAGAGAGAGAGAGGAGAGACACAGAGGAGAGAGAGAGAGAGAGAGAGAGGAGAGACACAGAGGAGAGAGAGAGAGAGAGAGAGGAGAGACACAGAGAGAGAGAGAGACACACAGAGAGGCGAGACACAGAGAGAGGAGAGAGAGACAGAGAGACACAGAGAGGAGAGACACACACAGAGAGACACAAAGAGGAGAGATAGAGACACACAGAGAGGAGACACACAGAGAGAGACAGGAAAGACACGCCGAGAGAGAGACACACAGAGAGAGAGACACTGATCCCCCCGATGTTGTCACATCCAATAGTTTGCTGGTGGGGATGTCTGCCTGGTGTCGGGCTGTTCGGCGCCCTCCCTTACTTTTTTTGTGGTTTTTTGGGAAGTGGGAGTCGCCTTTGTAAGGTTAGAAGCAGCAGGCTCGCCTCTCTTCGGTTTCAGTAGATGTCCCGGGGATCTGGTGCGGTCCGCGCTCCAGCGGCCTCTCCTACTCTCTCCTCTTTCCGAGATGTACGACTTTTCCGGTTGCCGGCCACGGGGCTTTGGCTTCCGGTTGCGGACGGATACTCATCCGGCCGCTTAGGGAGTTAATAAAAAGCCTGTGGGCGCTTCGCAGGTCGCGGGACATCGTTGATTTTTTCGGCTGCCCTGCTGGACCCTGCGGGAACACCTGTGTATTTAGCAGTGCTGGCTGTGTCTTGCATCTTTAACCTTTACCGTGTGTGGGACTGCTGGAACGTCTGTTGTTCCTGCGGGTGGCCTTTGGAGCCTGTCCATCTTCCATAGCTGGGACTCCCTTGGTCCCTGTGGGTAAGGGTACGTACCTTGCTATGTTTTTAGGTTACTTTTGCGTTTTGGCCATTTTTCTTAGATTTTTGCTCCTGGCTTTCTTACGCCCTCCCTATTCTTTGCAGCTATTGAATCGGGAATGGACGAAAGGACAACCCCAGGGGATCTAGGTTAGGCAGGACGCTGGCATTATTTTTTCAGAGATTGCATTTTTTTTTGTTTTCAATGTGCTCAAAACTGTTTTGTTTTGCAGCGCGTTCAGTGTCCAGACAAAGCCAAGCAACCAGTGTAACTGAACGCCGCAGATTGCTGACACTTCAAATTTCCCAGTTGGATTCGCTGGTTTCTTTTCTAGCCAGCCTTTCCCCAGCCATTCAATGACTCTAATAGGCCCCAAAAAGAAGTCGAACTGATCCAAAGGGCTTTAATAATGTTTTCAAATCAACGTGTCCGAAGGGGAGAGTTCTTCAGAGACCGAGATCTATTTTTTTATCATCTGAATGATGAGTAGTTTGAGTCTGAGTCTGCATTGGAATTAAGCATCATAGAACCTCGTCCATCAAGCATAAGGCACTCTTTGTCCCCTGTCTCTGCAGAAGACCGAAAGTTCCACTGCCCATATACTCTTACCATCTATACGAATTAACTGTGCCACTTTCCCGTTCCACACCAGCCCTGTCAATTTAATTGCACTGAGTGGAAAAGACGAGAAAAGTGTTCACTACAGGACAGTTGTTGTCTCAAAAATACCCGTTTCGTGAAGCTGACTTAAGTTATGGAGAACAACCACCCAAAGTGTACTCAGCGGTCGTTCACTAGCCCAGAACACACCCAGTGAAAGCCTCGGTCTTCAAAGTCCTATGGGAGGCAAATGGAGTTTAATCTTTAAAAAATCTTTTTGTGGCTACGGGATCTTTCTTTACGGCCAGCAGCTCTTTACTTCACAGTCTCTAGGGCTATTGAAGCTATGGGCACAAGACTTGGATCAAGCATCGATTCAAATGTTCAGAGGCGGAAGGTTGAAAGATTGTTTGCGGACATTAAGAAGGGAATATGATTTTTTTGACGAAGCATCAGTAGACTACGTGAGACTATCATCCGGGATCTTTCGGCTTTAAGCTTAGCTGCTAGAAGGGCACTCTACTATGGCTCAAGCATTGGTCAGCAGACACAACCCACCGCCAAGCGAAGCTTGTGCTCAAAGTCCTTTGAAGGATCTAAGAATTTGGTTTTGGACGAGAAATGACGATATAATAGCTAAAGCCCCGGAGTAAAAAGCCTTTTCCTTGGCCGCAGACAGAATGGACAAAGAGGAACGATAGAATACAGTGCGAGGTACCGGTCCTTTCTAAAACGTTCAGGCTGGGAGAGAGACGGAAGACCGCGTTCATACAGAGCAGGGCAAACAAGCCTTTTCTGTTTCAAGAGCAGCCTTTCCCATAATATCAATGTCCCAACAATAGCGACACGAAGACGCCCATAGTCAGTAGCAGGAAGCTTTCAGCATTTCTGGACGTCTAGGTCCCCTCGACAAAGGATCAGTGGGACTGCAGATTGTTTCCGAGTGGTATCGGATTCATTTTTGTATGTATCACCCCAAAAAGAATTTATTTGTTGTGACCGAAGTTCCCAAAGAATTTGGAAGCTCGGGAAAGTTATTGTTCCAATATGTCGCCAATGAAGGAAACGTTGCAATCGAACCGTTCCTCTGCTGACGATAACAGGGATTTTACTCGAGAACTGTTTCTGGTGACAAACCTCAGGAAACCTTAAGACCAGTTTTGGATTTAGAAGGCTCAACCGATATCTGTCAAGACCAAAATTCATCAAGATGGAGTCCTACAATCCATCATAAGAGTGGTAGGAAAGAATGTCTTTCCTGACCAGTATAGATCTCAAGATGCTTATTTCCATGGCGCCGATTCAACCTCCTCAGAAATTTTTAAGGTTCAGTGTGAACGAGAAGATTGGCAGTTCCTTGCTACCCTTTTCCTTCTCAATGCTCTCCGGGGTCCTTCACGAAATCGTGGTTACATTGTCGCTGCCCTCATAACTGTGATAGCGGTCCTATTACTATCCTCGACTACCTTTTGGTAGTAGCCAGACAGAACAGCTAAGCCAGCCTACACACAAGCATCGTAGTTCAGAGGCTGCAAGAACCGGTGATGAATAAATTGGCAGAAGAGCAACTTAATTCCGACGCAGTCTTTAAAATACCTGGGAGCTTCTTCCACAAGAGACTTAGTTTCTTTGCCTCTGGAAAGATCATAGGGTTGAAACAGAAGTGTCCAATTAAAGAAGCAGCGTTCTCCGTCGCTTATGTTTAAGGTGCTCGGGCTTATGGCAGCGACCGGTTTTTTCTGGTTCATTCAGTGGGCCATGTGGCACATAAGGCCTCTTCAACTGGTTCTTCTGCAACTCGAGTCAGAGAACTCATCGCCATATGGCCAGGAACTTCCCGTGACGCCATTCGTTAAGGTCAAGTCTTTATGGGTGGACGAAAGCAATATTTGGGAAAAGTGGTTTTCCATTGACTCTTTTCAAAGTATTTATATTACGCAGATCCATCAGACAGCCGTATGGGGAGGCTTATACCTTAAGAAGAGTTCGGCACAAAGGAAGCCTGGGAAGAGAAAGGCACCTCATCAAATGTTTTGGAAATCGACCAATGTTCCAAAAAGTATAAGGCGCAACTTTGTTGTTAAGAATGTGACAACAAAACGTCAGTCGCTTATATTACCCGTCAAGGAGGCACAAGGAGCCAGTCACTACTAAAGAGAGGTGGAGATTATTTTTTATGTTTGCTCAACACCTCTACTTCCTGTCAGCATTTTCCTTCGCAGGAAAAACAATCAGGAGTTGTCAGACTTCTTGAGCAGGAAGGCAGATATGCAATAGAATGGCGCCCTAAGCAAGAGGATCTTCCTCAGGTTAACAGAGGAAGTGGAGTCCGTCCACTTATAGATCTGATTGCGACAAAGGCAACACCAAGGTCGTCTCTTCTGCTCTCTCTAGTCTATTGCCCGGAGCCCGAGCCCATGGATGCTTTCCCACAGTTGGTAGCCAGTGTTCAATTCTTTATTACCGCATTCCTGCTATTTGGAGTCTTTGGCTGACGATCCAACAGGAGAATGCAGATGTGTTGGCAGTCCTCCCGCATGGCCGCGCAGGCCTTGGTACCCCCTTCTCTTGCGCTAGCTGTATAACAAACCAATAAAGATCCCTCACGTGCAAGGATGGTTGACCCCAGGGTTCCAGTTCAATGCAGGGTACATCATCTCTCTTTGATGGGCATGGCATTTAGAGAAAAATTAGAAACCTGCAGATTAGTGTGAGATAGTAGACTTCCGGTAACATCTAGGAATTTTACACTTCCCAAATTATTACAAGTCTGGCAAGATTTGCTATGGTAGCGAACAAAAGTTTTTCATATTCCCATTCCCCCCTGAACCACTGATATAGTAAAATTTCTTATATCTAGGGTTTAAAAGAACTTGCATATAGAACATTTAAGGTCTCAGTATCCGCTATCCTCGACTTTAATAGGTATTCTTTGCTGAGGAGAATTGATTAAAAAGATTTTTTTTCAGCCATGATCCGGTTAGGTCCAAAAGCCTTTAAATATCCTTCCAAGCTGGAACTTACCGTTGGTACTAAAAGCCTTGACGTCTTCTCCATTCCGAGCCCGTTGAGTCAGCATCGGACTGGTTTCTGTTCTCACTTTATTTAAAATTAGTGTTTTTGATTGCCATAACTTCGGCCTGGCTGAGTAGGCGAATTGAGTGCCCTTCTTCCAAACCTCCAGACAACGGTATTCTGGACAATCGGCTAGCTAAGACCCTCTTTAATTTTCTGCCGAAAGTATGACTAATTTCCAACATGGAATGGAGATTTCTTCAGGCCTTTTTCCCTAAGCCATAACTGAAACGATTAAGTTACATACCTTGGACTTGGTCAGAGTGAGCTCGATATATTTTGGATCGCACTCGGCTGGAAAAAAAAAAAGTTTTTTTGTAAATTCCCAATGGGTCCAGGAAGGTACAAACCCTGTCGAAGAGCACAATCTCTCTTGGATTTTCTTCTGCATAAAGAAAGCTATACCTGAAAGGCCTTCATATCCCCGAAGGGTTTTAAAGGCCATTTCCACGAGAGCCGAGCTTTCCTCATGGGCAATGCAGGGCGGAAGCAGGCATCGGAGAAGTTTGTAGAACTGCCAGTTGACATCACCTAACATTTTGTAAATCATACAAATTGGATCTTCTTGCCTCCCAGAGGCAAAGTTGGGGGAAAAAATTTCTGCAGGCCTGTTCTGCAGAAAAAAAAAAAATAAAGAGTTTGTTTTTGTTTACATCATAATCCCGTTTCCTCCTTCTTTGTTGTAGCTTTGGTATACCCCATGAGTGAAGCTGCCATGTGACTGGGGAAAATAAAATCAAATCATGTTACCCACACACCGGTTTTCCCAGTCATCGTCATGGCACATTCACTACAAACCCCCCCCCCCCTCCCTATGAGTAATGTTTTTTTTCACTTTGGTAATGAGACGAAGGGGGACAGTGAAAGGGGAGGCTTAAAAGGAAGAAGGGAGGTTACTGTCCGTGGCGGATGGATTGGGTTTAACCCATATTGTAATGCTTGCCATGAAGACTGACTGGAAAACAATCACGGTAATATGATTTGGTTTTTTTCTATACAGATGTCTCTTACCCAATATATGAAGTGCCCAATAAGACTTGGCTGCTTCTTACCCTACAGTTTATTTACCATCCATGTGGGAATACCTCAGACAAGCCTTGTTTTGGTGCAATACAAATATGTTATGATTTACAATTTATTATTTTTTATTAATCTGTTCCTACCAAAAGTTCCCTGGTTCAAATTTTAACTTTTTTGGTTGTGTGTTTCTATTACATGTTCCTCGCAAAAGATCAAGATTCCATGTACTAGTGTTCCACATAGTTCTCTGTTGGATTACGGGTATAAAAAGGGAGGGAAGTTTAGTGTAAATATTATTTTTTAAATTTCCTTTCTATAAATCGCCTTTTTTTTTTCCCCAAATTAGTGTAATCCTCATAAACCATGTACTTTCGGTTAGTGTGGGCTTTGCAAAGCCCGTAGCTATGTAGTAATTCTCTCTGTAACGGTCCCTCATCCTCCCAGATGGGCACAACCTCTAGAATGTTCCTAACTCTCATTTCTACGATTGTCTGCTTGATGGGTCAAAACATGGGTCATTATCTCTACTGACAACTGAATAAGGTCAAGACCATAACAGGCCTTTTCCCCTAAAAATAGATGTCTTTTCACTGACTTAACCTTTAAAAGCAAGATGAAATTTTTGAAGGTTTCAGTTCCCCGACTTGCTTTTATTGTTTCTGAAATGTTATATTCTGTATGTACATATCCATGCTAGTTAGGAAATACACTGCAAAGATAATTTTCTTTGTTGTATGAAAGCAAAGTTATATATGATTGTTAGAGACAGGAGCATTTAAATATATTTAACAAAACACGCTTGGAAATCCATGTTTCAGTGGTCAGAGAGAGGGATAGTGCTCTATGTTATTATATTGTCTGTCGCCTTATTGCCCAGCTAAAGTAGATTTAATTGGAGCTGACCCCGGTAATCCACAGGTACAATCATCTATCACCAGAATGCACAGAAAGGAGATGTGAGACACAGCTTTTTGATGTTTTTTGAAGTGTGCTCGGTCTATTGGACAATGTTGTTTGGAGACTTAAGTCCCCTTTAAATAGTAGCTTTCTTAAGCAGGTACTGAACTGTGATCCAGCAATCAATCAAGTTCAGTACCTCACTAGACCAACAGGATGACAGGTCGTGTAAGATAAGGGAGGATTTTGTTCTCCATTTCAATTTGCTTTTTTCATGTGGACTGGGCCTTTTCCTATGTGTTCAACACAAATAATGGTTTTGGACTACTCTAATTGAGGGCACTTAAATTCTTTATCAACAAATTGGGTTACATAAAACCCTTCCATCATATCTTCAAAGTGAATCCTAATCAACATCTCTTGTAAATTGATGAGAAGTTATTGCTGCAAAGGCAATATTACTTCCTGCTTGAGTCCTGTTTTCAGCAGGTGACCCCCTGTAGTCGTGGACCCAACCCATTTGCCTGCATCTAATAGCCAGTTCTCCTCACTTTTATTTCTAATGTTTGTGCAGGTACTTGTGTTCCCCACTTAAGCTACACTCACCCCAGCTGAAAGACTACAGGCTTTATTTAACCCCACCTTGTTTGAAGACCACAGTTCCCTTTAAACTTAGCTGATCCACCAACGATGGGCCGTAAAAGGTCAGATTAATGTCAGAACCTTACCGCAACCATAACAACATTACCCTGGCCCCGAAATAACAAGCCGCACCTGTTACCTGTCGGCCTACAGCTTTCTAACTGAATCCATTCAAACCCATTCAAACTCAATTTGTTAACCTAACCCATCTGCAAATCGGGTACACAACCACCGCAGTTACCTACCCGAACCAGTGCAGAACTGATAGTCGATCTCATCCCCAATTAACTTAGCAATTACTTGATCACCACAGATGGACCCACAGGTAAAGATCTCATCCCCCAATTACTTAAAAGGGGTCGAAAATAGGATAAGGTGTGGGTTAGTACAGTTTAAAGAAGCTTTTTTTTTTTCCTGGTTTCCTTGAAAGTATTATCAGTTATCAAAACTTTAATAACTCCTTCATTGGGCTGTATCGCAAAATGCACCAGTTCATTTTTGCACGACCCCTGCAATCAATGCTCTCCTTCCTCCTTCTTCTTTGCACTGTTTGCATCCATATTTCTTGCAATTTTCTCATCTTTTATACAATGCTTTAAAAACCTTTTTTTACTTACATAACCTGCCTAGTGGATTTTCTTTTTTGTTAAGGGTGTCCTCCACTTTTTGTTTGCAAAAAAAAGGGAATCAGAAAAGTACTTGCAGGATTCTTCCCCCCCCCAGTGTTCCGATCTCCGATCCTCGCTGGCAGAATTGCAAGCAGGGGGCCGTACCCAGCATCCCCATCCGTGATTGGCTGGGAAGCAGCCAATAACACGTGCTGCCGCAGTTCAGCAACGCTGGTGGACAAAGCTCTGCAAGTAAAATTCCTGATTAGTTTTTTGCAATCCAACATGGCAGTTTGAGGGTGGGCTTGGGTCCTCTACACTCAGGAGAAATGTTTTAGAGGTAGAGCACCCAGGCGCAGCAAAGGGGGCTCCAGAGTGTGGGAGGGCTTCTGTGCATGCCAGAATGTGTTGACAGGGTTTTGAAAAGTTTGAATGCTCTATGCTGTTTACAGCTTGATGACAGTTATTTTGTGGGAAAAAAGTCAGGTTGGACTGAAGTGGGAGTGGTTAAAAGAGGGAGTGGGGTACTGCTAAACAAAATGTGTGCTGGATTGAGGCATGCAACAAACGAATAATTCGGTATCTTTGTTAAACTTTCTATACATATAAAAATGTAATGAACATCAAAATAATCCTGCTAGTCATGTGTTTTTTCCATTTAGCCATGATTCTGATAAACAATTACAGCTAGAATTGTTTTGTATTGATAAACATCCATACATTTAGACTAAGATCATTTTACTATTTAAACACAATTTATGTACCAACCTCCTTATCCTCTTTTTAACCCCTGGATCTTGAAAAAGTAACAGCATCAGCTTCTAGTATAAGTGCATTTGCAGTGTGTATTCTTTTTAAAAGGTCTAATACAAATGCTTGTAGGTTACTTCTAAAAACCAGTGGTGAATTTAATAGGGACAAACAGTTTTATATGAGTCCCTCTAATTGCTTCTAGCTGTCGCTTTTTAAAGGCATGTCCACCCCCCCAAAACTATAATTCCCCAACTTCTGGCCCCATCATGTAGTGTTAGTGTAATCCTTACCTCACTCCGCTCCATATGTTTTCTCCTGTATCCCCCCCCCCCCCCCCCAAAGTCCCAAAAACGCCCACCAGAGGATATTGCAGATCCATATAGGATTTGCCTCCTACCTGCCCTCCGGGGATTTTTGGCATGCGACTGCGTCCCTTCTCCCCCTCCCTCCCTCTAATGGATTTTCCTCCCCCTAGTGTGAAACCCTTAATATATAGTATTCCCCTGCCAGCCCATCCCAGCCAAACCGCTATATGTAATATGTTTAAAAAGCTCCCCAACTTACTTACTCTCCTTTTTCCTCCCGCCAAAATGACTGCTGGCAGCCGCGCCGTATTGGCTGCCGCTCAGCCAATCACAGACGCGACTGCCGGTCCCCCGCCCCTCTGCTTTCATTTTCTCTCGCAGCAGAGGGCCGGGAGCGCGGCGTAGGAAAGAGGGGAGGTAAGTAGAGTTTGGGAGCTTTCTAAACTAGAACAATAAATAGCGGTTGGGGCGGCTGGCAGGGGGAATTATTATATTAACAATCAATTTTAGGCGACATTGCCCTTTAAAAGGAGTGATGTTCCACCCCAGTAGTGGCCATTTAATAAATGTCGAGTAGTTTTTATGTTGGAAATACCCATCAGCAGATTCGTAAGCTTTACAAGCTTCAATTTATTAAAGGACCCACTAATTTCTGCATGAAACAAATTAAACAAAAAAAATACCAGGAGAAAGTCCGTAGATAAAACAGACAAGACTCTGAAACTTTTTTGTATCGGTCATACACTGGATAATTTTTTGGTCCCCATTTAGACTGCTGAAATGGTTTTTCTGTTGGTTTCACTTTGTTTAAGAATTTTAATTAATGTTTTTATAGTGAAACGTATCCTGACCTCTGTGTGGTCTTTGCGTCCATCACATATATCAAGTTACTATGCTGTGCACTGGATGATGATACTTTTTGCGGATTGATTTTAATGAAGACCAAACAAAATTGTCAACTGTATACGAATTTATTGTATGTAAGACACTTAACACCTATTGTGCAGTAAATCGCCTTAAAATACTGCCACTTTGCTTTAAAACAACTTTCCTTAGGGCTACTTAAAGCGCTTGCTGGCTGAGGTGTAACAACTGTTTTAAAAGGCTTTATTATATTAAGTGTAACTCAATACCTAAAGATTTGAGTTTGTTTTTATGTTCCACATATTTTCGTTTATGTATTATGGAAGCATGGCCACACACTTCCTTTTACTTTTCATTGAAAGTTCTTGACTTGTATTGTCTTTAAGAAATTGGTCAAGTACTTTGCTGATTGAATCAGCGCACACTCATCCCTTGGCTATGTCCTTCTAACCTCCGGTAACAAACTTAATGTACAAGCAAGTTCCAGGCACTACAGCTAGAGCACAGGATATTGTCCCTTGTAAAGAGGGGTTGGATTTCAAATGGGGAGAGAAAAAAACATTTTACCTCTTTACAAAGCACTGGTAAAGCCTAATTTGGAATATGTGGTGCGATTTTGGAATCCTGTTGTACAAAGAGGCATCTTGGAATGAAAGGGGTCAGAGAAGGCAACTAAATTTAATAATACAGATTGGCTTAGTTACAATTATGCACCTAGAGAAACGGTCTTGCTTTGGACATTTAATCACGTGTAATAAATACATTTAATGGCGCATTCCACTAAACTATCTGGGCCACGTTTCACTGATGAGAAATGTCAGAGGACCACATGAACATCCCTTAAGGAGAGGAAGAAAAAAAAATTTAGTCTTCATTATGAGTGGTTTTTTAACTTGAGAAATGTTAAACTATACGCTGTCTTCCCATTGCATTGGTGATGGCCGTCCATTGGACATGTTTAAAAAAAAAAAAAAATGTTTACTGTGGTATGTACTGGTTGATACAGGATGTTTTCCAATCCCTGATCAAATACTGACTAATTTTAAAGAATGTTCCTCGAAACCTTTTTAACAAACTTCTGTATATAAACTCCCCTGTGCCCAAGGTCCAAGGTCCCTTTTCTTATGAAAAATCTGCGTGTAGCCCTCTGCAATCAGCTTGTAAAGTTTCTGCTCGTTTTGGGGGTGTGGCCGCACTCCACTCCCTCAAAAAACCCTTGGCTGCTTTTTTTTCCATCTCTGTATTAGCATGTTATAACCCCACACCCCTTTTGACCCCATGACTAATACACTGTTCCCGTCTCTTCACGTGGGGGCACTTTTTTTTTTGCTGCATCAGAGTTTGTCTGTCACACAGATGGGGGATATCAGCACAGCTCAGTGTATGAACTTAGGGATCACTGCACGACAAAACTACACCTCAACTTGGTATTGAATAGTGAATAAATATATGTGTATTTATTACTGTTTATATTGATTCTATGTTTGTATATGAGCAGTGTGTTACTGTGAGTACCGTATATACCTCGATATAAAACCGACCCGAGTATAAACCGAGGTACCCAATTTCAGCAAAATCCTAATAAACAGTTGTTGACCCGAGTATACAACCGAGGGAAGAAATGCAACTCACTTGGCATTCAAGATGTTGTTGGAAACTACAACTCCCCTGCATGCTTTAATTAGCTTGGTAGTTCAGGTTCAACCATCTATGAATGCCAAGGTGGAGGGTGGCATTCAAGATGTTTGGAAACTACAACTCCCAGCATGCTTTATTAGGCTGAGTTGTAGTTTTCCAAACATCTTGAATGCCACCCTCACTTGGCATTCAAAGATGTTTGGAAACTGCAACTCCATCAAGCTAAATCAACATGTCTGGGATTGTAGTTTCCAAACATCTTGAATGCCCCCCTCCCCACCCAGTTCAAGTGTAACCGTGGGCTCTCTTCTTCCTGGGGCTCTCTTCTCCCTCGGGCTCTCTTCTCCCGCTTGGGCTCTCGTCTCCCTCTGGGCCTCTCTTCTCCCGTCTCGGGCCTCTCTCTCCCTTGCTCTCTCTCCTCTGGGCTCCTTCTTCTCCCTCTGGGCTCTCTTCTCGGCATTCTGGCAGCATCCGCAGGCCGCGCGCAGCATTTCCTGGTACTGGCTCGCGCGGCTTTACCGTCACTGCCCGCGCCGGGCTTGGCGGCCGGCGTGACGTCAAACCGGCGGCGCCAGTACAGAAAGATTGCGCGCGCTGCCGAATGCCGCAGGTAAGTGGGGTTGACTCGAAGTATAACCGAGTCCCGAGTTTTCAGGCTTGATTTTTCAGCTAAAATCTCGGTTTCAATACTCGAGTATAATACGGTATGTCCTGTGTTTGTATAACTGTGTAAATCTGTCAGCTGTGTTGGGTAGCTTGTGAGTCTGTCATGTGTTTTGTGTAACTGTTTTCCAGTTGGCATAGTAAGTGTAAGTAGGAGGAGAGACAGCCACCCATGATGCACAGCCCTTTCTCATTCCCCATAGTGCCTGTGCATCGCTTCAGGTGGCAATAGTGTAGTAGGAGAGAGAACAGTTCACAGATGAATGCACACCCTTTACCCATTCCCATAGTGCCTGTGCATCGCTTTCAGTGTGGCATGTAGTGTAGCGGAATAAATAACAGCCATCCATTATACCAGCTCCCTTTCTCAGTTCCCCATAGTGCCTGTGCATCACTTTCAGTGTGGCATGTAGTGTATGGGTGAGGATAGACAGTCACCCATGATGCACATCCCCTTTCCCATTCCCCCATAGTTTCCTGTGTCATGCGCTTTCATTGGTGCATAGTCAGTGTAGGTAAGGAGAGAGGGCAGCCACCCATTGGTGCACACCATACCCATTCCTCATAGTGCTGTGCATCACTTCAGTGTGGCTAGTAGTGTAGTCAGGAATATGACAGCGCCATCCATGAATTCGCATCAGCCCTATCCCCTTCCCCATAGTGACGGTGTGCATTGCTTTCAGTGTGGCATAGTGTGTAGGTGAGCAGGTGGTGTCTCTCTGATTAGAGTATGCAGAAATGCTCCGGGCGGCACCCTTTAAATAGTCGAGAGGCTGCAAGACGAGCTCACTTTAATTTTTTTTTTGTTAGAAGTGGCACGGCATAGCAAAGGAAATAACATAGCGTTACGTAGTAGCACAGGGTCGGCATTCAAAAGTTTGCTCAGGTGGCCAAAAACCCTAGAGCAACCCCG
Source organism: Hymenochirus boettgeri (assembly GCA_019447015.1). Classification (NCBI taxonomy): domain Eukaryota; kingdom Metazoa; phylum Chordata; class Amphibia; order Anura; family Pipidae; genus Hymenochirus; species Hymenochirus boettgeri. Next base: position 145,015,560 of record CM033472.1, read on the forward strand.
GTAGGAGAGAGACCAGTCCACCGATGATGTCAACAGCCCTTTCCCATTCCCCATAGTGCCTGTGCATCGTCTTTCAGTGTGGCATAAGTAGTATAGTAGGTAGGAAGAGCAGCCACCCATGGTGCACCAGCTATCCCATTCCCCTATGTGACTGTGCATTGCTTTCAGTGTGCATATATGTGTAGGTAGAGAGAGCCGTCACAGAGATGCACTGCCCTTCCATTCCCCATAGTGCCTGTGCATCGCTGTTCGTTGTGTGCATGTAGTGTAGACAGGATAATGACAGCATCTATGAATGCACAGCCGCTTCATCCATTCCCCAATAGTGCCTGTGGCATTGCTTTCAGTGCGGCATATAGTGTAGCAGGATAATAACAGCCATCCATTTAACACATCCCTTTCCTATTCCCCATAGTGCCTGTTCAGCATCGCTTGTCATGTGTGCATAGTGTGGTAGGATAATGACACACATCATGATTTAAACGCTGTCCCCTTTTGTAGACATGTGTTTGGCTTTGTGGTTAAAATTTCCAACAGATGTAAATCTACTGCCCATAGAACTTGGTCCTCTCTCTCCTCTCTCTCTCTCCTCTCTCTTCTCCTCTCTCTCTATGTGCTCGCCTCTCCTCTCCCTCTGTGCTCTTCTTCTCTCTCTCTCTCTGTTCCTTTCTCTCTATGTGTATCTCTCTCGTCTCAACTCTGTGTGTCTTCCTCTCTCTCCCTTGTCCCCCCCCTCCTCTGTGTCCTCTCTGTGTCTCTCTCTCTCTCCTCTGTCTTCTTCGTCTTCTCTGCTCTCTCCCTCTCTGTCTCTGTCTCTCTGGTCCTCTGTTCTCTCTCTCTGTCTCTCCTCTCTGTCTCTCTCTCTCTGTCTCTCTCTCTCCTCTCTCTCTCTCTCTGTCTCTCTCTCTCTCTCTCGTGTGTGGGTCCTCTGGTGTGTGTCGTCTCTCTCTCTCTGTGTCTCTCTCTCCTCTTCTGTGTCTCTCTCTCCTCTCTGGTCTCTCTCTCCTCTCGTGGTCTCTCCTCTGTTCCCTCTCTCTGTGTGCTTTCCTGTCCTGTGTGTCTCTTTCCTCTCTGTCTCTTCCTTCCTCTCTCTCGTCCTCTCTCTGCTCTCTTTCTCTCTCTGGTGTCTCTCTCTCTCTGTCTCTCTCTCTGTGTGTCTCTCTCTGCCTCTCTCTCTCTGTGTGTCCTCTCTCTTCCTCTCCTCCTCTCTGTGTTTCTCTCTCTGTCTCTCCTCTTTCCTCCGTCTCGCTCTCTCTCTCTGTTCTCTCTCCTCTCTCTCTCTGTCTCTCTCTCCTCTCGTCTCTCATCCCTCTCTGTCTCTCTCTCCTCTGTCTCTCTCCCCCCTCTCTCCTCTCTCTCTCTCTCCTCTGTCTCTCTCTCTCTCTCTGTGTCTCTCTGTGTGTCTTTCCTGTCTCTGTGTGTCTCTTTCCTCTCTCTGTGTCTCTCCTTCTCTGCGTGTCTCCTCTTCTCCTCTCTCTCTCTGTGTCCTCTCTCGTCCTCTCTCTCTCTGTGTTTATCTCTCCTCTCTCTGTCTCTCTCTTGTGTGTCTTCCTCTCTCTCTGTCTATCTTCTGTGTGTCTCTCCTCTGTCTCGGTGTGTCTTCTGTCCTCTGTGTGGTCCTTTCCTCTGTGTCTCTTCTCTCTCTTCTGTCCTCTCTCATCTCTCTCTCTGTCTTCTCTCTCTCTCTGTCTATCTCTGTCTCTATTCGTCTCTCTCTGTGTGTTCTCTCCTCGGCGTGTCTTTCCTGTCTCTCTCTGTGGTCTCCTCACTGTGTGTCCTCGATCTTCCTCTGTGTCCCCCCTCTGTGTTCTATCTCTCTGTCTCCTGTCCTCTTCTTTTGTTTCTCTCCTCTCTGTGTGTCCTCTCCTCTCTCGTGTCCTCTCTTCTCTCTCTCCTCTCTCTAGTGTCTCTCTTCCTCTCTCTTTTTCCGTGTCTCTCCTCTCTCTCATCTCTCTTCTCTCTTGTCCTCCTTCTCCTCTCCTCTTCTCTCCTCCTCTGTCTCTCCTCTCTCCTCCTCCTCTCCTCTGTGTCCTCCTCCCCTCTCTCTCTCTCTCTCTGTTCCTCTCTCTGTGTCCTCCTCTCGGTGGCCCTCTGTGCTCTGTTCGTCCTTCTCTCTCTTCTCTCTCCGTTGTGGGCTCCTCTCCTCTGTCTCTCTCTCTCTTCTCCCTCTCTTTGTGTGGTCTCTCCTCCTCTCTCTCTGTGGCTCTCTCCTCTCTCCTGTTTTCTCCTCTGTCCTCTCCTCTCTTCTCCTCTCCTCCTTGTGTGCTCTCTCATCTCTCGCTCTCTCCTCTCTGTTCTCTCTCTCTCTCTCTCTCTCTCTCCTCTTGTGTCTCTCTCGCTCTCATCTCCCTCTCTCTCCTCCCTCGCTCTCTCCATCCCTCCCTTCTCCTTCTCGTGTCTCTCTCTTTCTCTCTCTCTCTCTTTCGCTCTCTCCTCTTTCCTCGTCCCCTCTGTGTCCTCTCTCTTCTCCTCTCCCCTCCTCCTCTCTCGCTCTCTCTATCACTCTCCTGTCGTAGCTCTCTCCTGTCTCTCTCCTCTGTGCTCCGGTCTCTTGTGCTTTCCTGCTCTCTGTTGTCTCTCTCTCTCGCTCTCTCTCTTGGTCTCTCCTTCCTGCTGTGTCTCGCTCTCTCTCGTTCCTCCCTGTCCTCTCTCCTCTGTGTCTCTCATTCATCTCTCCTCGTGCTCCCTCAATCTGCTCCCTCTCTGTGTGCTCTCTCTTGCTCTGTGCTCTCTCTCGCCTCTCTCCCTCTCTCTCTCTCTTCGGTTCTCCTCTCCTCTCTCCTCTTTCTCCTCTCTCTCTCCCCTCCTCTCCTCTCCGCCTCTTCTCCTCTCCTCTCCCTCTGTGCCTCTCTCTCTGTGCTCTCATCTCCTTTTCTCTCCCCTTCTCTCCCGCCTCTCCTTCCTTCTCTCTTCTCCTCGCTGTCCTCCCTGTGTCCTCTCTCTCTCTCCTCTCCTCCCTCTTCTCTCTCTCTCTCTCACGTTCCTCTCTCTCTGTGTGGGTGCTCCTCTTCTCTCGTCTCTCTGTTCCTCTCTCTGTCGTCTCGTCCTGGCTTCTCCTCTCTCTCTTGTGTCGTACAGCTCTCTATCTTTCTCGTGCATTACTGCGAACGCCTCCTGTTTCCACATCGCGTTCATCTCCATTGTTCCTCTCCATCTACACTGTGTCCTCTCGCTCCCCCTCTGCTACTGTGTCTCTCCTCTCTGTGTCTCTCTCTTCTCTCTTCTCTGTGTCTCGCTCTCCTCTTCTCTCGCCTCTGTGTCTCGAGACAGGAAAGACACGCCGAGAGAGAGACACACAGAGAGAGAGACAGAGAGACAGAGATAGACAGAGAGAGAGAGAGACAGAGAGAGAGAGAGAGAGACAGACAGAGAGAGAGAGAGACACAGAGGAAAGACACACAGAGACAGGAAAGACACACCGAGACAGAGGAGAGACACACAGAGAGATAGACAGAGAGGAGAGAGAGACACACACAGAGAGAGACAGAGAGAGGAGAGATAAACACAGAGAGAGAGAGGAGAGAGAGACACAGAGAGAGAGAGAGGAGAGAGAGACACACAGAGAGGAGAGACACAGAGAGAGGAAAGAGACACACAGAGACAGGAAAGACACACAGAGAGACACAGAGAGAGAGAGAGAGACAGAGGGAGAGAGAGAGAGAGAGGGGGGAGAGAGACAGAGGAGAGAGAGACAGAGAGGAGAGAGAGAGGAGAGAGAGACAGAGAGAGAGAGCGAGAGAGACACAGAGAGAGAGAGCGAGACGGAGAAAGAGGAGAGACAGAGAGAGAAACACAGAGAGAGAGAGGAGAGAGAGAGACACACAGAGAGAGAGAGGAGAGAGAGAGACACACAGAGAGAGAGACAGAGAGAGAGAGACACACAGAGAGAGAGACAGAGAGAGGAGAGAGACAGAGAGAGGAAAGAGACAGAGAGGAAAGAGACACACAGAGACAGGAAAGACACACAGAGAGAGGGACAGAGAGAGACACAGAGAGGAGAGAGAGACACAGAGAGGAGAGAGAGACACAGAGAGGAGAGAGAGACACAGAGAGAGAGAGAGACACACACAGAGACACACACAGAGAGAGAGAGAGAGAGACAGAGAGAGAGAGAGAGAGAGAGAGAGACAGAGAGAGAGAGACAGAGAGAGAGAGACAGAGAGAGAGACAGAGACAGAGAGACAGAGACAGAGAGAGAGAGAGAAAGACAGAGACAGAGAGAGAGACACAGAGAGAGACACAGAGGAGAGAGGGACAGAGAGAGGAAAGACACACAGAGTTGAGACAGAGAGAGATACACATAGAGAGAGAGAGACAGAGAGAGGAGAGAGAAGAGAGCCACAGAGTGAGAGTAGATCGAGCCACAGAGGGAGAAGAGAGAGGAGAGACGAGAGAGGAGAGAGAGACCAAGTTCATGGGCGTAGATTTCATCTGTGAAATTTTTAACCACAAAGCCAAAACATGTCTACAAAAGGGGACAGGGCTGAATCATGATGGCCTGTCATTTCCTACCTACACTACTATGCCACACTGAAAGCGATGCACAGGCACTATGGGGAATGAGAAAGGGATGTGTATAATGGATGGCTGTTATTATCCTGCCTACACTACTATGCCACACTGAAAGCGATGCACAGGCACTATGGGGAATAGGAAAGGGCTGTGCATCATCTGTGACTGTCTCTCTCCTACCTACACTACTATGCCACACTGAAAGCGATGCACAGGCACTATGGGGAATAAGAAAGGGCTGTGCATCATGGGTGGCTGTCTCTCTCCTACCTACACTACTATGCCACACTGAAAACAGTTACACAAACACACTGACAGACTCACACAGCTACACAAACACACTGACAGACACACAAACACACTGACAGATTTACACAGTTATACAAACACAGACATACTCACAGTAACACACTGCTATATATAAACATAGAAATCAATATAAACAGTAATAAATACATATATTTTATTTCACTATTAACCTCTCTGTGTGCCAGCATACTCTGATGCAGCAAAAAAAAGTGCACGTGAAGAGAGGGAACAGTCTATTAGTCAAGGGGTCAAAAGGGGCGGGGTTATAACATGCTAATACAGCAGATGGAAAAAAAAGCAGTGAGGAGTGGAGGCCACACCCCCAAAAACGAGCAGAACTTTACAAGCTGATTGCAGAGGCTACAAGCAGATTTTTTTCATAAGAAAGGGATCCTTGGAGCTGGGGCACAGGGGAGTTTATTATACAGAGGTTTGTAAAATAGGTCATTTCTGAGAGAACACTTCCTTTAAAAACTTACTGGTAGGGCTAGGCCACACTAGCGTGATTTTTCTGCATTTGCAATCCGTTTACATTTTACAATCCGCAATGCCATTTTATTTATAATGTAAATCCCGGGAAGTAGGCCCCACTGTGTAGGCTGTGATCCGACTTTAGAACGCATGGGATCACCATTTTTGGTCTGTTTTTGTCAAAATCGCACATAATACAAGGAGAGAGAGAGAGGAGAGAGAGACCAGAGAGAGAGAGACAGAGAAGAGGAGACAGAGAGAGAGACAGAGACAGAGAGACAGAGACAAGAGAGAGAGAGAGAAAGAAGACAGACAGAGAGAGAGACACAGAGAGAGACACGAGGAGAGAGGGACAGAGAGAGAAAGACACACAGAGTTGAGACAGAGAGAGATACACATAAGAGAGAGAGACAGAGAGAGGAGAGAGAAGATAGCCCGAGGGAAGGAGAGCGCCCACAGAGGGAGAAGAGAGGAGAGAGAGAGAGGAGAGAGAGACCAGTTCATGGGCAGTAATATTTCATCTGTGAAATTTTTTAACCACAACCAAAACATGTCTACAAAGGGGACAGGCTTTAAATCATGATGGCCTGTCATTATCCTACCTACACTCCTATGCCACCTGAAGCGATGCACAGGCACTATGGGGAATAGGAAAGGGATGTGTATAATGGATGCTGTTATTATCCTGCCTACACTACTATGCCGCACTGAAAGCAATGCACAGGCACTATGGGGAATGGGATAGGCTTGCATCATAGATGGCTGTCATTATCCTGTCTACACTACTATGCCACACTGAAAGCGATGCACAGGCACTATGGGGAATGGGAAAGGGCTGTGCATCATCTGTGACTGTCTCTCTCCTACCTACACTACTATGCCACACTGAAAGCATTGCACGTCACTATGGGGAATGGAATGGGCTGTGCACCATGGGTGGCTGCCTCTCTCCTACCTATACTACTATGCCACACTGAAAGCGATGCACAGGCACTATGGGGAATGGGAAAGGGCTGTGCATCATCGGTGACTGTCTCTCTCCTACCCAGTGTGTCTCTAGGGTTTTTGCCACCTGAGCCAAACTTTTGAATGCCGCCCTGTGTACTACTACGCTATTTTTATTTCCTTTTGCTCTGCCTGCCACTTTCCTAACAAAAAAAAATTAAAGTGAGCTCTGTCTGCCGCCTCTCTGATATTTAACAGGGATGCCGCCCTGAGCATTTGCTCATATTGACTCAGAGAGACACCCCTGCTCCTACCTACACTACTATGCCCCACTGAAAGCAATGCACAGTCACTAGGGGAATGGGATAGGGCTGTGCATCATGGATGGCTGTCATTATCCTGCCTACACTACTATGCCACACTGAAGTGATGCACAGGCACTATGAGGAATGGGTATGGCTGTGCCCATGGGTGGCTGCCTCTCTCCTACCTACACTACTATGCCACACTGAAACGATGCACAGGAACTATGGGGATGGGAAAGGGATGTGCATCATGGGTGACTGTCTCTCTCCTACCTACACTACTATGGCCACACTGAAAGTGATGCACAGGCACTATGGGGATGAGAAAGGGATGTGTATAATGGATGGCTGTTATTATCCTGCCTACACTACTATGCCACACTGAAGCGATGCACAGGCACTAGGGGGAATGGGAAAGGGCTGTGCATCATCTGTGACTGTCTCTTCCTACCTACACTACTATGCCACACTGAACCGATGCACAGCACTATGGGAATGAGAAAGGGCTGTGCATCATGGGTGGCTGTCTCTCTCCTACCTACACTACTATGCCACCTGAAAACAGTTACACACACACACTGACAGACTCACACAGCTACACAAACACACTGACAGATTTACACAAGTTATACAACACAGACATACCGTATTATCTAGTATAACCGAGTTTTTCAGGCTGAAAAATCACCTGAAAACTCGGACTCGGTTTATACTCGAGTCAACCACTTACCGGGCATTCCGGCAGCCGCGCAATCTTTTTTCTGTACTGGCGCGCCGGTCTGACGTCACTGCCCGGCGCCAAGCCCGGCGCCGGCAGTGGACGTAAGCCGGCGCGCCAGTACAGGAATGCGCGCGCGGCTGCCGGAATGCCTGCCAGAATGCCGAGAAGAGAGCCCAGAGGATAGAGGAGGGAGAAGAGAGCCCAGGGAGAAAGAGCCCAGAGGGAGAAGAGAGCCCAGAGGGAGAAGAGAGCCCAGAGGGAGAAAGAGAGCCCAGAGGGAGAAGAAGAGCCCACAGGAAGAAGAGCCCACAGGTACAAACTGAACTGGGTGGGAGGGGGGCATTCAAGATGTTTGGAAACTACAACTCCCAGCATGCTTTATTAGCTGGGAGTTGCAGTTTCCAAACATCTTGAATGCCAAGTGAGGGTGGCATCAAGATGTTTGGAAACTACAACTCCCCAGCTAATAAAGCATGCTGGGAGTTGTAGTTTCCAAACATCTTGAATGCCACCCTCACTTGGCATTCAGATGTTTGGAAACTGCAACTCCCAGCTAATAAAGCATGCTGGGAGTTGTAGTTTCCAAAACATCTTGAATGCCAAGTGAGTTGGCATTCTTCCCTCGGTTTATACTCGGGTCAACAACTTTTATTAGGTTTTTGCTGAAATTGGGTACCTCGGTTTATACTCGGGTCGGTTTATACTCGAGTATAACGGTACTCACGTACACACACTGCTATATACAAACATAGAAATCAATATAAACAGTAATAAATACATATATTTTATTTCATTTCAATACCAAGTGAGGTGTAAGTTGTCTGTCATTGATCCCTAAGTTCAGTACATGAGCTGGCTGATATCCCCCTCTCTGTGTGCCAGCAAACTCTGATGCAGCAAAAAAAAAGTGCACGTGAAGAGAGGGAACAGTGTATTAGTCATGGGGTCAAAAGGGTGGGGTTATAACATGCTAATACAGCAGATGGAAAAAAAAGAGCAGTGAGGAGTGGCCACACCCCCAAAAACGGCAGAACTTTACAAGCTGATTGCAGAGGCTACAAGCAGATTTTTTTCATAAGAAAGGGATCCTTGGACCTGGGGCACGGGGAGTTTATTATACAGAGTTTGTAAAATAGGTCATTTCTTCTGAGAGAACACTTCCTTTAAAATTAGTCAGTATTTGATCCAGGGATTGGAAACATCCCTGTATCAACCATGTATCATAACCAGTAACATTTTTTTTTTTTTTTAAACTGTCCAATGGACCTGCCATCACCACATCCAATGGAAGACGCGCCTTTTGCGCTATAGTTTAACCTTTCTCAAGTAAAAAACCCTTTCCATAATTGAAGACTAAACTTTTTTTTTCTTCCTCTCTTAAGGGATGTTCATGTGTCCTCTGACATTTTCTATCAGTGAAAAATGGCCCAGATAGTTTATTGTATGGCCCATTAATGTATTTATACACAGTGATTAAATGTCAAAGCAAGTACCTTTTCTCTAGCGTGCATAATTGTAACTAAGCCAATCTGTATTATTAATTTAGTTGCCCTTCTCTGACCCCTTTCATTTCCAAGATGTCCTTTTTGTACACAGGATTCCAAAATTGCACCACATATTCCAAATTAGGCCTTACCAGTGCTTTGTAAAGAGGTAAAATGTTTTTTTTTCTCCCCCATTTGAATCCATACCCCTCTTTATACAAGACAATATCCTGCTGGCTCTAGCTGTAGCTGCCTGGCACTGCTTGCTACATTTAATTTTGTTACCGGAGGTTTAGAATGGACATAGCCAAGGTGATGAGTGTGGCCTATTCCAATCAGCATAGTACTTGCACAATTTATAAAGACAATACCAAGTCAAAGAACTTATCAATGAAAAAGTAAAAGGGAAGTGTGTGGCAATTGCTTTCCATAATTACACTAAACGAAAATATGTGGAACATAAAACAAACTCAAATCTTTAGGTATTGAGTTACACTTACTATTAATAAGCCTTTTAAAACAGTTGCTTACACCTCAGCAGCAGAGCTTTAAGTAGCCCTAAGGAAAGTTTGTTTAAAGCAAATGTGCAGTATTTTAAGTCGATTTACTGCACAATATAGGTGTTAAGTGTCTTTCATACAATAAATTCTGTATACATGTTGACAATTTTGTTTTGTCTTCCATTAAATCATCCTGCAAAAAGTATCATCATCAGTGCACAGCATAGTAACTTGATATATGTGATGGACGCAAAGAACACAGAGGTCAGGATACGTTTCACTATAAACATTTAATTAAAATTCTATAACAAAGTTAAACCAACAGAAAACATTTTCAGCAGTCTAATGGTGACCCAAAAATTATCCAGTTGTATGACCGATACAAAAAAGTTTCAGCGTCTCTGCTTTTATCTACTGACTTTCTCTCTGGTATTTTTTTTTTTTAATTTGTTCATGCAGTAGTGGTCCTTTAATAAATTGCAGCTTGTAAACTGCTTACGAATCTGCTTGGGTATTTCCAACATAAAAACTACCTGACATTTATAAAATGGCCACTACTGTGGGTGGAACATCACTCCTTTAAAGGGCATGTCCGCCCTAAAATTGATTTTTTAATATAATATTCCCCCTGCCAGCCCAGCCCCAACCGCTATATTTTTATGTTTAGAAAGCTCCCCAAACTCTACTTACCTCCCCTCTTTCCTCCGCCGCGCTCCCGGCCCTCTGCTTGCGAGAAAATGCAAGCAGAGGGGCGGGCCGGGCAAGTTCGCGTCTGTGATTGGCTGAGCGGCAGCCAATCACGGCACGCGCTGCCAGCAGCTCATTTCGGCGGAGGAAAAAGGAGGTAAGTAAAGTTTGGGGAGCTTTCTAAACATATAAATATAGCGTTGGGGCTGGGCTGGCAGGGGAATACTATATATTAAGGGTTTCACACTAGGGGAGGAAATCCTTAGAGGGAGGGAGGGGGAGAAGGCTGCAGTACCATGCCAAAATTCTCCCGGAGGCCAGGTAGGAGGCAAAGTCCTATATGGACTCTGCTATCCTCCTGGTGGGCAGTTTTTGGGACTTTGGGGGGGGGGGACTACAGAGAACCATATGGAGCTGGGATTGAGGTAAGGATTACACTACACTACATGATTGGGGGGCCAGAAGTTGGGGGAATTATAGTTTTGGGGGTGGACATGCCCTTTAAAAAGCGACAGCTAGAAGCAATTAGAGGACTCAATATAAATGTTCTGTCCCTATTAAATTCACCACTGGTTTTAGAAGTAACCTACAAGCATTTGTATTAGACCTTTTAAAGAATACACACTGCAACTGCACTATACTAGAAGCTGATGGCTGTTAAACTTTTTCAAGATCCAGGGGTAAAATAGAGGATAAGGAGGTTGTGTACATTAAATTGTGTTTAAATAAGCTAAAATGATCTTAGTCTAAAATGTATGGATGTTTTATCAATACAAAACAATTCTAGCTGTAATTGTTTTATCAGAATCATGGCTAAATGAAAACACATGACTAAGCAGGATTTATTTTGATGTTCATTAAATTTTTATTATGTAAGAAATTTCAACAAATATTACAGAATTATTCTGTTTTGTTGCATGCCTTCAATCCAGCACACATTTTGTTTAGCAGTATCCCCCCTCCCTCTTTTAACCACTCCCACTTCCATCCAACCTGACTTTTTCCCCACAAAATAACTGTCAAGCTGTACACAGCATAGAGCATTCAAACTTTTCAAAACCCTGTCACCATTCTGGCATGCACAATGAAGCCCTCCCACCCTCTGGATCCCCCTTTGCTGCCTGCCTGGTGCTCTACCTATAAAACATTTCTCTGTAGTGTAGAGGACCCAAGCCCACCCTCAACTGCCATGTTGGCTTGCAAAAAACTACTCAGGAATGTACTTGCAGAGCTTTGTTCCCCCAGCGTTCTGAACTGCCGGCAGCCACGTCTGTGATTGGCTGCTTCCCAGCCAATCACGGATGTGGCTGCTGGTCCGGCCCCCTGCTTGCAATTTCCTGCCAGCAGAGGATCGGATCGGAACACTGGGGCGGGGGAAGAATCTCTGCAAGTACTTTTCTGATTCATTTTTTTTGCAAACAAAAAGGTGGAGACACCCTTTAACAAAAAGAAAATCCACTAGGCAGGTTATGTATGTAAAAAAAGGTTTTAAAGCCTTGTATAAAAGATGAGAAAATTGCAAGCAATATGGATGCAACAGTGCAAAGAAAGAAGGAAGGAGAGCAAATTGATTGCAGGGGTCGTGCAAAAATGAACTGGTGCCTTTTGCGATACCAGCCCAATGAAGGAGTTAAAGTTTTGCTAACTGATAATACATTTCAAGGACCCAGGAAAAAAAAAAAAAAGCTTCTTTACAACTTTTACTAACCACACCTTATCCTATTTTTCGACCCCTTTTAAGTTAATTGGGGATGAGATCTTACCTGTGTGCGTCCATCTGGTGGTGAATCAAGTAATTGCCTAAGTTAATTGGGGATGAGATCTGACCTTCAGTTCTGCACTGGTTCGGGTAACTGCGGTGTACCCGATTTGCAGATTGGGTTCAGGTTAACCACATTGAGTTTGAATGGGTTTGAATGGGATTCAGTTAGAAAGCTGTAGGCCGGAACAGGTAACAGGTGCTGGCTTGTTTAATTTCGGGCATGGGTAATGGTTTTATGGTTGCGGGTAAGGTTCTGACATTAATCTGACCTTTTTACTGCCATCTGTTGGTGATCAGCTAAGTTAAAGGGCAACTGTGGTCTTCAAACAAGTTGGGGTTAAATAAAAGCCTGTAGTCTTTCAGCCTTGGGGAGTATGCTAGCTTAAGTGGGGAAAACAAGTACCTGCACAAACATTAGAAAATAAAATTGAGGAGAACCTATTAATGCAGGCAAAGGGTTGGTCACACTACTACAAGGTGGTCACCTGGCTGAAAACAGGACTTCAAGCAGGAAGTAATATTGCCTTTGCAGCAATAACTTCTCATAAATTTTACCAAGAGATGTGATTTAGGATTCACTTTGAAGATATGATGGAAGGGTTTTATGTAACCCAATTTGTTTGATAAAGAATTTAAGTGCCCCTCCATTAGATTAGTCCAAAACATTTTATTTGCTGTGAACACATAGGAAAAGCCAGTCCCACATGAAAAAGCAAATGAAATGGAGAACAAAATCCTCCCTTAGTCTTCCCCTGTCATTCCTGTTGGTCTAGTGGAGGTACTGAACTGTGATCTGCTGCTGGATCACAGTTCAGTACCTGCTAAAGAAAGCTACTATTTAAAGGGGAACTTAAGTCTCCAAACAACATTGTCCCAATAGACCGAGCACATTCACAAACATTCAACAAGCTGTGTCTCACATCTCCCTTTGCTGTGCCTTCTGGGTGATATATGAATGTACCTGTGGATACCAGGGGTCAGCTCACATAAATCTACTTTAGCTGGGCAATAAGGCTGACAGACAATATAATAACATAGAGCCTATCCCTCTCTCTGACACTGAACATGGATTTCAAAGCCGTTTTTTGTTTAAATATATTTAAATGCTCCTGTCTCTAACAATCATATATTACTTTGCTTTTCATACAAAAAAGAAAATTAATCTTTGCAGTGTATTTCCTAACTAGCATGGATGTAACATACAGAATATTAACATTTCAGAAACAATTAAAAGCAAGTCTGGGGAACTGAACCTTCAAACTCATCTTGCTTTAAAGGGTAAGTTCAGTGAAAATACATATATTTTTAGGGGAAAAGGCCTGTTATGGTCTTGCCCTTTATTCAGTTGCTCAGTAGAGATATGACCATGTTTGACCCATCCAGCAGACAATCAGTAGAAATGAGAGTTAGGAACATTCTAAGGAGGTGTGCATCTTGGGAGGATGAAGGACCGTTACAGAATAGAATTACTACATAAGCTACGCGGGCTTTGCAAAGCCCACACTAACCCGAAAGTACATGGTTTATGAGCGTATTACACTAATTTGGGGCAAAAAAAAGGCGATATAGAAAGAATTTAACAAATAATATTTTCCACTAAACTTTCCCTTTATACCCGTAATCCAACAGAGATACTATGTGGAACACTAGTACATGTTGAATCTTTATCTTTTGCGAGGAACATAATAGAAACACACACACACAAAAAAAGTCTATAAATTTGAACCAGGGACTTTTGGTAGGAACAGAATTAATAAAAATAATAAATTGTAAAATCAGTAAAATATTTGTATTGCCCAAAAAAGGCTGTATGGAATTCACACTGGCTGGTAAATAAACTGTAGGGTAAGAAGCAGCAAGTCTTATTGGGCACTTCCATATTGGTGTAGAGACATCTGTATAGAAAAAAACCAAATCATATTTACCGTGATTTTGTTTTCCCAGTCAGTCTTCATGGCAGCATTCACTCATGGGTTAACCCAACTCCCTCCGCCCACGGACAGTAACCTCCCCTTCTTCCTTTTAAGCCTCCCCTTCACTGTCCCCCTTCGTCTTCATTACCAAAGCTGAAAAACATAACTCATGGGGGGGGGGGGGGGGTTTGTAGTGAATGCTGCCATGAAGACTGACTGGGAAACCGGTAAACATGATTTGATTTTTATTTTCCCCAGTCACATGGCAGCATCCACTCATGGGGTATACCAAGCTACAACAAAAGAAGGGAGGGAAACGGATATGATGCTAAACAAAAACAACTCTTTATTCTTGCAGAACAGCCTGCAGAAATTTTTCCCCCAAACTTTGCCTCTTGGGAGGCAAGAATATCCAATTTGTAATGATTTACAAATGTTCTGGCTGATGTCCACCTGGCATTTCTACAAACTTCTCCGATGCCTGCTTCCGCCTGCATTGCCCATGAGGAAGCTACGGCTCTCGTGGAATGGGCCTTTAACCCTGCGGGGATATGAAGGCCTTTCAGTGTATATGCTTTCTTTATGCAGAAGACAATCCAAGCGCTTATTGTTCTCTTCGACAGGGCTTGTCCCTTCCTGGACCCATTAGGAATTACAAAAAACTTTTTTTTTTCCAGCCGTTAGTGCGATCCAAATATATCGAGATCACTCTGACCAAGTCCAAGGTATGTAACTTAATTTCGTTTTCAGTTCTTGGCTTAGGGAAAAAGGCTGGTAAGGAAATCTCCATGTCCATGTGGAAATTAGTCATTACTTTCGGCAGAAAATTAAATGAGGGTCTTAGTCTAACCCGCCCGATTGTCCAGAATTACCGGTGCTGGAGGTTTGGAAGACAGGGCACTCAATTGTCGCCTACTCACAGGCCGAAGTTATGCAATCACCAAACACTAATTTTAAGTGAGAAATCCATTCCGATGCTGACTCCAAAGGCTCGAATGGAGAAGACGTCAAGGCTTTAGTACCAACGTTTAAGTTCCACGCGTGGAAGACTAGTTAAAGGCTTTGGCTACCGGATCATGGCTTGAAAAAAATCTTTTAATCAATTTCTCCCTCAGCAAAGATCATAAAAAACCAAGAGAAGGCGAGATAGCGGATAACTTGAGACTTAAATGTTCTTTGCAGAGTTCTTTTTAAACCCTAGATATAAGAATTTTACTATATCAGCTGGTTCAGGGTGAATATTGAAAAACTTTTTTTCTGCTACCATAGCAAATCTTTGCAGACTTTGTTAATACGTTTGGGAAGTTGTAAATTCCTATATTTTAACAGGATTCCTACTATCCCTCACCACTTAATCTGCGGTTTCTAAATTTTCCTCTCAAATGCCATGCCTCAAAAGAGAAATGATTGTATCCTGCATTGCAACCTGGACCACTGGGTCAACCATCCTTGCTCTGTGAGGGATCTTTATTGGGTTTGTCTCAGCATCTAGCGAAGAAGAAGTGGGGTTACCAAGGCCTGCGCGGCCATGCTGAGGATGACTGCCAACACATCGGCATTCGCCTGTTGGATCTCAGCAAAGACCTTCAAATTAGCAGGAATGGCGGTAATAAAGAATTGAAACCCGTGGCTCACAACTGTTTTGGAAAAGCATCCATGCTAGGGTCTCCGGCAATAGACTAGAGAGCAGAGAGACGACACTTGGTGTTGGCCTTTGTCGCTCAGATCTAATAAGTGACGGACTCCACTTCTCATTTAACCTGTTATGAAAGGGAAGATCTCTTTGCTTAGGCTCCATTCTTTGCACTTACTCTTCCTCCTGTCTCAAGAAGTCTGCAACTGATTGTTTTTTCCTGGAAAGAAAATGCTGACAGAGACTCTAATGCTTTTGAGCAAACATAAAAATCATCTCCACCTCGTTTAGTAGTGACTGGCTTCTTTTGACTCCTGAACGGTAATATAAGCGACTGAACGTTTGTTGTGTCACATCTTCAACACACATTTTGCACTGCCTTCATACCTTTTTTTTGGAACATTGGTCCCTTGATTTCCAAAACAGGCTTGATGAGGGCTCCTTCTCTTCACGCCACGTCTTCAGCTCTTGCCGACATCTTCTAAGGCTATAAGCTCCCCATCCGCTTTCTGATTGCATCTGTGCTGATAAATACTATTGAACAGGACGTCAATGGAGAACCCCTTTTCCAAATATTTCTTTCTCGGCCACCAATCCAACTGGACCTTACTAATGGCTGTCAAGGGAAAGTCTCCTGGACATATGGCGATGAGTTCTCTCGACTCGAGTTAGAGAGAAACAGTTAAGAGGTCCTTAGTGCCACTGGCCCACTGAACCAGAAAACCGTCCTGCATAAGCCCGATCACCGTTATAAATAAGCGACGAGGACACGCTGCTTCTTTCAAACTTGGACACTTCTGTTTTCACACTATGATTTTTCCAGAGGCCAAAGAAACTAAGTTCTCTTTTGTTTGGAAGACAGCAACAGCTCCCAGGTATTAAGAGACTGCGTCGGAATTAAGTTGCTCTTGCTGCCAAGTATAATCCACCCTGTTACTTTGCAGCACTTCTGATACTAGCTGTTTGTAGGCGGCTTAGCTGTTCTGTCTGCGCTACTACCAAACCAGGTCGTGAGATAGTAATACGACCGCTATCCCAAGTTCTGAGCAGCGACCACTGTAAACCACGATTTCGTGAAGCCCTCCTCGGAGAGTGAGACAGCCAAGGGTAGCAAGTGAACTGCCAATCTTCTCCGTCACAACTGAACCTAAAAATATGTCTCTGATTCTGGTGAATCGGCGCATGGAAATACGCATCTTTTGCGATTATTACTGGTCAGAAAGACATCTTTCCTACACCTTATGATGGGATGTAGGACTCCATCTTGATTTTTGTTTGACAGATACTGGTTTAGCGTCTCACATTCACTCCAAAACTGGTCTTAATGTTCCTGAGGCTTTGTCACCTAAACAGTTCTCGAGTAAAAATCCTGTTTTCTGTTCAGCAGAGGAACCGGTGGGTTTCTATTGCCAACTGATTCTCTTAATGGGGCGACATATGGAAACAATAACTTCCACGAGCTTCAACATTCTTTGGGAACTTCGGTCACAACAAATACATTCTTTTTGGGATACATACAAAAATGAATCTCCGATATACCTCCTCGAAAACAATCTGCATTACCCATGATCCTTTGTCAGGCGACCTAGGACGTCCAGAAATGCTGTAAACCTTCCTGCCTACTTGACTCTGTGTCTTCGTGTCGCTATTGTTGGGACCTTTTATTATGGAAAGCTGCTCTTGAAACAGAAAAGGCTTGTTTGCCTGCTCGGTATGAACGCGGTTTCCTGTCTCCTCCAAGCCTTGAACTTTTTTTAATGAAAGGACCACGGTCCCTACGACTGATCTCTCGTCCTCTTTTGTCCCTTCTGTCTGCGGCAAGAAAAGGCTTTTCCTCCTGAGGTTTAGCCTATTATTATCGTCCAATTTCTCTCCAAACAATTACGATCCTTCAAGGGAATTTGGCACAGAGATCGCTCCTGGAGGTTTGTGTCTGCTGACAATGCTTGAGCCATAGTGCCCTTCTAGCAGTACTGCTTAAAGCCGAAGCTCCCGATGATATCTCAACTTAGGTCTACTGATGCTTCGTCAAAAAAAAATCAATTCCCTCTTAATGTCCCGCAAACATACTCTTTCAACTCTCCGCCTCTTAACTTTGAATCGATGGCTTTGATCCAAGTCCTTATGGCCAGTAGTCTTCATAGCCCTAAGCCTGACGTAAGAGCTGCTGGCCGTAACAGAAGCTCCCGTCACCACAAAAGAATTATTTTTTTAAGTCTAAACTCTACACTTCTCTCTCCATCAGGATTCTTTGAAGACCGAGGCAGCTTCCACTGGTATGTCGTTCTCCGGGCTAAGGAACGACCGCTGAGTCCATCTTGGGGTGGTGTCCTCCCATAACTTAAGTCAGCTTCACTAAACGGTATTCTTCGGAACTTTCCGTAGTTGACCCACTTTTTTTTTCTCTGTCTTTTTCTACTCTCAGACTTGTCAATTAACATCGACATGGACTGGTGGACCGGGAAAAGTGGCAGTTGTACTTCTCTATAGATGGAAAATCTTTATGGGTCCAGTGGCGACAACTTCGGTTTCTTTCTGCAAGACAGACAAAGGTTACTACTGCTTTGATGAACGAGGTTCTACTGATGCTTAATCCCATGCAGACACTACAATCCTCTAAACTCCTCATCATCATCAGACTGATAAAAGATAGACCTCCGCTGTCCTCTGAAGAAATCCCCCTCTCGGAGCTCTGATTCATGAAACACTTAAAGCCCGTTTGGATCGTTTCGACCTTCTCTTTTTGGGTACCATATTAGATCCTGAAATGCGCCCTGGGTAACTGCTGCTTCAGAACGAGAAACCATCGAAAAAAATCCATCGTGGAATGTACTCTGAAGTGTGCATCACAATCGTAGAAGCATTCAGTCATCACGGGTGTTCGTTGGCTTTTTCATACACTGAAAGGCTGCAAACACAAAACAGTTTTGAGCACATGAAAAACAAAAATGCAACTCTGAAAAAAAAATCATGCTCCTGCTTCAACTGATCCTCCTGGTGTGTTCCTTTTTCAGTCCCATTCAACCCGATTCCAATAGCTGCAAAAGACATAGGGAACGGCGTAGAAGTACAGGAGCAAGAACATATAAGAACACAGTTTTGGCTTACAATCTGAGTTACAGCGGACCCCAAACCTTGAGGTCCATTTCTCCAGAAACAAAACACTCCCGAGGCGCGCAGCATAAGGTCGCTGCGGTACGGCGCGCAAACTGGTACTTACTCTCTACTTAGTTGGATGGGCAGCCGTTCAAGATGTTGTGATTTTTCCCTTAGGGTTAGTTTTTTTTGTATTTTGTGGTAGGGAAGTGTTTTTGATTGGGATAAGGGAGAGGGAGCCAGTGAGAGGCGCGTTCAGGAATAGCTTGGTTTGTTGCTCCAACCCCAGCGTAGTTGTGAAGATTAAGAGCAATAGAATCGAGTGAACTGTAGAGTGAGTTTTGATATTCTGCCCAAGCTTTTAACAGTCCCCCAAAAAGGTACCTATAGAGTTGGCCGTAGTACTGAGATTTATTAGCATGCACTTCTGCTGCCTCAACTTCCACAGGCCCCCGTGACCAGCACCGCGCCCCTGCGCCAGAGGTCGCAGTTTCCACGCAAACATTCACCGATATGTCTATCACCCGCACCAGCTACCCCCCCACTATGCCCGAAGCCCGACCACCTGCACTTTCGAATACCTTTTCCTACCTCAGCCGCCCCCGCTCCTTCCGCTGACAGTCATCGGTCCGCAACCGGGAGCAGTCAAAGGCCACGTGGACGCGCAACCGGAAGTCGTACATCTCCGGAAAGAGAGAGAGAGAGCCGCTGGACGACGCGGACCGCACCCAGATCCCGGGACATCTACTGGACCCGACCAGAAAGAGAGGGAGAGCCTGCTGCTTCTAACTACCCATACGGCCTCCAACTTCCAAAAAAACAGAAGGGAGGCGACCGAACAGCCCGACCACCCAGGCCGACATCCCCACCAGCAAACTATTGGAGTGCAACACATGGGGGGCATCAGGAGCAGAGATTAGCAGACTCCTGGGACAGCGCCGTGAGGCAGGTAAGCGGCGGGACAGGAAAAAAAAGACGAAGGGGGACAGTGAAGGGGAGACTTAAAGGAAGAGAAGGGGAGGTTTCCTGTCCGTGGGCGGAGGTAGTTGGGTGGACACCCATGAGTGGATGCTGCCATGTGACGTGGGAGGAAAATACATTGGAATACTCGAGATCAGGGGCGTGGTAATAGATGCACATGCCCACAAGGCTCTGAAGACAACATGGGTTCTATGATGCTAATTCCAATGCAGACTTCAGACTCAAATTCCTCATCATCCTCAGACTGATAGAAAATATATCCTCGGTCTACTGAAGAAATCTCCCAATTCGGACAAAGTTGATTCTAAAACACTTAAAGGAACATAAACCCGAAAATTAAACTATGGTCCTTCGTTTCTATTATTCACAGGGAGGTGAGAACGCTATTCTCACTCCCGTGGGAATAATAGGACGATCGGGGGACCTGGAACTACCTTACTGCCGCTCCACTCGCAGCCGCTCTGCACAGAACAGCTGTTCTGTCCCGATCGCGCGCCCTATTTGTGAATTGGCGCGCATGCGCATGTAAGAGGGCGCGTGGTCGGGACAGAGCGGCTTTCCGTGCAGGCAGCGGCCCTGCGGTGGAGCGGCGGTAGCGTTGTCGTTTGTAAGGTAAGTTCCAGGTCCCCCGATCGTCCTATTATTCACAGGGAGGTGAGAATAAGCGTTCTCACCTCCTGTGAATAATAGAACAGAATGTGGGACACTATAGTATTTGGGGGCCTTAAGGGGGGTTTACAGGCCTCTTTTAAAGCACGTTTGGATCGTTTCGACTTCTTTTTGTGTTGTACTGGCAATAACAAGGAAGCCTTTCAGTTACAGAATCTATTTTTCACATGTATATAAATGCAATTTACTAGAGAAGAGTTTACGATGTATAGGTGCTCTGGGGAAGAGAAAAGCTTCTTACTTACTATTTATGATGCAACATACATAAACAAAAACAGTTTTTCCTTAAGCCTAGAAGCATAGACAATTTTCCCGAAAATTTGCAAAAAATTGCTAATTTTTTAAAATAATTTATCAAGTATGAAATAGTATTTGGGGGATATTTTGGAGTTTGAGAGGTGTGTTTCCTAAACGAAAAGATGTACAAAATACGTTGGTTTAATTTTATTTATTGTAATTACATTTATGCCTTGGCATATGCCTTTTTTTGGTGGTCTCTGTGCACACTCAGGCATGCGGTATAGCCTTTGACTCAGGACATGTGTGGAATTTTATTTCTTATCTGGTTTGGGAAAATTTCTAACTTTGAATAATTTTTTTCTTAATTCTAAAAAGACCTGTGTGCAGAATTTTGCATGTATGTGTGAAAAATAGCACCGTTATATAGATAAAGTTGTATATAGTCTGTGTGGGGTATTTTCAAGTTTAAGGGGAGTTTAGATTAAAAAAAAACCGAAAGCTCGTCGGAGGCAGCCCCCCATCCCCCCCGCCCGCGACCACACTACTGCCAAAGTATATCGATGATCTTTCATCCTCTTTTGATGTTCATGTTATATGGTATTATCTTAAGTTTTTTTGTTAATTTTAATCCCTTATGCAAGGATTTGATATCCCTATATCTGGAAATGGTTCGGGGGACCCCACACACCGCCACATTCACATCAATCTCAAATTGTCTGATATTTAACTATATTAAATGGTCATAAGAACATCTTTTAGAAAAGAACGGCCTCTTTAAAATATGTTGATATATCATACTTTGTTCCTTATGAATTCATTACTGTATGCCTGCTATGCTTCTGGATTGCCTCATGGAAAACTGAGCAATTTAGAAACCTGACTTGAGCCTGGGCATGCTCAGAGGGAGGCAGATAGGGGATTAACATTCAGTCATTGGCTGTGATGTCAACTGCCAATCCATAACTGACAGTTGCTAACTGGAAGAACCTGAAAGCAGAAATAGGAAACAGGACATTGTGCAGGATTTCAGGTTAGACTTAAATATTTTACATCTCAAACTATTACCGTTTAGGGTTTTGGGGGGTGATTACCTGTATGTAAGTTTTCATTTTAGGGCTGTGGACTTGCCCTTAAAGGAAACTAAAAAAAAACTAAAAATGTGTTTGTTTTTTTCCCTCTCTTTTCTGGTCTTGCACTTAATTGGTGTGGGGGGTTGGGGCCATTAGTTTAAAGGCTATGTCCACCCAAAAAACATTTTTTTAATAAGATTCCCCCTGGGCTCCAGCCCCAACCGCTACATTTTTTTTGTAGAAAGCCCCCAAACTCTACTTACCTCCCTCGATCCTCCGCCGCGCTCCCGGCCCTCTGACTTGCAAGGAAATGCAAGCAGAGGGGGGGGACCGGCAGCCGCGTCTGTGATTGGCTTGAGCGGCAGCCAATCACAGACGCGGCTGCTGGCAGCTCACTTCGCCGGAGGAAAGAGGAGAGGTTAAGTAAGAGTTTGGGGAGCTTTCTAAAAAAAAAAATATGCGGTTGGGGCTGGGAGACATGGGGGGGAAATAATTACTGAAGGGGTTTTATGCTAGGGGGAGGGATAGTAGGACGGGAGGGAGAGGGAGGGGGGGAGAAGGGCTGCAGTACGCATGGCAAAAATCTACCTGAGGCCAGCTAGCAGGCAGTGTCCTATATGGACTCTGCTAGCACTCCTGGTAGTCATTTTTTGGGGACTTGGGGGGGGGGACTACAGGAGAACCCTATGGAGCTGGGATGGAGGTAAGGATTAAACTACACTACATGGTGGGGCCAGTTGTTGGGGGATTATAGTTTTGGGGTGGACATGCCCTTTAAATAGGATTCACAGTTGTTGGGCCTGTGGTTTAGACCTAACAAAAGGAAGTTTCCTTTGAGTGTAACTTTCTCTTAAGGACCTATTCAGGGGACATAGAGAAAAAGAAGGACATTGAAACAAGAAGGGCATATTAAAACAAGGGGTGTGCGTCACTGTGTTGGTGTGTGTATTAGAAGGGACAGTTTTGTCATCCCATGCAATGTGCATCGTGCCAATGTATAGGAACCTGGAGCAGACGTTCAGGGAACCTATGTCTGGTCAGGTGTGAGTGGTTGCCCTTTGGAAGCTGAGGTGGAGAGTCTAAGGGGGCAGCTTGCAGCATTGCGGGGATTGGCAGAACTGGGGGGTCAGCAGGCACTGTCTGGGGCCAGTATAGAGGTGGGTGGAAGAGGAAGGAAGGTAGTTTTGTTGGGGTACTAGGGGGAAGTGGGGACGGAAGAGGTAGGGGGGCACTTCCAGATTGTCCATCCCAACAGATTTGCCGCCTTCGGTAATGAAGTGGAGGAGGACCACCTCGGAATTAGCGTGTATGGAGGGGGCTAGTCCTTGAGCACCCGGGGACTGCCATCTCTGATACAGGAGAGGAACGAAGGGTCAGGAAGCAAGGCAGGTGGTTGTGGTAGGGGACTCCATTATAAGGAAGGTAGATAGGTAATCTGCTGCCAAGACCCTACATGCCGAACTGTGTGTTGGCCTGCCTGGTGCTAGGGTTCGGCATGTGGTGGATCGTGTAGACAGATTATGGGTGGGGCCGGGTGTGACCCGGCGGTCTTGGTCACATTGGTGCCAATGACAAAGTTAGAGGTGGGAGGTGAGTTCCTTAAACATGATTTCCGAGAACTAGGGGCCAAGATAAAAGCAAGGACCTCCAGGGTAGTGTTTTCGAAATACTACCGCAGCCGCGTGCTAAGCCAGGGAGGACAGCGGGAGCTTAGGAGCAAGTAATGCGTGGCTAAGAGAGTGGTGTAAGGAAAAAGGGTTTGGGTTATTGAGAACTGGGCAGACTTTGCTGTCGGCTACAGGCTCTTAGTAGGGATGGGTTTGCAACTTCAATGATGGTGGTTGCAGCTTTGTTTAGGGGAGGAAGATGGCTAGAGGGTGGAGGAGATTTTATTTAAAACTAGGTATGGGGGGGGGGGGTATTAGCAGTCTCACGGGATAGATAGTCAGGAGGAAAGAAAGGGTGTTTAAATAGGCCAGTGGTGGCGAAGGAAAGTGGGGTGGGGCTAGCATAAGGGGATAGGGAGGAATGTTTATCAAAGTGTACGAATAAATTACAGGATCATAATCTAAAATGTATGTTTGCAAATTGCGAGAAGCCTGGCTGACAAAATGGGTGAATTGGAAATGATGGCATTGAATGAAAAGTATGAGTAATAGGTATAGCAGAAACGTGGTTGAACAGTTCTCACGACTGGGCTGTAAATATAGAAGGATCTGCCTGTGTTAGGCAGGACAGAAAAAAAAGGAAAGGGGGAGGAGTATGTTTATGTTTTAAAAAGATTTGAAGCCAAATTTAAAAGAAGAGATTACTAGGTTGATATGGATGATAAAGTGGAGGCAATATGGGTGGATTAGGCAACAGGAAAGGGGGAGGTAATGTCATTGTTGGTGTCTGCTATTAAGCCGCAAATGCTCGAGCGGAGAGGAGGAGGTTAGTCAACTTCATATGCAGTTGGCAAGGGCTGCAATTTAAGGGGAGTGTTGCTCTTATGGGGGACTTCATATACCTGACATGATGGTGTGGTTGGAACTGCCATCACAGAAAAAGGCGGATGAGTTCATGACTTTCTGCAGGGAAATTTCTCTCACAGGTGTGAGGTTCCTCCTACTAGAAAAGGAGCTCTGTTGGATCTGGTAATATTAAACATTGGGAGCGCATATTAATAGATATAAAAGGTAATCTGGAGGCTAGGGAATAGTGCCATGAAATAGTGGCATTTGGACTTTGTTATCGACAAGGAAAAGTGCGACTGGGTTAACAAGACATTTAATTTCAAAGGGAAAGCAAAATTTTCCAGGTTATTAAAAGAAGCTCTTCAGAAGTTCAACGTGGAATAATGTATATCAGGAAAGGTACTGAACCAGAAGTGGACTGGTTCAAGGGGAGTAAGACAGTTCACATCTAAATTTATACCCTGGGAAATAAATAGTAAAAAAAAAGTAAATCCGCGCCACATGTGGCTGATTCGATTTGTAAAGCGGGAAATGGTAAAAGGAAGTAGAACAAGGCATTAAAACCTCTAAGGCAAGGGAGTGGGGAACGGAAAGGGTCTTCTTTAGGGACTAAAAAAACTGTAACAAGGAGTGTAAGAAAGCAATCCAAAAACTAGCTAAAATAATAATGAAGTTAGATAGCTGGAAGAAAGGCATCACTAGCCTAAGAATTTTTTTAAGTATATTAATAGTAAGAAGTGGGACTGAAATTTTTTTTGTGGCACCATTAATTAATGGGGATTAAGTTAGTTACGGGAGGATTGGGATAAACAAAATGTTTTGAATAATTTTCTTTCTCTGTTATATACTATAGAAGATCCAAGTACAGATATCATAGAGTATAGTAGCAATAAAGGTATACTAAGATTCAAGTTCACTTTGGTTAACCAAGGAGATGGTACAGAAAAGAACTAAAGAAGGTTAATATTAAAAAAT
This sequence comes from Hymenochirus boettgeri, assembly GCA_019447015.1. Classification (NCBI taxonomy): domain Eukaryota; kingdom Metazoa; phylum Chordata; class Amphibia; order Anura; family Pipidae; genus Hymenochirus; species Hymenochirus boettgeri. The sequence continues at coordinate 145,040,289 of CM033472.1, forward strand.
CTCCTGGGACGGATATAAATACATCCTCGGGGTACTAGGGAGCTAACGTTCAGGTTTATTTAGGCCATTGTTTCTTATTTTTGCCGATTCACTCATGTCGGGGTGTGCCTCTGGATGGAAAAAGCTGGAGTGATTCCAATATTCAAAAAGGGTAGTCGTTCACAGCCGGGAATTACGGCCTGTAAGTTTAACTTCAGTTGGTGGGGAAGATCCTGGAAAGTTAATAAGGGAAAACATGTTCTAGAGTTGTTTTCAAGGAATGACATATAAGTAGTAACCAGCAGGGATTTAGGAGGAGAAAGATTCTTGTCAAACTAACTTGCTTGGCTTTTATGAGGAAGTAAAGTAGAAATTTAGACCGGCTCTGGTATAGCAAAGTAGATGTAGTTTACTGGATGTTACAAAGGCTTTGATACAGTCCCCCATAGGGACTAATGATAAGCTAAGGTTGTTGCGTCTGGGTGTCGCATTGTACATGGATAGAAAAATTGGTTAATGAATAGGATGCAGAGAGTAGTTGTTAAATGGGGCTTATCATTATGGACTAAAGTGCAAGTGGGTGGGGTGCCACAGGTTCTGGTTGGGGCCTCTCTATTTATTATTATTAATGATTTGGAAGTGTGGGTATGTCAGCAGGTTTCTGTGTTTGCTGACGAACACCAAAAACTTGTCGACCATTAAAAACTTCAGAGATGTGCTAAATGTATTGCAAGGGAGGATCTAGATAGATTAGCATCACATTGGGTGCTATAGTTGTTCGAGATGAAATTCAATGTTGATAAATGAAGGTGATGCATTTTCGGACTCTACGTAAAATACTTTGGTACTTATACTATAAATGGCTGTGTGTTAAAGTGAATCCCTGTTGGAAAGGGATCTTGGAGTTTGGGGATAACAAATTAAATGGTAGCAAGCAGTGCATGGCGGCAACAGCCAGAGCCAGCATTGGTATGTCTGGTATAAAGAGAGGTATGGATTTAGGACCCAGAGGAAGGAAAATGTAATTCTCCCTCTTACAAAGCCTTGGTAAGGCTTCATTTGGAATTATGCAGTGCAATTTGGAATGCTCGGTGTCAAAAAGGACATCTTTGAATGGAAAAGGGTTTTTCAGAGAATAGGGGTCAACTAAATTAATAAGGGATGGTGGTGAGCTTGAATATGAAGAGAGACTGGAAAAGTTACAGTATGTACGATGGGAAAAGGCGCTTGCGTGGGTGATTATGATCTGTGTATAATACATAAGGGCGCCATACAATAAATCTATCGGGGACATTGTTCACTCAAATAGAACCATGTCAAAGGACACGAGGACATCCCTAAGACTGAAGGAAAAAAGGTTTAGTGCTCAAGCTCGGAAGGATTTTTCACTGTGAGAACTGACGTGTAATTAAAGTATGGAACTGTGCTCCAGGGACGTTGTAATGGCAGGTTATGGTCAGTTCAAAAAAAAGTGATTGCGTTTCTTGCACCACAACGGAAATGTTACAAGTTCTGGTATTGAATATCATAAGTAGAGTGATCCGGGAAATTTCCGAGTGCCAATTGGAGTCAGGAAGGAGTTTTTTCACCCCTCATAAATTTGGTGGGGGTTTTTTTTTCCTTTCCTCTGGGATTCAAACAGTATGCGAAGGATAAGGAGGAAATGTAGGATATTGCTAGATGGGTTGGATCTGGATGGACGTATGTCTTTATTCAACCTCAAATACTATTAATATACTCCAAGCAGAACACCTGCCTTAAGATGGAAACTCACAACACCCCCTCCGATGGAATACTTTAATTAATATAAATCCATACTCTACAGTATATTACAGCAACAAACAAAGCAAGGAAAGCAGTGCGTGTAGCTATCTTATACAATAAAACAGTCCACCTCATTACCCATAGTACAACACTTGCGACCCAAGGCCCTCCTGCCTTTTTTTTTTTTCCGTTTATTTTATCCCAGAATACCTTGCGTCCGTCCCGATGGCAGTACACATTACGCAAGACTTATACAATATGTGAGATATTAGCCCTAACACCGGACACACAACTTTCTACGCTGCGAATGTTATCCAAACTACAAAACATCCACTCTCCAATTGAGATACTGCAGGGGATTAAATATGCATAGTATACATGCAGATCGATTAGCATAGGGAAAAAACCAGTTGCCCGAGAAAATTGTCCATCATCTCAAAATGTATTTAGATAGACATACACAGCTTTTTGATACATGGCGGATAGACAATCACCACCTCCAAAGTCTCATACTACCTTACTCTCCACTCAAAACCCAGACAGAATCGACAATAGATTCACACACAACCTGGCTAGTTCCACTACTAACAAACACCACTTAGAATGTCCAAACGTGGTCCAGATCACGGCCGCTTTCATTGCAACGGCCCAGACTTACTCCTCATGAAAAGTACCTCAGGGGCCCTAAACAATACTCAGGAGCTCTGACCGGACACACATCAAAACCCAACACATCAACAAAGCATCAAAAAAAGCCATAAAAAACTATTTCACGATGATAATAATGGCACAGTTTCTTCCTCTATGACACTATGGAGGCACACAAGGCAGTTAATTGAGGATACTGTATTCCATAGCCTCTCGTTGAAGAAATATCATAACCATCTACTACAATTTCGGAGGGTGGTGGCTCAGCAGGGTTGCCGATCGGACACAACCTCTCTGAAACAGATAAAAAACTTAGATGGGCCAAACCACTCATTTCTATTACAAGGCAATAAGGCCCACACCCACACTAGCTTAACTACTAAACTCATAGAAACCAAGCCACTACCACCAGTATAAAAGACAAACATAGCGCTCAATTTACGGACCATCATAGGAACAGCAGCTTAGATTTGAAAGTTATATAAAGATCTCTACACCAAAATTACAGCCCTACAAGGGATAAAGCAACCGCCCAATTTCCTAGCATCAATACCAGAAATAACCTAACCTCAAGTACCAGGCTAAATAACTCAAGATCAACTGCCTACTTAGACAAAACCATAAACCCCAAGAAGACCTATCATCTCTCCCACAGGGTAAAAACACTGGACCAGATGAGTTCCAATGCTTATTAGAAAACCTATAGCGATATATAACTCACACCCCACTTATCTAAACATACAATGAATAGCTGCAGGGCAACACCACACCTCCCTCTTTCACAAGTTTCCCATATGGCAACCCATACCAAACAAGAGATAAGGAACCCGCTCTCTTTGTGCCAGCTTATAGGCCTATGCCCTACTAAACTGTGAAACAAAATATTCACTAAAAAATCCTAGCAAATAGGCTAGCAAAACTGCTCCCAACCTTATAAAGGATCGAAAAAAAGGGGTGAGGCGTTTTATATAATGTCATGGACTTCCCCTTCTCCAATGGAACAAGACAGGGCTGCCCTCTATCTCCTCTCCTGTATGACCATTCGTATAAACCGGGCGCTGCCATATCAGATTAATACTGATCTCTCAGGACTTCAACTTAATCATCCAACATATCTCATCTCTTTATAGCGGATGTGGTGCTTCCTTACAATCCACAAACCATTGATATCCCAAATCTCCACAAACAACTAAAAACCTATAGCAACCCATATGGATGACAAACTTATTCAATCCAAAACAGAAGCTCTACATTAAAGGAGACCTAAACTTCAGTGATTTCGATCCTAATGTGAAAGGTTTTCTCCCCAGAAACACCTTACACGTTGAAAGATTCTTCTCTAGTTATTTGCATTTAGTAGAGATGAGTAATAGATTCTGTAACAAGGAGGCTTCCATAGTTGCCAGTACAAAACTCATAGCCCATGTTGCTTCAAAGAGCCAGAGCCCGACCCCAAGCATTCACTGTCTCTAGGCAGAGTTTCTTAGCATCTCTTCTAGTGAAATATGAAAGCCTCTAAATGTAACTGGAATCCACAGGTGATTTGCTGGTGGCCGCACCATGTAAATGCGGTGGGTTTAGAAACAATCAGACCAAGGAAGTTGCAGTTCAAATCCCCTACGTACTTATGAAACAACTTATAAACATGGTTCACTGCCTGAGTGTAGTCTGCTTTTTTGTTTGTTGTCCATGGTTTCTAAGAAAAATATGAAGTTGCGACATATGTACAATCTTGAAATATAGCAGTTCTCTGTTTTTTATTTACCAACCAGTGTTGAATGCTTGATCAGTCTCCAGTTAGCAATCCAAAACAGTGACTGATTTTATGACATTACTTCTATTGATTGAGAGTTCAACTGTGGCGTGCTCTGCTTAAAGTTGCTGGGTAGGAAAAAATAGGATTATGGTGGAAACAGGTTCGATTCCCAATGTTCCCTGTTTTTGTTGTTATGATGGGTCTAGCAAAAGATAAAAGACTCTACAGGTTATAGTCCATTACTCTTAAGACCATGTGCCTAGTGGTAGGAAAAGCTTTCTTTTTGGATAGACACAGAATAGAAGGTGATGAGTACGATTCCCATACTTACTTTATTTTTTGCTGTGAAACTGTTAAAATGTTTCTGTTTCTTGCATCCATGCTAAGAAAGACATACACTGCAAAGATTACTTTTCTTTTGTATGTAAAAGCATAGGAATTTATCATTGTTGGGGACAGGATGCATTTCGAATGTGTTTAAACAAAAACTCATGGACCGTGTTTGCTGTAGAGGGGAGGGAACGCTGGCTGTAACATGTGATTGGCTGTGTCAGCTTCCAGGAAGCAAGACTTGCAGTTTCCTTGAAGTGTCCGGCGGTTATCATTTTTCGTTTTTTTAGAATGGGTGGTTTCCCAGATAAGGGGAATTATGGGAGCTGACCCTTAGTACACCACAGGTTATTTTCATAAATCACCCAGCATATTCCACAGCAAAGGGGAGACATGAGACACCGCTTGTTGTTGTTTGTGAATGTGCTCTCTCTATTGGGACAATGTTGTCTTGGGGACTTGAGTTCTCCTTAATATACCATCAACAACCCTTACAAATATTAACACAACAATCCTTATTATGGAAATATGGACTACCTAGGAATAAACATCACCCCAAATTGACCTCTTTATTCTCGGACCAATATCCTTCCACTCCTCAGAAGAAAAAAGAGAAAATTACTCCAATCATGGAAATCTTTTTTTTTTTTAGTTGGATAACCCTCTCGTGTTTGGGAAAAATTAAGACCATTAAACGTATATTCTACATTAAGTGGTTATATCTACTGAAACATGGGCCACTACTGATCCCACGAAAATTTCTACTCATGCTCCAAAAAGATATTTTAGATTTCATATGCGGAACACAAAAACCCATAGAATATCTAATACAAACATAATGGCGAGCCGACTCCAGGGAGGGTAGGGATGTTCCAAATCTCATGAAATACTACCATGCCACTCAACTAAGCCATAATTAGACTGCGTTTTCTACTACCCCACAATCACGATGGGTTCAACGAAAGCAGGGCATGTGGTCCAACACACTTCACTACTATTAAAAACAAGGAAACCAAAACAAGCGAAAATAACAACACCCACTCGACTAGGACCCATGCAAAAAACAATATAACATAGGCAAACAATAAAAAAAAATCTAAGGACCACTCTCCACTGCCATCACACTGACACCACAGTGGGAACCCTGACATCAAGCCCAGTCTCATCCACAATATATAAATATGGATGAACTCTGGGTCAACAGTTAAAAAGCAGACTAATAGACCCATACACCATAAAGCATGAAAAAGGACGTTCCCACTCTAGTCTCCCAATAGAAAATCCCATCAGACCCAATTAATAATCCTATCTCCAACTCCAGAACTTAATCACTAATTGTCCCAATACTCTCCTCCCCAAAATCTAATTTTGAAAGGAGAGTGCGCAAGGCTGATAAACAAAAAGGCTTTAATTTCCAATTATACACAACCACACAAGAAAAACACTCAAACACCAAACAAATATATGCACCATTGGGCACTCCGTTACACTACATATAAGGGAAAAATGATAAAAAAAGGTAATGGATGGAACTCCATGTCCATGTGGAAATTAGTCATTACTTTCGGCAGAAAATTAAATGAGGGTCTTAGTCTAACCCGATTGTCCAGAATTACCGTGTCTGGAGGTTTGGAAGACAGGGCACTCAATTCGCCTACTCGGCAGGCCGAAGTTATGGCAACCAAAAACACAAATTTTAAAGTGTGAAACCAGTCTGATGCTGACTCCAGAGGCTCGAACGGAGAGGACGTCAAGGCTTTAAGTACCAACGGTAAGTTCCACGCTGGAAGACTATTAAAGGCTTTTGGCCTAACCCAGATCATGGCTTGAAAAAATCTTTTAATCAATTTCTCCTCAGCAAAAGAAGTACCTATTAAAGTCGAGATAGCGGATACTTGAGATTTTAATGTTCTTATATGTAAGTTCTTTTTAACCCTAGATATAAGAATTTTACTATATCAGCCGGTTCAGGGCGGAATATTGAAAAACTTTCTTTTTCTGCTACCATGGCAAATCTTTGCCAGACTTTGTAATACTTTTGGGAAGTTGTCAATTTCCTAGATTTTAACAGGAAGTCTACTATTTCATTATTTAATCCACAGCTTTCTAATCTTTTCCTCTCAAATGCCATGCCATCAAAGAGAGAACTAATTTTAAAGTGAGAAACCAGTCCGATGCTGACTCCAAAGGCTCGAATGGAGAAGACGTCAAGGCTTTTAGTACCAACGGTAAGTTCCACGCTGGAAGACTATTAAAGGCTTTTGGCCTAACCCGGATCATGGCTTGAAAAAAATCTTTTAATCAATTTCTCCTCAGCAAAAGAAGTACCTATTAAAGTCGAGATAGCGGATACTTGAGACTTAAATGTTCTTATATGCAAGTTCTTTTTAAACCCTAGATATAAGAATTTTACTATATCAGCTGGTTCAGGGTGGAATATTGAAAAACTTTTTTTCTGCTACCATAGCAAATCTTTGCCAGACTTTGTAATACTTTTGGGAAGTTGTAAATTTCCTAGATTTTAACAGGAAGTCTACTATCTCACCACTTAATCTGCAGGTTTCTAATATTTTCCTCTCAAATGCCATGCCATCAAAGAGAGATGATTGTACTCCTGGCATTGAACTGGACCCTGGGTCAACCATCCTTGCTCATGAGATATCTTCATTGGTTTGTCTACAGCTAGCGACAGAAGAAGTGGGTACCAAGGCCTGCGCGGCCATGCTGGGATGACTGCCAACACATCTGCCTTCTCCTGTTGGATCTTCAGCAAAGACCTCCAAATTAGCGTGAGATCTATACTGGTCAGAAAGACATTCTTTCCTACCACTCTTATGATGGATTGTAGGGACTCCATCTTGAATTTTTGTCTTGACAGATACTGGTTTAGCCTAGGGACTCCATCTTGAATTTTTGTCTTGACAGATACTGGTTTAGCCCTCTCAAATCCAAAACTGGTCTTAAGGTTCCTGAGGCTTTTGTCACCAGAAACAGTCTCGAGTAAAATCCTGTTCTTCTGTTCAGCAGAGGAACCGGTTCTATTGCCAACGATTCTCTTAATTGGGCGACATATTGAACAATAACTTCCCGAGCTTCCAATTCTTTGGGAACTTCGGTCACAACAAATACATTCTTTTTGGGATACATACAAAAATGAATCCGATACCCCTCGGAAACAATCTGCAGTACCCACTGATCCTTTGTCGAGGCGACCTAGACGTCCAGAAATGCTGAAAGCCTTCCTGCTACTTGACTCTGGGTCTTCGTGTCGCTATTGTTGGGACATTTTATTATGGAAAGCTGCTCTTGAAACAGAAAAGGCTTGTTTGCCTGCTCTGTATGAACGCGGTCTTCCTGTCTCTCTCCCAGCCTTGAACGTTTTATGAAAGGACCGGTCCCTCGCACTGTATTCTACTCGTCCTCTTTTGTCCCTTCTGTCCTGCGGCAAGAAAAGGCTTTTTCCTCCTGAGGCTTTAGCTATTATATCGTCCAATTTCTCTCCAAACAACTTAGATCCTTCAAAGGGAATTTTGCAAAGATTCGCCTTGGAGGTTGTGTCTGCTGACCAATGCTTGAGCCATAGTGCCCTTCTAGCAGCTACGCTTAAAGCCGAAGCTCCCGATGATAGTCTCACTTAGTCTACTGATGCTTCGTCAAAAAAATCAATTCCCTTCTTAATGTCCGCAAACATCTCTTTCAACTTCCGCCTCTTAACATTTGAATCGATGGCTTGATCCAAGTCTTGTGCCCATAGCTTCATAGCCCTAGAGACTGACGTAAGAGCTGCTGGCCGTAAAGAAGCTCCCGTAGCCACAAAAGATTTTTTAAGATTAAACTCCATTCTCCTCTCCATCGGATCTTTGAAGACCGAGGCATCTTCCACTGGTAGTGTCGTTCTTCGGGCTAAGTGAACGACCGCTGAGTCCACTTTGGGTGGTGTCTCCCATAACTTAAGGTCAGCTTCACTAAACGGGTATTTCTTCGAGAACTTTCCTGTAGTGACCACCTTTTTCTCTGTCTTTTTCCACTCAGTGGCAATTAAATCTGACATGGACTGGTGGACCGGGAAAGTGGCAGTTTACTTCTTTATAGATGGAAAGAGTATATGGGCAGTGGAAACTTTCGGTTCTTCTGCAGACAGGGACAAAGAGTGCCTTACTGCTTTGATGAGAGGTTCTATGATGCTTAATTCCAATGCAGACTCAGACTCAAACTCCTCATCATCCTCAGACTGATAAAAAATAGACTCCTCGGTCTCTGAAGAAATCTCCCCTTCGGACAAGTCTGATTCTGAAACACTTAAAGCCCGTTTGGATCGTTTCGACTTCTTTTTGGGCCTATTAGAGTCCTGAATGGCCTGGGTAACTGCTTGCTTCAGAACAGAAACCAGCGAATCCAACTGGAAATTTGAAGTAGAAGCCGAAGGTCCCGCCGTGTCAGCCAATCCTGCAGCTTCAGTTTCACTGGGTTTCTTGGCTTTTTCTGACACTGAAAGGCTGCAAAACAAAACAGTTTTGAGCACATTGAAAACAAAAATGCAATCTCTGAAAAAAATAAATTATAAAATTTATATTATCATTAATTTGCCCTTTTAACCTGATACATTTTCATATTTGCAAGTAATGAATGAATGAATGAATGGGAGTGAATTGTAATACTTTATCTTTGGCAGCCATCGGCGCCCAGATGTTCTGAATCACACAAGGTGTCCATGATACACTAACTAGATAGAAAGGAAGGTCTAATTGCAGAGACTACTATTTTTAATTTTGTGATGTAACGTGATGGGCTATTATACTGTAGGTAGGACAATTCTTTTTCTAGGAACAATAGTCGAGCTTTAGTTTCGGAACTGCAAAGGGCTCATTAGTGATTTCTCTGGCACACGGGTATGTAAAAATATATAGAGATTGAGTGCGTAATTAAACTTATAATCAGTGTGTTTGTTCAAGGAAGGGAGCACAAATCAAAGTAAAATTAGCATTGTCTTGCAAAGCCTTGTAAACTTCCAATGAAATGGAATGTAAAAAACAATAGAACTTCTACAACTTTATAAATATCCCCCCAACTACCCAGGGATCACAAGGTGGTCAGCCCCTTAACACACACCACAGATGTGTGTGTGTCATATAGCCACATGCAGAGATTGTTATCAAGTATCTGGGACACATTTGTTTGATAGTTACTTAAAGGGTGTGTCCACCCCCAAACCGCTATTCAGATCTGCTCCTAAATGTACTTACCAGTAGAGTTAGCCGAAGTTTGGAAGTTTTGTTCTGTTTTCAGGTTTACAGAACTCTGGAAAATCAAAAAATGGAACTTACTTTTGAGGGTTTGGACTGTATTGTCGATGGTTACCGAACGTTTAAAGGACAACTCCACCCTCATGAGAACATCTATTAGAAAGAATGGCCTCTTGATAATATGTTGATATATCATAGTTTGTCCTATGAATTCATTACTGTATGCCTGCTATGCTTCTGGATGTCTCATGGAAACTGAGCAATTTAGAAACCTGTACTGAGCCTGTATTGAGCCTGGGCATGCTCAGAAGAGGCAGACAGGGGATTAACATTCAATCATTGGCTCTGATGTCAACTGTCAAATACATAACTGACAGTTACTAACTGGAAGAACCAGGAAGCAGAAACAGGGGAAACAGGACATTGTGCAGGATTTCAGGTTAGACTTATATAGTTCAGATTTCAAACTATTACAGTTTAGGGTTTTGGGGGGTGATTTACCTGTATGTAAGTTTTCATTATAGGGCTGGACTTGCCCTTTAAGGTTATTTTCAGTAACACTCAAAAATAACAACAAACATTCGGTAACCCTCGAAAATACGATCTTATACGGCTAAAATTTGGCTAAAATAAGCCTCTAAGAAAATACGATTAGAAACTACTTTTGAAGTCCTGAAATCCAAATAATCCACCTGGTTTCAGAGTCGAATCCCATCTCTACTTACCAGCTCTTGTTCCCGTGGCTTCATTCTGCTGCTGTTCTGTGCCTTTTCTGTGCATGGAAGCAGCAGAAGGGGCCGGACTGGCAGCGGCGTCTGATCAGCTGAGATGCGGTGTCTCAGCCAATGTATGTGGCTGCCAGGCCAGCCAGGGGCGTAACTGCGGAGGCCAGGCCCTCCTTTGAGATTGAAGGCAGGGGCCCTGACCCACTCCCCTCCCCAGCACATCGCGGTCTGCTATTTTTAAACAGCTGATCACGGATCATCTAGGGAAAGGGATCTTACCTCTTACCTCCCGGGTCCCCCCACAGTCGCGTCCCTGCAGGCCCTATTGTTATGGCCCTGTGTTTTGCAGCTGAGAACTGGTGAATATATTTAGTAGATTTGAAAAGGTTAGACCTTGTGAGGTTGAGGTTTTGGAGGGCAATTAGGCTAAATGCAAAATTTTGTTTTGGGGGTGGACATACCCTTTAAGGCTTCCAGGAGGTACAAAGATCTGCAACAACCTAGATGGACGTACCGGCTCACTGCTATCCTGTATTTTTTTTGTATTTTTATTGCACCCTGAGAAATAAGAGACTTTAACCTTGTTCTATCAAGTTAACAATGAATATTCTCCTCATTGGAGGTTCCTTTAATTCCATAAAACCGTCTTGTCCTGTTAATTGGAAAGTTCTAAGCTTTCCTTTTTTAGACATCTGCGCAGCAATTAAAACTATTGATATTTCCTAACTGATTTACTGCTTTCAGATGCTTTCGCTGGCAGATGAAAGCCGAGGCATTAAACAATCTGCTCGACAATTTTATTTTAAACTAAAAAAATATAATAAATCAATGGTGAAAAGATAATAGGTCTGTAATTTCCAAACGGTTCTATTTCATCCTGGATATTATTAGGATTGTTTACTAGGAGTTGTTCATGTGACCCTAATCAGCTAATTTATTATGTTTAGGGATTTATCAATATTAACACATAAATAAGACTAACAAACTGACATTGATCAAGCTTCAGGCCCCACGGTGAAGCCTTTATTTAAAGGCACCATGGAGACACGTGAGTTATTTCCATGGAATGGTGCCACAGGGGAAAAACAGTATCCAAAGTGTTAAAGCACAAAAACACATGTAAGACCAGATTTAATTCGCTTTCTCAGGGTTGGTCCCTAAAGCAATAGAGACTTAAGAAATCTATATAGTCCACTAAAGTAGAAATGCCCTAAAATAATGTACTGGTCTTATATAGAGGGCAAAGTGGCTGCACATGTCTCAACACAGTGCAGATACATATATAGATAGTTCAGTAGCTCACAGCCAGGTGCACCGAGTGCCGCTATCGGCAACCCGGTGCAAACACCCCGGCAATGCTATATGACAATAGCGGGTCTTGGTGCCTCGCTATTTTGACACTTTTAACGCCAGTATGGACAGGACTGCCCTGACTTTGAAGCTCAAAGCCGATATAAATGTTAATTAAAAATCTCTGCTGAATTTATGTAGGATGTAGGAGTTCCAGATAACAGGTTAAGCTATTTGCACATACTAGACATGGTCCGCCAACACAATAGCACATTATTGTTCCAACCAATAATCTACAGTGTGTACAGGTATCTGCCAATAGGCTCTAGAGAAGAAAACTAAATTGTAATATACATAAAAAGAATGAAGGAGCTTGACTATCCAGAGAGCCAGATAAGTTATTCATATTTGATAAAGGTGGTTGCCTGGGGATTCTATATAGAAATTAATTTATGGGCCTTATAATAAACTCTGTACGGGATTGTTTACTAACAGATAAATACATTGCCTTAAGACAAGGTTAGAAGACCACAAAGGATGGCATCGCAATTCTGTGCCTTTACTGGTATTGTGAAGTAACCAAAAATATTTACGGGGAGATACAATATCACTTCTCCCGTTACTTACCTTAGCCCGATCCTGTGATACAATAACTGACGTAAGCGAGAGTTTAACGCTCCATAACCCGTAGCGTTAAGTTTCACGCTAGAAAGTAGTGCAAAACTTAACACTACAGGTTTTGGATCGTTAGCACAGCGCTATTTCCATAAACATTTGGAAATGTTGCTGTGCTTGAAAATCCATCCAAAACCCACGTTAACCCAAATTTTTTTAGGTTTAACGTGAGTTTTAGACGGAAAATAGCTATATTGAATCTCCCCCTTAGTATTTTACACTAGAGATGGCCGAACTTTCGAACTATATGAAAAGTTCAAAGGTTCGAAAACGGACCCATTAAAGTCAATGGGAGTCAAATATTTCGAAAAATTTGAATTAATTACAATTAAAATATCAATGGTAACTTAATGTAAATGGCTGTGGGACCTGGGAAATGGTCTGGGGAACACGTTCGAATATCCAGGACATTAGAAAAATCAATTTTACTCTCACACGCGCTACTTTCTAACTCTCGCGTTTAAACATTCGATAATTATCCCATAAATGACTCACAGATTCGATAATTCGATATTTACTCACGTATTGGTATAATAGACATTTTACTCTCATATTCGATAATTCGATATTTACTCACGTACTGGTATAATAGACATTTTACTCTCATATTCGATAATTTGATATTTACTCACGTATTGGTATAATAGACATTTTACTCTCATATTCCTTAATTCGATATTTATTCGCTTATTGGTATAATAGACATTTTACTCTCATATTCGATAATTCGATATTTACTCACGTATTGGTATAATAGACATTTTACTCGCGGATTTGTTTATTCGATATTTACTCGCGTATTGGTATAATAGACATTTTACTCTCATATTCGTTAATTTGATATTTAGTCACGTATTGGTATAATAGACATTTTACTCGCAGATTTGTTTATTCGATATTTACTCACGTATTGGTATAATAGACATTTTACTCTCATATTCGATAATTCGATATTTACTCACGTATTGGTATAATAGACATTTTACTCTCATATTCGATAATTCGATATTTACTCACGTATTGGTATAATAGACATTTTACTCTCATATTAGTTTATTCGATATTTACTCACGTATTGGTATAATAGACATTTTACTCTCATATTCGATACTTCGGTATTTACCCGCGTATTGGTATAATAGACATTTTACTCGCATATTCGATTTTTCTGCATTTGATTATAATCCCCTCTTCCCATTGACTTTCTATATTCAATCCAGGCTCTAAAATCGAGCCTCGAAAGTGGGTGTGTGTTATTCCACTATTAGTTAGCCTACAGACAACATGCCCAGCATGGAATGGCAGCATGTGGTAGTGGAGTACCTTACCCAGGCAGCATGGGAGGACTGGCCCAGTAGGCTGAGGGGCAAATGCCCCCCGGGCTGGTCTCCAATGAAAAATTTGGGCTGCCACAGAAGTTATTAGTAATAGCCCAGCGCACACCTCTAGCTTTAACAGTGTTAGTTGGCCCCCCAGTTTTTTAGCCAGTGTCATCAGCCTTTCAGTTCATTAGCCAGTGTTGTCAGCCCTCTAGTTTATTATTCAGTGTTTGCCAGCCCTCCAGTTCATTAGTTGGTGTTAGTCAGCCTTCCAGTTCATTAGGAACAAAGGAAAATTTGGGTAAGTAAAACTTGACTTAGAAAGTGTTCCCAGGGGGGATGACTTAGTGATTCAGGTCCTCACCCTGGGTACTTGTAAGGGGGAGGGGGAAGATTTTAGGAGAATAATTGTTCTACACTTGCAACAATGTAAAATGTGAATAGTGGTCTTAAAAATGGGTGTAACTTAAACAAAGTGTGTGACCTTAGCAAAGTGGGCCTGATCAACAATGTTGCGATCTACCAAGAAAGGGTCACATGGTTGTATTTGCCCCCCAGGCCAAAAGGTCCCAGTCCTCCCCTGCCAGGCAGGGATACGACGGGATGCCAATTGGCACCCCCAGTATAAAGGAGGGCAAAAGGTGCATTATGCGCCACTTGCAGAGGAAACTGCTAACTCCTTTGCAGTTTCAAATCCAGCTGACCACCTCACAACTGCAAAAGAGGTGGTCGGACTTGAATCAACAGCGGCGGAACTACGTCCAGGACATGCAGACCAATATCCAAGGCAAATGTCACATTTGTTTGTATAAAACACCACCTTTTGTACCACTAATCAGACGGTTCTGCGGCAGATCTTTCTGACAAGCTCTGTCTAAGTATAACCACTATATGAAGTTACTGCACTTTTCTTGTTACTTTTATAGCACTTGTGATTGGCTTCGCAATTTCGAAAACCGCCACAAACGATTGCGGGGCCTTTAGTGCTTTTCTCCTAAAGGACTCAAAGTGCAAATGTTAGTTAGTGTTATTAAATTGTAATGTAACTGTTTGTTACACTGAAATCCACACACAGAAAGCTTAAAAAGTGCAAAAATCTCTCTCCAACACCTACACTGTCAGGTCTCCACTAAACACACTCCAACACACTGACAAAATGGCGCTGATCACACTGCCTTTTACACCCAGGGGGCTGGCAATACTCCAATTAGCTGCCATTGGTTGATTTTGGACATATGGGTATCATTTTTTTTTTAAATTCGATAATTCTTGAAATCGCGAGCATCGAACATTCGATAATTATCGAAAGTTCGGAAAATATCCGAGAAAAAAAAGTCAGAGAAATCCGGGATAGTTCGAACGCGAATAGTTGGGCTCGAACTTGGGTTTAAGTTCTAGTCCATCCCTATTTTACACCACCACTTTTTACTAGAGTCAAACAGCCACAGTGGCACTAATGGGACCCTGTGGCTTTTCATGCTCCACCTCAGATGAGCAGGTGTTAAGGTGGCGTATGGACCCTCTGGAGACCACCAGATCTTAAACTTGTGCTTGTATTATTAAAATAAATATCTTCATAATTTCATTTAACAGTTCCTGTTATTCCTTCACTGTCTAGAAAAAGATCCTACCCAACTTATAGGGCAAGTACTGAGAGCCATTATTGCTCTATATTGCCTCCTCTAGGCAATGCACTGAGCTGATAGCGCTCTCAGTGTATAGTGAATGGGGTTTACCTATTCTGAATCTTTAACGCCAGCTATGTCTTAAAGAGACGTTATCGGCTCGGTACGTACCTTTCAACCGCCGTTTATGTCTTAAAGCCATGTTAACCCTTGGTACATTGGTCAACATGACTTTAGGACGGAAAAAGCCATTTATGTCTCTCCGTGCATAGCCCTGAAAGTCTAATAGTTCATCTGAATAACCTCTCGGCACTAACCTACTATTTGGAGTTGCGGCTTGAAATATAAATTCCTCTTCTTCAGAGCAATTCCTTAGGATCACCACAGATTGAAAAGTAAATGGTTTAAAGAATGAGGCTGATGGAAACCAGTTTAAACTCGGGCCCACAGTCCACGTCTCTCTTACTGTGTAAAAACAAACCCCAATAGACCAAACAAATGAACATGTGGTGGAAACACAAAATCAAGCAATTTATTAAACAAACACATGTTAACTACTCCCCGCTCTGTGTAAAGTACCCACAATTCTAAATAAACGCCCGTTAGATATATAGACACAGCGTTAGACATATTAATAGTTGTCACTCCACTTAACTGGGCATCCAAGAGACACTGACTGTAACTCCATGATTGGTGAAAGGTTTGTCTCTATACACATGGGGGTTTAACAAAATAAGTTGGATGGAAAAGGAATAAAATAGTCATGCAGATTGCTGATCCCACTAAACAAAGTCGGCAATATCCATTAACTTGATTGTCCAAACAATCGGAAAATTAACACATTCTCACCCAAATTGATTTTGGATGTTTAACCGAGACCCACTCAGCAAGTATCCGAGCCCATGTTGTATCACGGTGTGGTCACTCGGATAAACTGGCTACATGGAATCCTTTGAGATGTGATGAATGACAGACTTTAGTGCTAAAAACATTGCTACCCGCTCTACTATACCAGCAAATAATGATTAGATGTAAGGGTTAGAGATGTCCGAACTTCGCAAAATCTGGTCCGCTCGAGGATCCGCGAATTTTCAGAAAAATTCGAAAATCCGCGAGCGGACCCATTAAAATGAAAAAATCCTGGAAAATACGAGAAATCCTTGTAATTTCAAAAAATTTCGAAAATACGTATTTTCCAGGTTCGGATCTGCGAATTGGGCCATCACTAGTAAGGGTTAGATCCCGCTATGTGCACTGCGATTCATTTTCTGTTTTGCGTGTGTTGTGGACAATGCGTTTTGTCTGCGTTCCGGTCCATTTACGAGTTAAGAAACATGCGGTTTTCTTTGCGGGTGTCCGCATTTCCAGTCAGTTTGCATTCACAAATTTAGTGTTTACGTGAAATACTGGAGAAATGCAAAAAACCTCAGACAAAAATAACTGCGCTTTTCCCCCCGTTCCCATAGACTATTATTAAAATTCGCACACGCATGTGGATAAAAAATGAACCTTGCGTCTACATTATATTTGAAATGACACCTAACCCCAAGTTCTAAACCCTTTCAGCATCTATATGTACGGTTAGAGAGTTATTTTGTTTGCGGTCATTCATATAAGCGCCAAAGCTTTTAGGTCTAGATCATTCGCATCCCAAATGTATAACAAATCATCATGAACATGAAAATCAATATGTTGATGGAGGTAAAAATGCTCGAAAATAAAAGTTTCTGCCATCAATTCCGTTGTATGTGTCTAAATTCCGCAGAGCTTAAAATTCTAATTGAACCCAATTGAATTCAATAGAAGTGATTTTCCTGATTCTAGAATGGAAAAGTCCTCAAGTTTGATTTTCTGCTCCTCAATGGGTTTTTTTCCATCTCTTTTGCTCTTCTGACGGCCATCTTCCTCCTTATTGTTTTCTAATTAAAAAAAAACTCTGACTGATCTAGAGCTGGAGGATTATGGGTCAATCAAAGAATCATTATCTTTTCTTGTTCTGTTATTTTGAATGATGTCTGTATTTTAGTATAGTACAGAGAAAAGATGATCAGTGCAATATCAAACAATCTGTGCTCTTGCTAACATTATAGACAAAATCCTTCTAACATTCAAAGTAACCCCAGTCTGGAAGGTCCTAACTTACCTTGATTGCTTTTTCTTGGGAGAAAAATGTCTTAAACTTGCATTACATGTGTAGCATTATTTTTGCAGATTCCCTCATGTCCGGTAGTGTGCCTCTGGATTGGAAAAAGGCTGATGTTATTCCAATATTCAAAAAGGGTAGTCGTTCACAGCCGGGTAATTACAGGCCTGTAAGTTTAACTTCAGTGGTGGTGAAGATACTGGAAAGTTTAATAAGGGAACATGTTGTAGAGTATGTTTCAAGGACTGACATTATAAGTAGTAACCAGCATGGATTTAGGAGGAATAGATCTTGTCAAACTAACTTTTTATGAGGAATTGAGTAGAAATTTAGACTCTGGCTTAGCAGTAGATGTAGTTTACTTGGATTTTGTAAGGCTTTTGATACAGTACCCCATAGGCAACTAATGTAGTCACTCTGGGGAGTCACATTTGTACATGGATAGCAAATTGGTTAATGAATAGGAGGCAGAGAGTAGTTGTTAATGGGGCTTCATCATTATGGACTAAAGTGCTAATTGGGGTGCCATAGGGTTCTGTGTTGGGGCCGCTTCTATTTAATATATTTATTAAAGGGTATTTCCAACAAAAAGTAAGTTGGTTTCTATCTGATTTACTGAAGAACAGAAGGTAAATGCACTATCTCTTACCTCCCGTTCTTCAGTAAATCTTACAGGAGAGGCGGAGACACTTAACCACGGACCCGCTCCAGCACAAACTTTACTGACAGAGGGGAATTCGGCGCTGGAGCGGGTCCGTGGGTAAGTGTCTCCTCCTCTCCTGTAAGATTTACTGAAGAACGGGAGGTAAGAGAGTGCATTTACCTCCTGTTCTTCAGTAAATCAGATAGAAAACAGCTTACTTTTTTGATGGACATACCCTTTAATGATTTGGAAGTAGGTATTGTCAGCAAGGTTTCTGTGTTTGCTGACGACACAAAACGTTGTCGGGCAATAAAAACTTCAGAGGATGTGCAATCATTGCAGGGGGATCTAGATAGATTGTCACATTGGGCTGCTAAGTGTCAGATGAGATTCAATGTTGATAAATGTAAGGTGATGCATTTTGGACTTAAAAATCCTTGTGCTACTTATACTATAAATGGCTCTGTGTTAAGTGAATCCCTGTTGGAAAGGGATAAACTATCTGGGGCATTGTTCACCAATAGAACATGTTAGAGGACACGAGGACATCCCTTAAGACTTGAAGAAAAAAGGTTTAGGCTTCAAGCTCGGAAAGGATTTTCACTGTGAGAACGGTAAAGCTATGGAACTGTCTTCCAGTGGATGTTGTTATGGCAGGTTCATATGGCAGGTCAGTTTAAAAAAAAAGCTGGATGAGTTTCTGCAAACAAGGAATGTTGCAAGTTACTGGTTTTTGTACATAAAGTAGAGTTGATCCAGGGAAATTTCTGATTGCCACTTGGAGTCAGGAAGGAATTTTTTCCCCCTTCATAAATTTGGTGGGTTTTTTTTGCCTTCCTCTGGATCAACAGTTAGGCAGGAAATGTGGATATTGCTAGATGGGGTTGGACTGGAAGGACGTATGTCTTTATTCAACCTCATATACTACTATACTATACTAAGAGACATTGATAGCAGGCTTTCAATACATTATTTGGCAGTTTTTATTTTAGACGTAGTTTCCTTTAATCATTGCTTTTTTAATTCAATATTAAGTATAATTAGCTCAAGTGAACATTTTGTAAAAATCTCCTTCCATCTTTCTAGAAACATTGGATCAGAATTTCCTACATTCAGGGACCTTTTAATTCTAAGACCTCATCGGATGCAGTGTTCACTGTGATTTATTTTTCTAATCCTGCAATCCATAAGGATAATTCTTGTGTCATTAATTTTTAAAAACGTTTAAAAATCATTGCTATCCTGAATTAGAGTCACGTTACATCCTCAAAAGATCATTAAAGCTTTATTACTTCTAGTGGTTAAGGAATCCACTACACATTTAGAACACCGGTGTGTAGTTTAATTGCGTAATGGCCTATTGTCTATGAATAGTTGAGCTGTACCCTAGACCTTAGTTTCGGTGGATTTTACTAATGCTTTTAAGCTTCGTACGCATGTATAATGTTAGCACCGACCCCTGACCAGCTAGCACCCCATAGTTGGATCTTCTCAATTGATATCAAAACTGGTAATTTTGCAAACCTCCTCACCAAATCAAATCAATAGCAGCAATTTGCTTAGCCACCAGATGTTTAATAGCATTGTCTTGAAAACAGGTCACACCACCCTACCAACAACTCATTAATAAAATTTGGTGGATTTTCCAAAATGAAAACCTGACACACTCAAAGGCACAATAAAAAACATTTGATAAAAACCTAAAAACCCACCATCAGCCTAACAAATATCCACTTTCCCACCACCCCCTGCACTTCCCCAATCCCTCCCCCCACACCCTCTTTTTTCTCTCTACTTCTCTTTTCTACAGTCTCTACCACTCTTCTCTCTCTATCTATCTATATATTATCCTTTCTCATCTTTCACTGCTCCCTCCTCCAAACTACCCCCCTAAAGTCTATTCCACTTACAAACTTACATTTTTCTGACTAATAACTGCTTTTATATAATTGTATTTAAAAACTTTTACTCAATAAAAATGATTGAAAAGAAAAAAAAAAACTGGTAATTTTGCAGAAAACTATTATATGAAACTTCCAGTTGATCTAATCAGAGTAAGCTGGCCCCTCCCTCGGTGAGGTCAATCAAGGTTGTTAATGCTGACATCATAACCAATAATTGACTGCTGCCTCCATTGCACATGATCAAGCTTATAAAAAGCTCATTGAGCAGAGGGAGGAAGCAGACACCTTTGCCAGAATAGAAGAAAACGTATGATGAACTTATTATGATATCTGGTTACAAATTCATGTAATAAACTGCTAAAAATACCAGTTGGGATTGTGGGCAGATAAGGGGGGGTCACCATTTTTTTGTTTAAAGGGTCGTCCTTTAAGCAGACACATTAGAACATAAGACCTAGGATAATGACGTTCAAAACTACTAACAACAATTCAGACCAAAACTACTGTTTCCCTGGGAAACTTTGGTTCTCTGGGCTAAATTCTTCACTGAAAGTAGGGACAGTTCTGAACACCCACCTGTAAAATGAAACCAGATGAGTTTGCGTATCCACAACCTTAGTCAATATAAACGACGTAGAGATGGGATCCGGAATCCCACTCGGACAGGGATCTGACACGGAACCTGTTGGTTCCGAAATCCGAATGATCTGTCCGAATCGGATTTCAGGAATTTAGAGCCTATTTTCTATAATTATCCAATGTTCGATAATCCTCAAAAATACGATCGGAAACTCGAAAGTAGTCTCTTATCGTATTTTCAGAAATTATTGAAAATAGCCCCAAACATTCAATATTAATCGAAAATTTGTTACGTTTTTGGATTTTGGGATCTTTGGGATTTTCCCGAGATTCAGGAATCCGAAAATGTAACAAAATTGGTGTGTTTCGTCCATCTCTAAAACTACAGTTATCGTCCATGTTGGCTTCTGAAGCCATTGTTTCTTTAAGCTTTGATACTGAAGGCTTTAAGGGCGGCTTTAATAACTGATATTGGAAAATATGACATTGCCCCACTATCATCACGGCCAACGTGGCCTTAAAAACTAATTCCAGGGTTGTAAAATAAGGATCTTTATTGGTAATTCCCAACCACAATTCCTATTTGTGCCGTGTCTTTCAGTGGGACTTTACTACGTGGACAGCAGTTTCTGGAAAATCAACAGGAAACATAGGGGAAAAACACACAAGTTTGTCTGCTTTTTTTTGCATTAACATATTATTAAAGTGCAGTTCTGAAATAAACGGACCAATAGTCGTGCACACATGCAGATAAAACACGGACCACATTGATTCGGAACGCAAATACCATGGGAACCAATTCTCGCAATTTCCATTATACTTTAAATTACATTGAGATTTGCAAATGGAAAACGGAAAACCGAATGCAGTGGGACCTAACCCGCAGTTTCTCCTTATTACTATAGTGCTGACATACACAATGTTTGGCTGTTTTTTTGGGAATGCCTGAGATTTGTTTATTTTTACTTTGCAGTTACTGTTAGCACCTCTCTGATTTATGGAATTTCCTTGGAAGGACGTCTCCGCTGTTATGTTGAACTGTAGGCTGCACTGTAATCTCTGTGATGGTGTTGACTTTACCTTCATGATGATTCTGTCTGTAATGGTTTGTTGAAGGAGGATTGTAATAAACACTGTTAATAATGTTCACTATAAAGATTATTGAATAATTTGCTTGTGTCATTTCCATTCATTGCACATGTTGTTCCTGGAGCTGATGACAATATCTGCACCTGGTAATAAGATTCTCTGCACAGGGGCAAGCGCAGGATTTTCAAAGGGGGAATCCTGAATGGGTCACCACTGAGCAAGCCCAGTAGGAAGTTCATGACCAAATACATCCAAATATTCTATTTACTATGGATCATATTTAAATGTATATACTGGCTATAATTAACATGACAGGCAATATAGATACCCCCATTATAAGTATTTTCATTAAAGCTGGGCACACACATACTGAATTTGTAATTGAGCGTGTTTGTCTACCAGCTCTAAGGGTGGGTACACATGGGCAGATTTTCGGCCTAATCGACCAATACTTCCGTGTATTGGTCGATTGTGATGAAAAATCTGTGCTACTTTTGGCCCCCACCGCGAAAGATGTCAGTCACCTGTTCGTCCAGATGGGACGTGCTGGTAAATCACAGGTGATCATGCGGTTCCCTATGGGACGGCATGAACAGTCGTGTATTTATTGCTGCAACCGACAGTCATTTATCCCGGCCAAGTGCTGGCTCGTAGCGAGGGGTAAAATATCCCTTTGTGTGTACCCACCCTAACAGATTTTTCTTTTAATGAAGGAGAAGACTTTTGCACTAAGCAGGAGGGCAGTAAACTAGAAGGGAAATTTAACAGCTGTTCACTTAAAAGTTACATGGTTTTGTTTAATGGCCATCTTGTTTTGTGCTGTATAATTTTAGTTTGGGCCTTAAGGTGCTAATTGCGTCCATCATTCACACGACAATTTTAGATGATGCAGACTTTCAATAAATATCACAATGTTTCTTTTCCCATTGGTATCCCAGTACGAATACATTAGAAACATAAAATACTTTCCTGCCACTTGAATCATGCCCACTTGATCTATCAATGTCAACAGCCTTGAAGGTTACACTAATCATGGAAACCTCATCTTGTTCAGTACCAATATCAAATTGCATTTTCCATGGACCTTAAGAAGCTTAACTAAGCAAAAGTCTAGAATGAAAATATCTGTCACTATATAAATAATGCATAACCACTTAGATTTTCACCGTCATATAAAGTTAGAAGGGGAGATGCAGCACTTGAGGCTTCAGTATTCTATCCTCCCATGATAAGATCCATCACACATTGCCATGGAAATACTATGGTGAATATGAAACATATATTGTGTGTAAAGTTTATCCAATCCAATTAAAGCTTAAAACTTTTGCCCTAATCAGTTGAATGGAATAAATAAAGGATCGGGATGGTCACTGACATTAAATAAATGAACCCCAATACTTGGTTATTTGCATTGAGGAGGTTAAATTTAAAAGGCAACAATAGGCCAAAGCGCCCTCAACAAAACATCTCTGGGGATCGATAGTAACTCATTCAGGGAGGTAGGTAATCCATTCCTACCACATTCCGAGGTAGTCCCATCTACGAGCGGTAAGCTGTCACCCAAGGAGGTATGAGATGGCTTCCCTAACTGTTTGGGTAAGGGACTATCGATGGCCAAATATCATTTTTTGACATAGACACCGGAATTGGATCTGAAGGAATTTGCTAAAACTCAGAACTTTTCAAATACCGAAAAATTGAAAATAATTTTTTTCTTCGAAAAACGAACATTTAAATCCGATTTACCAAACTTGGAGGGCATGTCAATCCCCCCAACTAAAATTGTCCCCACTGTTGGCCCTACTGTGTTCATCATTGCCTGATGAAGGTTGAAAAAAAGGAAGCTTAGGAGCCTCTCGTAATCTGTGCTGGCCACATCTTGCTCCTCTAGAGCTCTCCCCCCTTCTTCCCCAGCCCCCTCCCCCCTGGCTGCAAATGTCTTTAGAAAAATAAAAAAGCTTCATACAAGGTAAGGCAACCCTTCCACCCTAAACACTAGGTTTAAATCTTCTAAAACAATGTACTTACACTTCATCGGCTCCCTCTGCTGACCGGCAGCTACATCAGTGATTGGCTGAGTTTCAACCAATCACAGATGCAGCTGCCAGTCCTGCCTCTCTTGCTCTTTTGTACGAAAGATAATCAGAGAAGGCCAAGGACAAGGGAACAAAGGTTGGTAAGTACATTTAGGGACTTTTTTAGATGATTTTAACCTAGCATTTAGGGTGGGAGGGGGTTGCCTTAAAGGATTTTTTGGGGGGGGGATGGAGATATCCTTTAATTAAGTTCTGCGGAACCCCTGTCAAAACGAATCTCGCCAGTTTTGTTCATCTCAAAAAATAAATAAAATGAATATTAGAACAATCAATACAATATTAGAACAATATAAAAAAAACAACCAATACAACCCTTTGGAGATGAAGCATGACAAGTGATGTAAAGATCATATCTTTACTGGCTAAGTAAGATGATAACCATAGCAAGCTTTCAGCTTGCTACGGTTATCATCTCAATTAGCCATCTCAATTAGCTGTCTACTCATGTCCAAAGTATTACCCTTTGACTCTTCAACTGGCTGACACAGTATGACATCTTTAAGTATCAAAAGATGATGCAATATGTGGAAAGATTCAGCATGAGAGCTGTAAAAATAAAAGGGATTATAGCACAATGCAATACACTAACATAAAAAATAAAAAGACATAATTGAAAATAGCAACTGTATTGTACTGAAAAGTAATAGACGGTGGTTAAATTCAAAGACTGCTGGACCATTGATTAAACTAATAAAACCGGTCCTTAATGCACAAGCTGCTGTCATAATTATGTGATACTTGAATGCTTCTTCTGATGTTCCATGAAAAGGATTTTTCTCTCGTGCCTGTCCAGGTAACACAGTAAATATCACAATGGAAAGAAGCAACAAGGGAAATTAGGTCTGAAATTTTCAAGGGTATATTCACGGAATAATGTAAAGCAGAACTAATATATGCCAAAGAACCTGGAGCTATGTGTTAGGTGAAGAGCCATCAGAGACATTAATGATTACATCAGATGTTGACTGTAAGGAAGGGGGAGTCTTTTGACCATCAATAACCTCTAGAAAAAAAAATTATTTCAAAATGTTCTCTTTACTTGAAGGTCATATTGCAATTTATCCTGTGTAATGTATTATTTACATCTAAATCTATCCAGAAGAATAATGTTATCATAAACCATATGATCACATTGTATTATTTACAAGCAGTAAACAGATATTTTACTAATTTCTCGGGAGATTGTCTACTGTAAGGTTCCTTTTCAACTTCAGGAACCAAACGCCGCTGTTGATAGATAGCACCTTGCTATACTGTAGCTCGCTGTATGAGACACGTCTCTACCCTAATAGCATTTCAACCTTGACTCTTTAACCTTGAATCTGCACAACTTCCTGTCCTGACTTTTATAATTATAGCAGCAGGGAACATTAGAATTGTATCAGCTCTCTAACATCTTGTTAGTTTTTAGAGCCTCTTGGACTGACCACATCCATTGTGTCTGGAGATCAGGTTTTAGAATATGAGATGGTGAATTGTGATAGATGCTATTTGTAAATGAGGCAGAAGGGATTTATTTATTAAAAGATGCAACATGAATTATTCTGCAATAACCAGATGCTATCAGATGTTTTCTAACTGCAGTAGACCAGTAAAAAGGTTACATCTGATTGGTCACTGCAAATTAACAGCACAAGCAAATGTGTGCACCTCTTATTAACTACGCCCCAATATATACTGTATGCATAATTTTATTTAAATGGTGGCAATTGGTTATGCAGTATTGTACATTTCAATAACAATAAAGGATACAGAAAAGGAAATGCGTAAGGGATCAAAGGACAATTAGAATTTGTTTTTGTTTTATTTTTTTAAGCACTATCACAATATTCAATAATTTAAAATAATGCCCTATGTGACTTGTAACTTGCAGAGCCTATTTATAAGCCTATATATATTATTCATATTAGCTAATAAATATTGTTAAATAAGTTAGTAGTTGCACACTAGTAGGGAGATTCAATAAAAGGTCTTATCGTTTAAAATGGTGCTAATTTTGCCCCAACCAATCAGATCTTATTTAATATTTGAAAGCTAACATCTGATTGGTTGGGGCAAAATTAGCACCATTTTAAACGATAAGAACTTTTATTGAATAACCCTGTAGATTGTATAAATGTATAGGGTTTGTTGAGTAAAATACATAACACTACCCTGGCAATAGAAGTCAATGGTGGGCTGAGATTGAGAACGTGCCCCCATTGACTTCTATTAGAGTGTTTGCCGTGCCCTGAGCAGAATTTTAAACCTGCTTCATGGAAGTGGTGGCCCTGATAATGGGCGGTATTTGACTACTGCTCGTAGCGGTCATAGAATAATGCATTCTGCAATGACTGTGGCAGTATTTTACGGCCACAGTTGGAAGTTTGCATCCAGGACCCAAGTACATATCGTACTTGGGTGAGGACCTAGTGGTTTAGCTTCTTATTCAGGGTATATTAAAAGGGAGGGAGTTGTTTAGATACTTTAGTTGCCCATTTAAAAAAAATATACTAAACATGAAAAGCTGGTAATCATATTTCCAATAAATAAATAATACTTAAACACAAAACCTTCTCAGCACGCAAAAATACCTTTTTATAGCTTAAAGGGACACTATACTGAAAAAATGACTTTGCCTCATCTTAAAGGGTGTCTTTACTCTCCTCTTTACTCTCCCCACAAGATCCCACTCCTCCAAAACTTTTTTCAGATTTGAAATCTGAGCAGTAGATTCTGAGAATCATCATTTTAATCACAACATTTACAGGGAAAGACCTGTCACTCCAGAAGCAGAAATTGTAATATGTAACCCATGCTTGACCTCTGTGCCTGCCTGCCAGCACACTTTCTGCAACATTTAAGAGAATCAGCAGAGAAAAGACAGCAGGGGGGAGGGAGGGGGAGATGTGTAAGGAGAGCAGTGTCCATGGTGAGGCTGTGCAGAACACATAAGTGTCACAGACACTACAAGAAGGCAGTGAGTAAGGGAGGGTGGGGGGGAATCAGGAGCACTGACTAAACATTATTTAATGACAAAGCAAGCACAGATAAATATGAGAGTACCACCATTTAATTTCTCTCAAATTGTAGTTTCAGATAATGTAAAGTGTTTTCAGTGAGTATAGTGACCCTTTAATCTATAATTGAATACATGAAAGTTACTCTGATTTGCGTGTGTTGTTGCATGCATTCAATCCAGCACAGTCTTTGTTTAGGAGCAGTATCCCTCCTCCCTCTTTTAACCACTCCCACTTCCATCCGACCTGACTTTTCCCCCACAAACCAACTGTCAA
Source organism: Hymenochirus boettgeri (assembly GCA_019447015.1). Taxonomy (NCBI): domain Eukaryota; kingdom Metazoa; phylum Chordata; class Amphibia; order Anura; family Pipidae; genus Hymenochirus; species Hymenochirus boettgeri. The sequence continues at coordinate 145,067,372 of CM033472.1, forward strand.
GCCTGCACACAGCATACAGCATTCCAACTGTCAAAACTGTCACCATTCCAGCTACAGTAAAACTACTCACAGAAGAATAGTTTTTTGAGAGCAAGGAGCTTGATTGACAGCTGAAATATAAGAAGTTTTAGATTGGATATATCTAAAGAAATAGGGGGCAGATCAACAATAAAATGATACATTGGTGGTTGGGGAGAATTATAGTTTCCAATTATGATCAATTTAAAATAACCTATTTTTCGGTATAGATGCCCTTTAATACAGTCTACAGGAACAGGAAATGTCTAACGATTCTAAACAAGTGTAAGAGATAATGTAGTGTAGTATCAGAGTATACTTCCTTCTGGAGGGATGAATTGGACTGAGGAACCTTTTATTTTCCTGAATCTGTCCAAACCGAAATGCGATATAGGCAGAAATATTACACAAATGTCCTAAAATTCTGTGAGCAATCTAAAAGTTATGTAATTATTATTTTAGAACGCAGCTGCTTCTAAGCAGTTATTGTTTTGGATCTCTGTGGATTTACTCTTCAAATCCCAGTTTATGGTTCTAGTTGCCCTTCAGTCATAAATTAACTTCATGTTTATATTTATCCCTGTTGCCAAAAAAAAAAAAAAAATGTTAGATTTCAATTGCCGTTTTTTTCCTTGGAAAATGAAGTGTATTCTTAGAATAGATTTCTTATTTGAAAAGGGTTGAAACATGTTCAAGATGCTGTTTAATATGAAACAAGATTAAATATTTCTTTCTAAATGAACTCTCAGCTACGTGACCTAGAAGACCGTTAGCAATTGAAAGAAACGAGCTGGCCGTGTAGAGTAAATTAGATTCCTATGAGGAACATCCTCGGTTTAAATGCTTTCAGCGTGGAGTTTTTGTAATGCCAGAGAGGAGGTGGGATACAAGATCTTTAGAAAAGCGTGCCCTTTTATTATGGTTACCCTCTATCTTACAATGTATGTACAGATACAATAGTGCTTTGTGTTGGTTGTTGTTTTGTGAGTCTGTGAATACAATTTAAGTCTTAAAGGACAACTAAATTCTCAGAACAACATTGAATTAGAAGGTAGATCTACTTGTTATAAAAACAGTAATTTGTGTATCATCTCTCATTTGATATGGTTGTTGAGAAATGTAACTTTCTAACAAGGAGTTTGTGTTTTATTTCCCAGCATTCCAGTATCACACAGAGTGGTCACTGACCATTTTGTTCTTTACACATGCTCAGTCCTAAGATACTGCAGGAACTTGTTACAGTTGGTCACACCCACTAGTAGCCTCTAGCCAATCCTTTTATAGGACAGAATAGGGAAGGGAACATGTGACTGAGATCAGGGGTGTGGCCAGTCACTGTACATATACACAGTTATTTCATCCAGTTGTTCAAGTGGTAACATTTACTTTAATGCTATTTACTGTATTGCTATTTTACATTTTATTGGTGTTTTTAGAGGGGATATGTTCAGATTCTGGAGTGTAAAAATTCGGGTTTAGTTCTCCTTTAAGCTTCATACAGACGTATGATTCTCACACATCAACAATAAATGAAATAAGATAGGGAGAGAATAAGGCTTTGAAGCTTCTCTTATTCTCTCCCTATCCTATTTAATGTTTTGGTGACGTCGGTCTATAGACGCTTCACACTGCAAAACCAGAGGCCTGCACTAGACTGATGATGGCTCAATGCCGAAACCGGTCTGTAGTTGGCGCTCTGGTTCTGCATTTAGCTTGGGGAATACTGTTAAAGATATACAGGCTCATTCACCCAGAGCCGCTATCGCTTTGAGTAAATGCTCCTTCCGCGATACTGCGAGATTTTAACGACAGCTATTTGCTGGCGTTAAAATCCTGCACTAAAACTAGTGCAAACGTGATATTGAATCACAAGTGTCGGATGCGTGGGTGATTTTTGCGTGACTCGTGCATCCGACGCTAACATGGCAAACCATTTAGCGCGACTTTACCTCCATATATTTGCCCAGTGAGTCTGGGTAAATGAGGCCCATAGCGTTCCTAAAAGCTGCCATGGAAACATGAAAATTACCCAGAAGTCTCTGTTCATGATTCTCACTTAGACTCCCGACCATGACCTTTTGGCTATAAATATACTCTAGCTATAGATTTATAGATATATAATAGTTATAGATATATAGATATTCTCTTCTCTAGCTATAGATATATAGAGGTACTCTAGCTATAGGTATATAGATACTGTATACTCTAGCTATAGTATAGTATAGTATAGTATTTGAGGTTGAATAAAGACATATGTCCATCCAGTCCAACCCATCTAGCATTATCCTCATTTTCTGCCTAACTGTTGATCCAGAGGAAGGCAAAAAAGCCACACCAAATTTATGAAGGGGAAAAAAATTCCTTCCTGACTCCAAGTGGCAATCGGAAATTTTCCTGGATCAACTCTACTTTATGAATCAATACCAGTAACTTGCAACATTCCTTGTTTGCAGAAACTCATCCAGCTTTTTTTTGAAACTGATCAATGAACCTGCCATAACAACATCCACTGGAAGACAGTTCCATAGCTTTACCGTTCTCACAGTGAAAAACCCTTTCCCAGCTTGAAGCCTAAACCTTTTTTCTTCAAGTCTTAAGGGATGTCCACGTATCCTCTGACATGTTCTATTGGTGAACAATGCCCCAGATAGTTTATTGTATGGCCCTTTAATGTATTTATACACAGTAATCATATCCCCACGCAAGCGCCTTTTCTCCAGTGTACATAATTGTAACTTTTTCAGTCTCTCTTCATATTTAAGCTCCCCCAATCCCTTTTTTTATTTAGTTGCCCTTCTCTGAACCCTTTCCATTTCAAAGATGTCCTTTTTGTAAACAGGATTCCAAAATTGCACTGCATATTCCAAATGAGGCCTTACCAATGCTTTGTAAAGAGGGAGAATTACATTTTCCTCCCTTGAATCCATACCTCTCTTTATACAATACCATGCTGGCTCTGGCTGTTGCCGCCTAGCACTGCTTGCTACCTTTAAGTTTGTTATCCACCAAAACTCCAAGATCGCTTTCCAATAGGGATTCACTTAACACAGAGCCATTTATAGTATAAGTAGTACAAGGATGTTTAAGTCCAAAATGCATCACCTTACATTTATCAACATTGAATCTCATCTGCCACTTAGCAGCCAAATGTGACAATCTATCTAGATCCCCCTGCAACAATTGCACATCCTCTGAAGTTTTTAACAGTCGACAAAGTTTTGTGTCGTCAGCAAATACAGAAACCTTGCTGACAATATCCATTTCCAAATCATTAATAAATAGATTAAATAGAAGCGTCCCCAACACAGAACCCTGTGGCACCCCACTTAGCACTTTAGTCCATAATGATGAAACCCCATTAACAACTACTCTCTGCATCCTATTCATTAACCAATTTTCTATCCATGAACAAATGTGCCTCCCCAGACCAACAGACCTTAGCTTATACATTAGTCGCCTATGGGGGACTGTATCAAAAGCCTTTGCAAAATCCAAGTAAACTACATCTACTACTATGCCAGAGTCTAAATTTCTACTTACTTCCTCATAAAAGCTAAGCAAGTTAGTTTGACAAGATCTAGTGCTCCTAAATCCATGCTGGTTACTACTTATAATGTCAGTCCTTGAAAGATACTCTAGAACATGTTCCCTTATTAAACCTTCCAGGATCTTCCCCACCACTGAAGTTAAACTTACAGGCCTGTAATTACCCGGCTGTGAACGACTACCCTTTTTGAATATTGGAATAACATCTGCCTTTTTCCAATCCAGAGGCACACCACCGGACATGAGGGAATCTGCAAAAATAAGAAACAATGGCCTAGATAAAACTGAACTTAGCTCCCTATGTACCCGAGGATGTATTTTATCCGGTCCAGGAGATTTATTAATATTAACCTTATTTAGTTCTTTCTGTACCATATCCTCTTAAATCTTTTATACCATTATTGCTACTATACTCTATGATATCTGTACTTGGATCTTCTATAGCGTATACAGAGGGAAAAAAGTATTCAAGACATTTGCTTTATCGCCATCCTCTGTAACTAACTTATCCCCATTAATTAATGGTGCCACATTCTCAGTCCTTATCTTCTTTACAATTAATATACCTAAAAATTGTTTTAGGCTTAGTGATGCTTTGTTCAGCTATCCTTACTTCATTATTAATTTTAGCTAGTTTGATTGCTTTCTTACACTCCTTGTTACAGTTTTTATAATCCCTAAAGGCCCTTTCTGTTCCCTCTGCCTTAAAGGTTTTAAATGCCTTTTTCTTCCTTACCATTTGCCTCCTTACATCAGAATTCAGCCACATGGGCGCGGATTTATTTTTTTTACATTTATTTCCCAAGGGTATAAATTTAGATGTGAACTGGCTTAAAATCCCCTTGAACACAGTCCACTTCTGTTCAGTACCTTTACCTGATAATACAGGTAAACAAATACAAAAGTCTTTGTTAACCCAGCGCCCTTTTCCTTTCGATAACAAAGTCCAAACGCCACTATTTCGTGGTCGGTATTCTCTAAGCCTCCAGTTACCTTTATATCTATAATGCGCTCCACAATGTTAGATATTACCAGATCCAACAGAGCTCCTTTTCTAGTAGGAACCTCAACCACCTGTGAGAGAAAATTATCCTGCAGCAAATTCAGGAACTCATCGCCTTTTTCTGTGATGGCAGTTCCACCACACCAATCAATGTCAGGGTAATTAAAGTCCCCCATAATGAACACACTCCCCAAACTTGCAGCCCTTGCCAACTGCATATGAAGTTGACTCACCTCCTCTCTGCTAGCATTTGGCGGCTTATAGCAGACACCAACAATGACATTACCACCTTTCCTGTTGCCTAATTCCACCTATATTGCCTCCACCTTAACATCCATATCGCCAGTTATCTCTTCTTTTAAATTTGGCTTCAATTCTTCTTAACATAAACATAAAACTTAAAAAAAAATATTTTTTAACATAAACACATACTCCTCCCCCTTTCCTTTTTTCTCTGTCCTGCCTAAACAAGGCATGTCATTCTAAATATACAGCCCAGTTGTGAGAACTGTTCAACCATGTTTCTGCTATACCTATTACATCATACTTTTCATTCAATGCCATAATTTCCAATTCACCCATTATGTCAGCCAGGCTTCTCGCATTTGCAAACGTACATTTTAAAGTCTGAACCTGTAATTTATTTGTACCCTTTAATACACATGCCTCCCTATCCGCTATACTAGCCCCACCCCCCTTTCCGCACGCTACTGGCCTAAGGACACCCTGCTCTCCTCCTGGGCTATCTATCCTAGTGAGACTTCTAATACCCTCCCCCACCAAACCTAGTTTAAAATCTCCTCCAACCACCCTCTAGTCATCTTCTCCCCTAAAACAGCTGCACCGCCATCAGTGAGGTGCAACCCATCCCTACTAAAGAGCCTGTAGCTGACAGCAAAGTCTGCCCAGTTCTCAATAAACCCAAACCCTTCTTCCTTACACCACCCTCTTAGCCACGCATTAATGCTCCTAAACTCCTGCTGTCTCCCTGGCTTAGCACATGGCTGTGGTAGTATTTCTGAAAACACTACCCTGGAGGTCTTTGCATTTAACTTGTCCCCTAGCTCTCGAAAATCATGTATAAGGACCTCACCTCCTCCTCTAACTTTGTCATTGGCACCAATGTGAACCAAGACCGCCGGGTCACACCCGGCCACACCCAATAATCTGTCTACATGATCCACCACATGCCGAACCCTAGCACCAGGCAGGCAACACACAGTTCGGCATGTAGGGTCTTGGCGGCAGATTACCCTATCTACCTTCCTTATAATGGAGTCCCCTACAACTACCACCTGCCTAGCATTTCTGATCCTTAGTTCCTCCTCCCTTGTATCAGAGATGGCAGTCCCCTGGGTGCTCAAGGGACTAGCCCCCTCCATACACTCTTATTCCGAGGTGTCCTCCTTCACTTCATTACCTAAGGCGGCAAATCTGTTGGCATGGGCAATCTGGGAAGAAGCCACCCTACCCTTCCATCCCCCACCTCCCCTAGTAACCCTAACAAAACTACCTCCCCCCTCAACCTTCCCTGTCCCACTTCCACCCACCTCTATACTGGCCCCAGCCAGTGCTTGCTGACCCCCCAGATTTGCCAATCCCTGCAATGCTGCAAGCTGCCCCCTTAGACTCTCCACCTCAGCTTCCAAATGGGCAACCCACTCACACCTGACACAGACATAGGTTCCCTGGAACGTCTGCTCCAGATTCCTATACATGCGGCAGGATGCACATTGCATGGTACCGACAAAACTGTCCCTTCTAATACACAACACCAGCACAGTGACGCACACACCTTGTTTAATTACCCTTCTTGTTTAAATGTCTTTCTTTTTCTATGTCTTTGAGATCAAGGTCCTTTACAACAAGGGACACATTCCACTCAAGTTTGTTTCACTCACAGGAAACTTCCTTTTGTCCATATATATATGTCCATAAATATAGATATATAGGTATGTAGTATACTGTATACTTTAGCTATAGATATATAGATATATTCTAGCTATAGCTATATAGATACAGTATACTCTAGCTATAGATATATAGATATACTCTAGCTATAGGTATATAGATATACTCTAGGTATATGTATATAGATACTGTATACTCTAGCTATAGATATATAGATATACTCTAGCTATAGGTATATAGATATACTCTAGGTATATGTATATAGATACTTTATACTCTAGCTATAGATATATATATATACTCTAGCTATAGGTATATAGATATACTCTAGGTATATGTATATAGATACTGTATACTCTAGCTATAGATATATAAGGCACTTTAGCTATAGATATACTCTAGCTATAGATAGATAGATATATTCTAGTTATACATATATATATATAGTCTCTTCTCTAGCTATAGATATACTATAGCTATAGACATATATTGTATACTCTAGCTATAGATATATAGATATTGTATTCTCTATCTTTAGATATGTAGATCTACTCTAGCTATAGATATATAGATATTTTATACTATTGCTATAGATATATAGATGTACTCTGCATATAGATCTATAGATATTGTATATCTAAATAGATATTCTCTTCTCTAGCTATAGATGTATAGATGTACTCTAGCTATAGATATATAGATATATAGATATTTATTGTATAGCTTTAGATATGTAGATCTACTCTAGCTATAGATATATACTGATCCCCCCGATGTTGTCACATCCAATAGTTTGCTGGTGGGATGTCTGCCTGGGTGTCGGGCTGTTTCTGGCCCCCCCTTCTTTTGTGTTTTTGGGAAGTGGGAGTCGCCTGTTGGTAGGTTAGAAGCAGCAGGCTCTCCCTCTCTTCGGTTTCACGTAGATGTCCCCGGGGATCTGGTGCGGTCCCGCGCTCCAGCGGCTCTCTCCTCTCTCTCTCTCTTCCGAGATGTACGACTTTCCGGTTGCCGGCCACGGTGGCTTTGCTTCCGGTTGCGGACGGATACTCACGGCCGCTTAGGGAAAGTTATAAAAAGCCATGTGGGCGACTTCGCAGGTCGCGGACCATCGTGATTTTTTCGGCTGCCCCTGCCTGGACACCTGCGGGAAACCTGTGTATTTAGCAGTGCTGGCTGTGTGCTTGATCTTCTTACCTGTGTGTGGGCTGCTGGAACTGATCTGTTGTTCCTGCTGGGTGGCCTTTGTAAGCCTTTCCATCTTCCATAGCTGGGACATCCTTGGTCCTGTGGGTAAGGGTACGTACCTTGCTATGTTTTTAGGTTAGCGTTTTTTGCGTTTTTTGCTGTTTTCTTAGTATGTTTTGCTCCTAGGCTTTCTTACGCCTCCCTAGTCTTTGCAGCTATGAATCGGGGAATGGGACGAAAGGACACCCAGGGATCTAGGTTAGGCAGGACGCTGGCATTAAAACAGTTTTGAGCACATTGAAAACAAAAATGCAATCTCTGAAAAAATAATGGCGTCCTGCTTACCTAGATCCCCTGGGGTGTCCTTTCGTCCCATTCCCCGATTCCATAGCTGCAAAGAATAGGGAGGGCGTAAGAAAGCCAGGAGCAAAACATATAAGAAAACATGGCAAAAAACGCAAAACGCAACCTAAAAACAAGCAAGGTACTTACCTTACCCACAGGACCAAGGATTCCCAGCTATGAAGATGGAAAAGGCTTCCAAGCCACCCAGCAGAAAAACAGATCCGTTTCCAGCAGTCCCACACACAGGTAAAGAGATCCAGACACAGCAGCACTGCTAAATCCACAGGTTTCCCGCAGGTGTCCAGGCAGGGCAGCCGAAAATCACGAATGTCCCGCGCCTGCGAAGCCGCCCACATGCTTTTAAACTTTCCCTACGCGGCCGCTGACGTCATCCGTCCGCAACCGGAAGTCAAAGGCCACGTGGACGCGCAACCGGAAGTCGTACATCTCCGGAAGAGAGAGAGAGCCGCTGGAGCGCGGACCGCACCAGATCCCCGGGACATCTACTGGACCCGACAGAGAGGGAGAGCCTGCTGCTTCTAACCTACCCAACGGCCTCCAACTTCCAAAAAACAGAAGGGAGGGCCGAACAGCCCGACACACATGGAGGATAGACAATCCCACCTCCAAAGCTTACTCCTATTACTCTCCATCAAACCCAGACAAGAATCGACAATATATTCACCACACACCTAGGTATTCCACTACTAACAAACACCACCTTAGAATCTCCAAACTGGTCAGATCACGGCATTGCAACGGCAGACTTACTCTCATGAAAAGGGCCCCTAAACAATACTCATGGAGGCTGAACGGACACCACATCAAACACCCAACACATCAACAAAGCATCAAAAAAGCCATAAAAACTTATTTCACCGATGATAATAATGGCACAGTTTCTTCCTCTATGACACTATGGGAGGCACACAAGGCAGTTATTAGAGGCTACTGTATTCAATTAGCCTCTCGTCTTAAGAAAGATCATAACCATCTACTACAAATCTTCGGAGGGTGGTGGTCCCTCAGGGCTGCCCTGATCGACACCACCTCTCTGAAACAGATAAAAAACTTAGATGGGCCAAACACTCATTCTATGACATAGGCAATAAGGCCCACACCCAACTAGCTAACCTACTAAACAATCATAGAACCAAGCCACTCCCACCAGTATAAAAGACAAACATAGCGCTCCAATATACGACCCCATAGGAACAGCAGCTAGATTTGAAAGATACTATAAAGATCTCTACACTCAAATACAGCCCACAAGGGATAAAGCACCGCCCAATTTCCTAGCATCAAACAAAATACCTAACCTCATAACCATGCCTAAACTAACTCAAGATCAACTTGCCTACTTAGACAAAACCATAACCCCAGAAGACCATATCATCTCTCCCACAGGGTAAAACACCTGGACCAGATGGATTTCCAAATGCTTATTATAAAACCTATAGCGATATACTCACACCCCACCTTATCTCAACATACAATGAAATCATGCAGGGCAACACCACACCTCCCTCTTTCACAAGTTCCCATATGGCAACCATACCCAAACCAGATAAGGACCCCTCTCTTTGTGCCAGCTATAGGCCTATAGCCCTACTAAACTGTGACTACAAAATATTCACTAAAATCCTAGCAAATAGGCTAGCAAAACTGCTCCCAACTATTATAAAGATCAAGTAGGGTTCATATGATAATGTCATGGACATTCCCCTTCTCCAATGGAACAAGACAGGGCTGCCCTCTATCTCCTCTCCTGTATGCCATCTGTATCAAACCGGTCGCATGCCATATCAGATTAAATCCTGATCTCTCAGGACTTCAACTAAATCACTCCACATATCTCATCTCTTTATTCGCGGATGTTGTGCTTCTTACAATCACAAACCCATTGATATCCCAAATCTCCACAAACAACTAAATACCTATAGCACCCTATCTGGATACAAACTTATTCAATCCAAAACAGAAGCTCTACCCATTAAAGGAGAACGAGAACTTCAGTTTTTCAGATCCTAATGTGAAAGTTTTTCTCCCCAGAACACCTACACGTTGAAAGATTCTTCTCTAGTTATTTGCATTTAGTAGATATGAGTAATAGTTCTGTAACAAAGGAGGCTTCCATCTTGTTCAGTAAAATCATAGCCCATGTTGGCTTCAAAGAGCCACCGCCCCTGACCCCAGCATTCAATGTCTCTATGTGCAGAGTTTCTAGCATCTCTTTCTAGTGAAAGATAAAGCTCTAAATGTACCTGGAATCACAGTTGATTTGCTGGTGGCGCACCATGTAAATGCTGTGTGTTTAGAAACAATCAGACCAAGAAGTTGCAAGTTCAAATCCCTAGCTTACTTATGAAACATATAACATGGTCTACTGCCTGAGTTTAGTGCTTTTTTTGTTTGTTTGTTTCCAGTTTCTAGAAAATATGAAGTTTCTACATATGTCAACTCTTATATATAGCAGTTCTGTTTTTTATTTACCAACCAGTGTGAATTGCTGACAGTCTTCCAGTAGCAATCCAAACAGTGTACTGATTTACTGACATTACTTCTATTGATTGAGAGTTCACCTGTGGCGTGCTCTGCTAAGTGCTGGGTTAGGAAAAAAATCAGATTATTGGGACACAGGTTCGATTCCCCATGTTCCCTTTTTTGTTTTTATTATGTGTCTAGCAAAAGATAAAGACTCTACATGTACTAGTCCATTACTTATTAGCCCTGTGGCCTAGTGGTAGAAAGCTTTCTTTTTAGAAGACACAAGAATAGAAGGTTGCTGGTTCGATTCCCCATACTTACTTTTATTTTTTGCTGAAATGTTAAAATGTTCTGTTTCTTTCATCCATGCTAGCAAAGACATACACTGCAAAGATTACTTTTCTTTTTTGTATGTAAAGCATAGGAATTTATCATTGTTAGGGACAGGAGCATTTCTAATGTGTTTACACAAAAACTGCACTGGTATCTGTGTTCTGTGTCAGAGGGAGGGAACTCTGAGCTGTAACATGATTGGCTGTCAGCTTCCAGGAAGCAAGACTGCAGTTTCCTGTGAAGTGTCCGGCGGACACTTAGATGGGTGTTCCCAGATAAGGTGAATTATGGGAGCTGACCCTTAGTACACACAGGTTATTTTCATAAATCACCCAGCATCCACAGCAAAGGGAGACATGAGACACAGCTTGTTGTTCGTTTGTGAATGTGCTCTCTCTATTGGGACAATGTTGTCTTGGGACTTTAGTTCTCCTTTAATATACCATCAACAACCCTACAAATATTAACACAACAATTTCCTTATTCCTGGAAATATGACTACCTAGGAATAAACATCACCCCAAATTTCACCTCTTTATTCTCGACCAACTACCTTCCACTCCTCAGAGAAACAAGAAAATTACTCCAATCCTGGAAATCTTTAACCCTCTCGTGGTTTGGGAAAATTACGACCATTAAAATGTCTATTCTACCTAAGTGGTTATATCTATCTGAAACATTGCCAATACTGATCCCACGAAAATTTCTACTCATGCTCCAAAAAGATATTTTAGATTTCATATGGGAACACAAAACCCATAGAATATCTAAACAAACATTAATGGCGAGCAGACTCCAGGGAGGTCTGGCTGTTCCAAATATCCTGAAATACTACCATGCCACTCAACTACGCCATATATTAGACTGGTTTTCTACTACCCCACAATCACGATGGGTTCAACGAAAGCAGGCATGGTCCCACACACTTCACTACTATTAAAAACAAGGAAACCCAAACAAGGAAATAAAACACCCACTCTACTAGGACCCATGCAAAAAACAATAAACATATGGCAAACAATAAAAAAAATCTATAGACCCACTCTCCACTCCATCTACACTTACACCACTAGTGGGTAACCCTGACCTCAAGCCCAGTCTCACTCCACAATATATCAAAATATGGACTGACCTTGGGGCAACAGTAAAAGCAGACCTAATAGACCCTATTACACATAAGCTGAAAGACTTTCCCACTCTAGTCTCCCAATAGAAACTCCCAAAGACACTTATATACTCCTATCTCCAACTCCAAACTATATCACTACATTGTCCCCTAATCTCTCCTCCCCAAAATCTAATTTTGAAAGGAGAGTAGCGCAAGGCTCTACACAAAAAGGCTTAATTTCCCAATTATACAACCACACAAGAAAACACTCAAACACCACACAAATATATGCACCATTGGGCACTCCGTCTACACTACATATAAGGAAAATGCTCACAAGGTAATGCTGGAGTGGTATTACACTCCAGATAAGCTCCATAAAATATGGCCTGACTCCACAGACAGATTTTGGAGGGGGGGGGGGTGAAAAGGGTACCCTCATACATATAATGTGGGACTGCCCGCATATTAAGGAGATCTGGTTACAAGCAGCTAAACTGATCCACTCCATGTTCTTCTATGACCCACCCATGGAACCCATATATTGGATTTTGGGACTACTGTTTAGAGGACTAAATAGAACCTCACGTAAACTCTGCACCCATATTCAAGCAGTATTCAGACGCCTGATTACAAGATATTGGAGGCAACAACAAAAAAAACCCACTGAAGTAAACCTTCTACACTCTATCTTCGAAATCAGAAGTATGGAAAAACTAACTGGCCTAGTTTATGATACCATAGATACATTTGTAAAAACACAGACCCCATGGGACATGTTAATGGAGGAGACCTAGGTTGCGTGTGGGGCTTCCCCTCGGGCCATAGACAGAAGAATGTTACTCCTTTTCTCCTTCTATACCAAACCAACCCCATAAACCTGACTCATTCACTGGCCAATCCATACACCTGTTTATGAACTAAAACTTTTGGGGTACCTTTTAAAAACTTTTGGGGTACAGTAGGTCTCCCCCCCCCCCCAGCCGCTAAAATAGTTTTTACAGAGTCCCCCCCAATCATTGCTTACCTTACCTCTTTCTTCCGGCGAACTGTCCCGGTCCTCTGCTTGCATGAAACCACAAACAAGGGGCCAGACCGGCAGCTGTGTCCTTGATTGGCTGAGAAGCAGCCAATCACGGACGTGGCTGCCGGCAGTGGAGAACGCCAGAGGGAGAGAGGTAAGGTAAGTAGGGTTCGGGGGAATTTCTGTAAAAACTATTATAGCGGTTAGGGCTGGGGGAGGGAGTCCTACTATACCCTAAAAGGCATTTACACTTGGGGGAGGGAGAGCAAAACGGGTGGGAGAGTGAGGGCTGCAGTGCGCATGGCAAAATTCTCCCGGAGGAGAGACAGGAGGCAGAGTCCTATATGGACTCTGCCAGGCTCCTGGTGGCCAGTTTTTGGGACTTTGGAGGGGCATAGCAGTGCAGCCATTTGGAGCAGGGATGTAAGGTAAGGATTTTTATGCACTACACAGGGGGCCAGTAGTGGGTTAAATTATAGTTTTGGGGATGGACATGCCCTTTAAATGCAGTTTAACAACAGTCATCTACAAATAAGATCTTGAATGTGAAATACTACAAGATACTACAAACAATTCTCTTATAACTCTCTAAATGTTTAAAATAACTGTTGATAAATATGCAGATAAAAATAAAGTTATTAAAAACAAAACAAAACAGAAAGCTGGTTGAATTTTCTCAGTTATTGTATTTGTGCTTGGGTCCCTGTTGTGGTTAGATGGTTGTGGTTAGATGTATACACCCATGCATGTGACATACTGTTTGATTCAGGACATGTAGGCGTTTGATATTTAGTGGGTGTTTTTACTTGTCATTATGGTTTGGGCAAGATTTTTAACTTTGAATCATGTTTTTTCTTTCTTTTCTCATTCTTTCAGAAAATCTCCTAAAAGCATGCAATTGTATGAAGATCTGCATCCAGAATTTTGCAAAAATGTATAAATGAATGGCACAGTTATGCAGCATAAGGGGAAACTAAAATGATCTAGTTCAGTAGGGTTGGAGGGTATTTTTGAGATTTAGGGGTGATTAGGTGTTCACATTAGTGTTGATACTGCTACCAGTATTTCAGTGAATTTTACCCTTGATTCTGTCTGTGTTATTTTTTTAGCAAATAGAAAATATTTTTTTTTGGGGGGGGGGGGGGATTCTAAATTTAAACCAGTAATATCCAGTAAGTAAGCTTTTTATATAACTATAACTTGTATGGAAGAATTTGAGACCATGGTTACAGGGGTAACATGTCTGAAGAAGGGGGCGTGTAACTCCCGAAACGTTGTGTTACGTGTGATGTGTGGTTCACAATAAACTAAATACTACTTTGGAGTGCGACCCTTAGTTGTATATCTTATTGGACTTTCCAGGTTCCCAAGGGAGGACTATTCGAGGTATCGGCACCCATTCGAGTGCACTTTCATTCTTGTGCTTTGTTGGAGACCATTGTTACCCTTTAAATTAGAATTTACGGTAAGTAAAATACCGTATATACTCGAGTATAAGTCGACCCGAGTATAAGCCGAGGTACCAATTTTTACCTCAAAAATTAGGAAACCATGATTGACTCGAGTATAAGCCGAGGGTTGAAATATAGACCCTGATCCAGCCAGAGACCCTGATCCCACCGTAGACCCTGATCCCACAGACAATAACAAGACAGGTTTTGCACCTAGAAAAAGCAGAACTACAAATCCCAGCACCCCCTATTAGTCCATCACCTGTCAGGAAATGCTGTTGTTAGAGGTCCAGACAACAATCCCAGCCAATGCACCTGGACAGTTACTAACCATGGGCCCCTGTACAGCAGACAGCACCAGTTCCAGTGGAGCCCAATGAAGGCAAGTGTATCACATAATTACCGGTATTATTAACCTACCAGTGTCCGTGGAACCAGGCTTGCTTCTTTTTAACTTAAACCCCTTCCGCGCTTCCGGACGCCTGTCATGCTTTGCGTGCTGCTGCATCAAGGGATAGGCGGAGTATCGCGAGACGTAGTACCGGTAGATGGTCTCCAGCTATTGGCCGCACAAGCCGCTCAGCCAATGAAGCGGTAGAAAGGCTCAGGCAATGGACAGCCGAGGAGAGATGTAATGTAAACGGAGCGTGAATTTCAAAGAGGTTAGTGACCCGAGTATAAGCCGAGGTCGGGTTTTGAGGCTATTTTTAAAGCCTGAAAACCTCTGCTTATACTCGAGTATATACTGTACTATATTAGGTTCAGGTGATTCCTCATATAATAATTATTACCTTATTTGCTACCCTTTTCTATTTTTTAATGCCAACAGATGCAGGCGACCTAAGCCCCATTTAAATCTTTGGGTCTGGTAACAAAGGTTTTACCTACATAGAGGTGTTACAATATACACAGGTTCTTGAATGAAAAAAGAAGTAGCACCCACAATCATTTTAATATTTAGGTTACTGCTGGCATTTCTATGATAACAAATATAGCAGATCCACATTAAATGGGGAATCACCTAAAATTAAAGGAGAACTAAACTTAAAATGTTTTAATCTTAATATGAAAGCTTTTCTTCCTAGAACATCACATTGTTTAAGATTCTTCTCTAGTAAGTTGCATTTAGTACATGTAAATAATAGATTGTTGCAATAGACATGTTGTTGCCGCACAACCCACAGCCCATGTAGTCAAAGGGACACACCCCCTGTCCCCAGTATTCACTGTGTTTTCTATACAGATGTCTCCACACCAATATGGAAGTCCCTAATAAGACTTGAAAGCAGTTTATTTACTGCAGCTTTCAAAGCCTTATCAAAAATTCCGTATTGATGTGGAGACCTCTGTATGACTTGATTATTAATCTGTTCCTAGCAAGAGATAAAGCTTCTAAATGTAACTGGCTTCTCTATTTATGCAGTGATGACGCTCCTGGAAAGGCACCAGTTATAGAAACACACAGTCCAAAAGGTCACAAGTTCAAATCCCCAGACTTCCCTTTTGTTTCCATTATGTTCCTAGCAAAAGAATGGAAGGGCTATATACCGCGAGCCGCTGTCGAGACAATGAATAGGGTTTACCTATTCAGAATCTTTGGCACATGCTCAGTGCATGAGACAGCGGAAGAGACCAAGAAGATATTGAGCTTCAGAGACTGAAGGAGGACTGAAGGTGAGGAGGGGGGGAGGGGGTGGGACAGCACACAGCATGGAGTGTGTATTGTGTACATTTTTGTCTTTTTTTTAAGGGAGGCATTGTCACATGGTTTTAGAGCAAGAAGTGCAAGGGATCTGGTAATGCCGCAACCATACCACAAAAATGTAAATATTTTCAAAACTATGTAAAAAAATAATTAAAGTAAATTGCAAAAACACTCAGGAAAGCAATTCCTGTCAATTTAGCGAAAGTCATTTTTGGACCACAGTTACTCTTTAATTTCATAAATCACCCAGCATCCACAGCAAAGGGAGAGGTGAGGCACAGCTTGTTGTAGGTTTGTGAATGTGCTCTGTCTATTGGGACAATGTTGTCTGGAGACTTTAGTTCTCCTTTAATTATTAGTCGTTCATTATTGTTTAGGATCCCCCTCCACATGAGCTCATGTATCTACAGTATGACTTGGCAAGGCCAATTTGTGAAGGAAACATTAACCATCTACTCAATTAAACCATCTATACAATTAAAATATGTTATTTCATTCTGAGTATACTATATAAATGGACCACGCGTAACATCATTATGCACTGTCCTCTCAAGTTCTTACTGAGAGGAGCAGCATGTGTGGACAGTCTTGAGGCAGTAAGCGATGATGTCACGCCTGCAACAGCCACATTTTGTGATAGGTAGCACTGTCCCAGTAATGGAATCTCCATACACGGGGGGGAATGTACCACATGTGCTGGTCCAGTCTAACTCTTCTTAGGGTGGGTACACACCATGGGATGGAAGCACTGTTGGTCAGGCAAAAGTACAAAAGACAGTTCCCCTAGTCGAGCGTGCGGTCCATAGAGGACTGGATGAACGGATGACCAAACATTGTTTGACCAAAAGACATCTAATATATTGGGCCAATCGACCGATACACTGAAATGTTGGTCAGCTGAATCGAAATATTGGATGGTGTGTACCCAACTTTTCAACGAAGAAGCACATCTTCCAATTAGCTAAACCTCGGACTGACAAGGCAGAACTTGAACAGACCGGCGAGGGAAAGTAACAGTAAGTATATCAGCTGATCCAGACTGTACCCAGGGGTGAGGTGCAGTAGTTTAGTTCCTAACCCTGGATACTTTTAATGGTAAGAAAAGGAGAGCGGGAAGGCAAGTATAATTGTCCTTTAAGACAGCACATTCTTGCACTATACATTATGGGGAATTATGTTGCAAGTAATTTAATAAACTTTAATGGGAATCTCCACTGCTGAAAATTTTTTTCGTATTCAGTTTTATTGATAAACGGGAGGTAAAAGGAGCTGTGTCTTACCTCCTGTTCTTCAAAAAAACCTTCAGGAGTTTTCAAGACCGACTGTCTTCTATGCGCATGCGCATCACACTTGTATTTATGTATATGTATAATTTTTATACATCGGTTAAGAAAGTAAGTGTTGTGTAATATCTATATATATATATATATAATATATATATATATATATATATATATATATATATATATATATATATTGAAATACACGTGTGTCGACGCGTTTCAACACTGTACCGGGTCGTTCTCAAGACTGTTGTACATAGTATATATTTAAACATGGTGGTTAACATGTTTCCGCCCGAGAATGGGGCCGTCTTCAGAAGTTCTGAAGACGGCCCCATTCTCGGGGCGGAAACATGTTAACCACCATGTTTAAATAAACACCCACGTTATCTGTGAAGTCCTGTGAGTGCCTCCGTTTCTCCTCAAGTTGTATCTGTTTGGATTGTGCACCCAGGCGGCTGAATTTTTGGAGTGGCTCCTGTCTCTCCTCCGGGAGAATTCTGCCATGCGCACTGCAGCCTCCCCCCCTCCCCCACCCGTTTTCCTCTCCCCCTAGCACAAACCCCCTATGCTGTAGTGTAGGGCTCCCTCCCCCAGCCCCTATATTACTTTTTACAGAAACTCCCCCGAACTCTACTTACCTTACCTCTCTCTCCCCCGGCGTTCTCCACTGCCTCTCAGCCAATCACGGACGTGGCTGCTGGTCCGGCCCCCTGCTTGCAGTTTCATGCAAGCAGAGGACTGGGACAGTACGTCGGAGGAGAGAGGCAATGTAATTAATGATCGGGGGAATTTCTGTAAAAACTTATATAGTGGTTGGGGCTGGGGGAGGGAGTCCTACACTACAGAAAAAATTATAAAAAGGGGTGGACATGCCTTTAAAGCATTGAATCTTAGATTGATATCACAAATAACCTAATATCCAGAATGTTACACTAGTGCAAACCATATAGTATTCAGATAAATACCCCCAAAGTAAGACTGGATACACACAAAGGGATTTTTTATCCTGACCGACTGTTCGCCACTAGCGAGTGGTTGGGACAAGTCACCGTGGGTCGTGGCAAAAGTAGCCGCAACTGGTCAGCAGCAATTTACTGACATGTCTAATCGTCCAGTCGGACGATTTTTCTACATGGTTGGGCTGAAAAATCTGTTTGTGTTCACCCAGCCTAAGAAAGTAAGAAAAAAATGGCAATTGATACATTTCAATGACAGAACAATACATATTGATGGAAAACCATTTTTTGCACATTAAACGAGGCTCTGCCCATCCCATCACACCAAAGGAAGGGACTATGTTTAATTCAATGTATTTGTGCTTTTAGCAAAGCCTACAGGGGAGACAGGAGATTGTGTGCAAGATTCTTATGCGTTTTTCCTTTGCACATGCATTTTTGCCATTTTACGTTATGCAAACGCATGCGTTAACACACTTAAAATGGTGAAAACATGCGTTACCAAAACGGAGACGTATGCACAACCGCATGTGCATCGGAAATCACAGGGATTTTTGCGTTCCCGCAATTTCCATTATAACCAAATCGAGAGTGTAAAATGCATGCGCAAATGGGCAAGTGGGGCCTAGCCCTAAAAATAATACACAACCTTACTACAAATGATATAGGGCAGTGGTGTAGAACCTTGGCACTCCGGATGTTTTTGGAACTACAGCACCCAGCATGCCATGTTAGCATTCTTCACACAATGCATGCTGGTTGTTGTAGTTTCCAAAACATATAGAGTATCCAGGTTCGACATCACTGACAGGGAATAACGTATGTAATGATCCTAGACCGGTTTAAATGGATGTGATGGATTGAGGCCGTAGCTGCTCTCTCTCTCTCTCACACACAGTTCAGTGCCCTCCAGGCTTGATGGAATTAACTGACCTCTTACACTGTCAATAACAATTCATCATCCCCGTCCAACCTTAACCCCTATTTGACTACAACTCCCACAATTCTCTAACAACGGAATCTGCAGGAGCAAATACACTGCGCTATTAATCATCCGCGCTATTTTGTGCGGAGCATTCGCACCATCTGCACTTGCAAATGGAACAAATGGGAACACGGGGGGGGGAGAGAAGTTCTAGGGATGGTGCAGGGGATATGATAATGCAGAGCAGACGATGGTCTCACCTTCCATCATGGTGGCAGAATCTCATTCCTCAATCTCAATGAGACTGGAGACAAAATGCATAAACCGCCGAAGCCAATTCCGTTTACTACGGCCAGACAGGGAGTCCAACGGTCAACCAGACAGTAATCCAATACAATGGCGCGAACACCCCCGGTTATGGTCCAAGGCACAGGCCAAGATGCAGTTGTCACCTAGAAAACCTCAGAAGGATGCTGAGCTGTAGACCCTACCATGCTGAATACAGGGGGGGATGAGAAGGTGGGGAGGCTCTCACTGCCTACCAGGAGGGCCGTCCAATCCTTGCAGCTCTAGGTTCAGTCACGTGGAACTTTGCTCTCATCACCTAATACAATACACCGAAGGCCGCTGTCTCCCAGTCCCTTACCGCCCCCTCTCACTACCTTCCCTCTGACATACGCTGGGCTGCTAATGACGCACTTCCCATGTTTCTAATCCTATTGCACTAACGCGGTCTCACCCGTGGGATGGGACCATTTCTATCCCAACGGAGGTGACTTCGGTCACGTGATTTCGTCTGACTATAAATTGGTTACAGAGAGATCACGGCCTAACTAGGGTCAGTGCCATTACATTACAGTCACCCTGTGTGGGACCAGTCCCTGAAACCATGTCATGCTCTCTGCAAAGTGGCATTCCCCCTCTTGAGGTTTATCCATACTCAGGTGTGTGTGTGACCCCTATAAATAATTAGCATATCATCTTTAAAATCTGTAGAATGGCTCAATATGTTAATGGTTTTGGCTTCCAGATGAGGGACAGCTTCTCTATTTCCTGGAAAATATGGTTGCAGGTATCCATTTCCCCAGCTTCCCACGCATTTGTGAGGGGGTGGGGGCACTTCCAGTCTGTGAGGGCACATATAAAATGTACCAGTCTCTGTTCAGGGGCACTTATATTAACATTATCTGTTTGGCATATATCTTATAACCCTCTATGTGGCATGTATATTTCAGCCCTCCAGTTCCCCAGCCTCAGTTAGGTCACCCCTCCAGTCCAACGGCGACTGTCAGGTTATCAATCTAGTTTTAACAGTTGCTGCTGAACTGGAGGGTTAAACGAACACTGGTTGCTTAACTGGATGGATGGACTAACACTGGCTTCTGCACTGGAGGGATGGACTAACACTGGCTGCTGCATTGGAGGGATGGACTAACACTAGCTGCTGAACTTACACTGGCTGCTTAAATGAAGGGTTGAACTAACACTGGCTGCTTAACTGGAGGGTTGAACTAACACTGGCTGCTTAACTGGAGGGTTGAACTAACACTGGCTTCTGCACTGGAGGGATGGACTAACTGGCTGCTGCACTGGAGGGATGGACTAACACTAGCTGCTGAACTAACACTGGCTGCTTAAATGAAGGGTTGAACTAACACTGGCTGCTTAACTGGAGGGTTGAACTAACACTGGCTTCTAAACTTGAGGGCTGACCTAGCAGTGGCTGCTGAACAGTAGGGCTGACTTAACAGTGGCTGCTGAACTAACAGTGGCTGCTTAACTGGAGGGTTGAACTAACACTGGCTGCTAAACTCGAGGGCTAACTTTAGATTGGCAGCTGAAATGTAGGGCTGACCTAACACAAGCTGCTCATCTGACTTAAAGGGTAACTGGTCTCCATACAAATTTACTGCATACCAGGTTAGTCCTATGTCCATCAGTTTTCTAAATATTGTGGCTTTAGGATGTGATTTACCTATCTATAATTTGAGGGGTGACAATGGTCTTTAAAGGAATAGTTTACTTGAAAAGTGAACTATTCCTTTAATGTATTAATTGAAGCCTGGGAGGTTAAGGAGCTATTACTTACCTTCGCCCCTGACTCCTGCTCAATTGATTTAAGAACGGGAGGTAAGGCATAGCTCCTGGGCTTCAATCAATGCGTTAAAGGAATAGTTCACTATTCAAATGAACTACTCCTTTAAAAATCAGTGTTCAGTATCCATCTGTATGTTATCATCTTTACCCAAACACCCTTGAAATACTGCAGTCTATGGAACAGGATAATAGGCTTTGGAATAATCCTCCAGAGGTTAAAGGAATATGTAAGGACAATATTTCAGAAAATGCAGATTGTAAAAGGAATTTTATTTCTTAGCCTAGTAGAAAAAAAAACGGCCTTTTCATAATCCTTAGACAAAAGAAGGGGCTGTATTCAGAGAAATAAAATGCAAGTTTAATGGCAAGCTATTATTATGAAGGTTTGTTTTCCCAATACCTGAAGTAGAAGAATGCAGTATTTCAAGGGGGTTTGGGCAAAAGTGATAACATACAGATGGGTACATTTTCAACCGTTTAACTTATATATAGGTAAATCAAACCCACAATATTTGAAAAGCTAACTGACATAAAACTAACCTGTTATGCAGTAAATCAATCTCCTCTTGCCTCTGTCTCTCAAAATATTTCCACCTCCTCTCCAAGCTTCTTTTACAAGATTGCACATGCTCAGAGGATATAGCTAAGGGAATAGCATTCATTCATTGGCTGTCACTACCATAATTGGCAGCTGATAACCAGAAGTACTAGGAAGCAGAAAGAGGAGTAACAAAACACCAGGCAGCATTTTAATTTAGTTTTACATGTATCAGATTTCTAACCATTGTAGTTCTTGGGTTTGTGGAGTGATTTACATATATGCAACTAGAAGTTGTACCCGGCGTTGCCCGTATACACATGTGGGTATAGTATTTGTTACGCGCAGGTGCGTCACGTGTTTGGCTTAGATGGAAGAGACGGGAAAAGGAAGTGCACAGTTGGTAATGTATGTCATGTATTTATTAGTTATGCATTGAGGATGTGATATTTATAGCAAAACTTTATATACAACATTATCAGTTTTTCCACTTGGAGTGTAAATATATAAATGTTGTGGTGAACCTACTACATGGAATTGGCCGTGGGGAAAACATGTTGATTGCAACTGAATACTGCAGCACTTGATTAACTGACGGGCGTCACGCTGTTGTTGTGTCTCTGAAGCATGGGGTGTGCAGGCTCTTTGTCTAAAGCTGGGCTTTATTCTGTTGCACTGTCTGTGAACTTTGTGTGTTTTTATTAAGCATGCTTTATTTTTTTGCACAATAGATAGCAGTATGCCACTTTGTTTGCACTTTAACACTTTGAAAGTGTCATGATGTCTTTGTTATTTTAGTTGTAACTGTCTGTGAAGTGTGTGACATGTGGGGAGTGTGTGTCTGGTGCTTAAGTGCAGGTAATGCAGGTAATTCCCATGTAGTCCATACCCCCCAACCATCCTGGTTTGAGTAGGTGGATGGGGGCGTGTCTGCGGTTTGTGGGGGCAAGGCATTCTATGGTGTGGAGAGTCTTGGGGCATGTCTGTGATGTTGTGGTGTCCAGGAGGCATGGACGTGACATTTAGTGTCGTGGTTTCGATGATTGAGGGCATGGCCACGCTGTTTGAAAGCATGGATGTGGATGTGCCATTTGAGGGCATGGGTGTCAAGTTTGGAGGTGTGGGTGTGGTGTTTAGGGGAGTGCCTGTGATGTTTTGGGGAATGGGCATGAGGTTTGTGGATGTGACATTTTGATGTGTAACCAAAAAAATAAAGGACCCAAAAGGGGCCCCCAAGTACAATATATGGGGCACACTCACTGTTTAACTGCAAAATTTATAAATTTATTCATACACCATACACAATACACCGTGCAAAATACATTGTATAATCATAAGATATAAACATTAAAAACCAACAGGTAAAAAATCAGTGATCCGGAATCCCCCTCTCTACCATCCCCCTTTCATGCAGAGTCCAAGTGTCTAGGATCTATATAAACAAAAGTACATGCTGGGCTGAAAAACCCCCTTAAAATGATGTGAGTGCTGATATACTCACGTCCCCCGGGTTTACGGCCGTACAGAACGGGACTTCCACTCTGCCCAGAGCTCTCAGTCTGCCTTTCTTGCCTCCAGCGTCACATGTTCTTTCCACCCGCTCACTGGGCAGGGTGGAAGTCCCGTTCTAAGGTAAGTTAGTTTCTGGTCCGAATTGAAAGTGCCATGATGTCTTTGTTCTTTTAGTTGTAACTAGCTGTGAAGTGTGTGACATGTGGGCAGTGTGTATCTGTTTCTTAAGTCCAGGTAATGCAGGTAATTCCTGTGTACCATACCCCCCTCCCATGGAATAGGTAGATGGGGCATGTCTGCGATGTTGCGGTGGGTGGGGGCACGGCATTCTAGGGTGTGGACAGTCTGGGTCATGTGATGTTGTAGTGTCCAGGAGGCTTGGACGTGACATTTAGTGGTCACAATATTTGGGGGCATGGCCATGCTGTTTCAAAGCGTGGGCGTGGCTGTGCCATTTAGGGGCATGGGTGGGGTGTTTGGGGGTGTGCCTGTGATGTTTGGGGGCATGGACAGAATGTTTGTGTATGTGGGTGTGATTCGGGAACAGACCTGGGATGTTTGGGGGTGTGACCATGATGTATGGGGGCGGACCATAATGTTTTGGGTTTTTGGGGGGAGTGACCACAATATCTAGTAGCGTGGTCACAACATTTGGGGTCATGGTTGCAATTCAAGGCAGTTATCTTTGGGGGCGTGGCCTTGATGGTTGGGGTATGAGCCTGACCGTGATGTTTGGGAGCGTGGCCGTGACAGCAATATCTGGGGGCTCGGTCACATTCCAGGAGGATCTGCTTTAAAATTCTTAGCATGACAATAACCACAAATGTGGTTCATATCACCAAAAGTAACATAGTCTTTCCAGGGTTAATATTTAAAACCTTCCAGGAGCAAATTGTGATGTCTTACAGACCGTAAGGACATGGCCACACTGCGCCGCGATTGCGTGTGCATTTCCCATGCGTTTGTGCATGCGATTTCTCCTTTTGAGATACAAAATCGCATGCGTTTGCGTATCGCGTGTGTTGCCGCGATTGCAATGTTAGCAAAAATCGCATGCGCAAACGCAAAAAAAAATTTCGCTAGTGTGGCCTAGCCCTAAGGGAAATGCCTGGTTCCCTCTGTTATGGAAGCTGTTGTTCAGTTAGCCACGGAAATAAGCACAGCTAGTTGGAGGGGCACATGACCTGGTGGCACTACGAGAGGAAATTGGGATTGGTAGTTGTAAGGGGGTGTGTCAGGAAGTTAGGTTCTTTAGGGGGGGAGAAAGAGCGCCAAAAACAACTTTGATTGGTTAAACCCGCCCTCCCCTTCACATTTATTCCCATCTTGCTCATATTATATAATATAAGGAAAATGATATACAGTATATACTCGAGCATAAGCCAAGTTTTTCAGGCTGAAAAATCAGCCTGAAAACTTGGACTCGGTTTATACTCGAGTCAACAGCTTACCTGAGCATTCCGGCAGCAGCATGATCTTTCTCTGTACTGGCGCGCCGGCCTGACGTCCCTGCCCGGCGCCGGGCAGTGAGATCAGCCAGCGCGCCAGTAAAGGAATGAGCGCGCGGCTGCCGGAATGCTAAGGATAACGTACCTTCAATGCTGCCAGGAAGCCCTTGGATGGAGGAAGCCCTTGGATGGAGGAGAGCCCACAGGGAGAAGAGACCACAGGTACAAACTGAACTGGGTGGGAGGGTGAGGGGGGCATTCAAGATGTTTGGGAACTACAACTCCAAGCTAATAAAGCATGCTGGGAGTTGTAGTTTCCAAACATCTTGAATGCCAAGTGAGGGTGGCATTCAAGATGTTTGGAAACTACAACTCGGTTTATACTCGGGTCGGTTTATACTCGAGTATATATGGGTAGGTAAATGATAGGATTTATATATTTAATAAAGTCAGTTTTGGGGGTAGATGGATTGGTTGAATTATATATTGATTAATCAGTACGGCGGATATGTGGGCTGGTCTAATCCCAAAGTGGGGTAGCCGGCATTTATGGTGATCATCAGCTAGGAAACTGCAGCTGATGACCTGGGTGTTTTTTCTCATGGGTATGGTTATACATGTTTATGCACTTGCACTTATCCCCCTGTTTGTATACTCTGTATTTTATGATGTACAGTGCTGCATACCCAAGTGGCGCTATATAAATAAAATTATACATACATACATGTTTGACCCAGAAAAGGGACAGTTCAGTGGAAATTATCAATATTTGTTATATTGTTAGTTTGTGTAATGCCTTCTTAGTTACCGTATATACTCGAGTATAAACTGAGTTTTTCAGGCTGAAAAATCAGCGTCAGCCGGCGCGCCAGTAAAGGAATGAGCGCGCGGCTGCCAGAATTCTAAGGATACCGTACCTTCAATGCTGCCAGGAAGCCCTTGGATGGAGGAAGCCCTTGGATGGAGGAAGCCCACAGGGAGAAGAGACCACAGGTACAAACTGAACTGGGTGGGAGGGTGGGGGGCATTCAAGATGTTTGGGAACTCAACTCCCAGCATGCTTTATTAGCTGGAGTTGTAGTTTCCAAACATCTTGAATGCCAAGTGAGGTGGTGCATTCAAGTGTTTGGAAACTACAACTCCCAGCTAATAAAGCATGCTGGGAGTTGTAGTTTCCAAACATCTTGAATGCCACCCACTTGGCTTCAAGATGTTTGGAAACTACAACTCCCAGCTAATAAAGCATGCTGGGAGTTGTAGTTTCCAAACATCTTGAATGCCAAGTGATGGTGGCATTCAAGATGTTTGGAAACTACAACTCCCAGCATGCTTTATTAGCTGGGAGTTGTAGTTTCCAAACATCTTGAATGCCAAGTTTCTACCCTCGGTTTATACTCGAGTCAACAACTTTTATTAGGATTTTTAGCTGAAATTGGGTACCTCGGTTTATACTCGGGTCGGTTTATACTCGAGTATATGCGGTATTCTACATTTTCTCTCCCATTTTGCTGTTCCCTGCTGTTGACATTAGTAAGCTAATCCTTCCGGGATGTACCACATCCTTGGAATGTTCCTAACAGTTATTTCTACTGATTGGCTGTTGGATGGGTCAAAGATGCTCAGATCTCTACTGAGCAAATGAATCAACCCAGGCGCTGGGTCAAGGGCAACACCATAACTGTCTCTACTAGGGGTCCTGCAAACAGGAAGTCAGTATTTCGGTTGCAGTTATTTATACACAGACAAAATGCTGAATGGGCAGAAAAAAAGGGCATGTCCACCCCCAAAACTAAAATTTAACCCCTTACTGGCCACATCAAGTAGTTTAAAACAATCCTTACCTTACATTCCTGCTCAAAATAATTCCCCTGCTGTGCCCCTCCAAAGTCCAGGAAACTGCTGTGTAGGAGCAGTGTGTGACTCATGCTGTGCCCGAGACTTCCTCAACCTCATCAAGGTTGAGGCATGCTCAGTGCAGCCCTCCCTGCCTCTCAGCCAATCACGGACGCGGCTGCCGGTCCCGCCCCCTGCTTTCAATTCCATGCAAGCAGAGGGCCTGAACACTGCAGCAGGGGAGAGGGCAGGTAAGTAAGAATCGGGGGACTTTCTAACAATTATATTAATGCGGTTGGAGCTGGGGGAGCATGCCCTACCACATATCAAAAGTTAAATTTTGGGGTGGACATGCCCTTTAAGGTCATTGGGATGAAAAATTACTGCTCTTTTTTCTGAAAAGCATATGTATTTGCACTGAACTTCCCCTTTAACAGCCAATTAGTAGAGATTACTGTTAGAAACATTCCATGGAAGTATGCATTCTGGGAAGAAAAAGGATCTTTTACAACCTGAAATGGCAGCTCACTAGTGTCATCAGCAGGGAACAGCAAAGGATATAAATGTAACTGTTTTTCCAAATGGAAGAGAATATGCAGAATAATTAGGTATGCATGATATAACCTAAGAATTTTAAAAGTAAAGATTTTTCCACTGAACCTCCCCTTTAAGGGATTTAGAAGAAGACTGAGGGCTGGGCCACACTAGTGTGTTTTTCGCGCGATTGAGCCCGCGATTTTCGATAAATCAGAGATTCCATTTCACAAATTCCATTTCCATTGCGCATGCGGTCGCGTTTTGCAACCATTTTTCTCATATTTTCTCTTTGTAAATAGCGAAAACACATGCTCAAACACGAAAAAATGCGCGTGAACGCTCACGTTTTTGTGCATTGTAGTGTGGCCTTGACCTTAGATTGGCAAAGTTTAGATGCAGTGCCATGTTTTAAAAACTTATTTAGAAAGGATGGGGTCCTAATGATTATCTGATTTTCTATTTGAGAGCTGAAAGAAAGACAAAAATAAGTGGATGAAGAAGTCATTAGGGAATACTACAAAGTTGCTTTCAGAGAGGGGCCCCACATCTTACAGGCTCATTCAACTTTGTTCATCTCTTTATCATGGTTACTTGCTGCAAGTGCTTTAACTTGATGAGATTTGTAGGGCTGCTACTTTGTTCTTTGCTTAAATTATCAATAGGCATTACCATCTTGATGTTATTGCTCATGAGTTATACGTGTTGGTTCCTTGGATTTAATTAAAGTTAATTTATCACCATATCCATAACAGGAAAAACAAAACAAAATGTGTGTTGTACATGCCAGAGTTTTCTTTTTCTGTGCTAAATCATAGCAGTGGGAAATTTCTCAGCATCTTCTATATTTTTGGAGTACTAAGGCAGTACTGTAGTAGGGGTAGAGTGGTCTTAAATAGCTTTGGGAGGCATAGCCAAAGCAGGAATAATACCGTATATACTCGAGTATAAACCGACCAGAGTATAAACCGAGGTACCCAATTTCACCTAAAAAATCTAATAAAAGTTGTTGACTCGAGTATAAACCGAGGGTAGAAACTTGGCATTCAAGATGTTTGGAAACTACAACTCCCAGCTAATAAAGCATGCTGGGAGTTGTAGTTTCCAAACATCTTGAATGCCACCCTCACCCTCCCACCCAGTTCAGTTTGTACCTGTACCTGCTCTCTTCATCCAGGAGCTGTGGGCTCTCCTAAATCCAAGGGCTTCCTGGGACTGTGTGCTGGCATTGAAGGTAAGGTCCTCTCCATTCCGGCAGCAGCGTCCTCTCCATTCCGGCAGCCGCACGATCATTCCATGTACACCGGCTGACGTCACTAATTGGCGCCAGGCTTGGCGCCGGGCAGTGACGTCGGCCGGCGCGCCAGTACATGGAATGATCGTGCGGCTGCCGGAATGGAGAGGACGCTGATCTTCAATGGTGAGTGACTCGACTATAAACCGAGTCCGAGTTTTCAGGCTGGTTTTACAGCCTGAAAAACTCGGTTTATACTCGAGTATATACGGTAACTCTTGTATTTTACGCTAAGGAGCTTCAATGCAGGAAAGGAAAATTCCTAAAAGTATGCTGCACATTTTCATGTTTGTGTTTTCAGGATGATCAACTTAAAGGATTTTACTTTTCTGTTCACTGGTAAAAAAAATCACTTTCCTATTATTTCTTAATAATATTATGCACCTGTTTTGTTTTGTTTTTTGGCTCCCCATGTGGGGTCATGTATAGTGTTCTAGTATATTCGCCATTGGATCTGTTTCATATACAATAATAACATTTATCCATAATAATTGCTCCCCTTTGTCAAAATGAACCATAAAAATGAAACCCATCCATCAAATTCCACCTCGAAATCTTGGATTTTGGAGAAAACCAGCAAAATTTTGTTGTCAAAACAGGTAACAGTTTTGGGAAAAAATAACAACCTGTCTCTCATACAGATAACTCATAGTAAGATGACTATAAGTAGGTATGTTAACAAAATCAATTACCTTGCTTTCCGTCTTGCTTTTCTTAGGTACATCTGTTTGTGGTGAAATGGTGACTTTATCTTCCTGCTATCTGTACATTTTTATTCACCTATAATACTGGTTGAAAATAGGAATTTTATTACATACTGGTAACAAACTGGCAATTGCATCACATACTGGTAGCAAACTGGCAATGTCATCACATACTGGTAGCAAACTGCAATTTCATTACATACTGGTAGCAAACTGGAAATTACATTACATACTGGTATCCATTGGAATTTCATTATATACTGGTAGCCATGGGAATTTTATTACATACTGGTAGCAAACTGGCAATTTCATCACATACTGGTAGCAAACTGGCAATTTCATCATATACTGGTAGCCAACTGGCAATTTCATCACATAATGGGGTAGGCTATTACTAACCCTATGTGCAGTATAATCCACTCACTATAACAGGGCAGACAGTGGCAGCATTTAGTAA
Organism: Hymenochirus boettgeri; assembly: GCA_019447015.1. NCBI lineage: Eukaryota > Metazoa > Chordata > Amphibia > Anura > Pipidae > Hymenochirus > Hymenochirus boettgeri. Next base: position 145,097,072 of record CM033472.1, read on the forward strand.
TGTGCACTCACTATTGCAGACAGGCACTATTTAATATTTGACATTGTATGCAGAGTATAATAACCAGCTCCTTACCAGATTATGTGCAGGCTGTAGAAGTGCATGTCTGCCCTAGTGAGTGCAGTGCACATTACAAAATGCTGCCACTGCCTTTTCTAATATAGTGAGTGGATTGCACTGCACATGGTTTGGCCATTCCTTTACTGTGCCAAATGGGCGTTCCACATTAGCACATAATCCCACCATAGGCAGAGGATGCCGTCCAAATCAGTGCTTCACACCTGCCAAACCTAGGTATAAAAACTAGGTATAAGCGTGATAATCCTTCACCTGCTAAGTATCTTAACAAAAATAATACGGTCTACCACTTAGCCTGTCTTTTTGATTTTGGCCCCTTATGTGTTTAAACATTTATATTTAGGCACATTTTATGTAATCCCATCATATTTGGGCATATAGGTGTTTTCCCTATATACTAGGTTTATTCAAGTGCATCTTCTTTATACTGTTATGAACACTACACATATAGACACTCACACAAAATGTTTATATTGGACCCTTTCCATTGGGAGAGAGAGGACATAGTGATGTAATTCGACACTTTGCAGGATCATTTGTGGTCCAAAACATGTAGCAAATAAAACTTCCTTGTTTTTAATAATGCATTTCCCAGTTTCCATCAATTAATTAATGTATGATTTGTTAGCACCGATCAGTGGTTCAGTGGTAAGCTCAGTGGTTAGCACTGATGCCTTGCAGCATTGAAGTCATGAGTTCGATTCCACCCTTGGACACATCTGCAAGGAGCTTGTGTGTTCTCCACGTGCTTGCGTAGGTTTCCTCCGGGCACTCCAGTTTCCCCCATACTGATAGGTTGTATGTGTTAAATAAATGTGCTTAGATTGTAAGCAGGGTAAATAAAAAATGGATACATGTAATTGTAAAGCGCTACGGAACATGGTGTTGCTATATAAATCCACAATAATAATAAAGCAGTAATAAATAAACTACACAAAATGGAGCAAACCAAAATAAAGAAATGGAATTCTGCCACTGGTAAGCACACTGCTTCCTGTGTAACTTAGCACACTGATCTGCTCTATTTTCAACTTCAATCCACCAATATGTACTTTTTATTTTTCACTGGTCTAATAGGCCTATAGCCTATGGCAGAGATTCCATTGGTCTAAAGGGGACATGTGACCATTTTTTAAACAGACGAAAAAGGGCTGTTATTAGTTGGTGACAATCTTGGTAAGGAGAAAAGTAAAATGTAATAATAGATGATAAGAGGATATGTTTAACTTTCCTTATTCTTAAATTGTTATACATATTGTATCATTTGATGAAATATGAAATCAATTTTTTATGCATTTAGTCATTGCCTAGGGTATGTGATTGGCATACCGGTAATATCTTTAACAGAGTCTTTTTTTAGTATACTGTTTAGAGGACATTGTGTTATTTCTGTGAGTTTTATTATACAGAAGGGCTACATTTGGTGCCTAAACTCTAGCATGTTATTAGACAGCTGTTAAGGGCTAGGCCACACTAGTGCGTTTCTCACCTGCTTCTGATCACGATTTGCAATCTAATCAAATACCTTACATTTAAGCGCACTGGAGGGCCTGTGCTATCCCTATGGGATGGTGCTGGAGCAATATGCAAAAAGCAATAATATGAATAAAGAGTGTGGGGAAATAGAACTCCCCCTCCAGGTGCCCTAATAAATATCACTCACACATTTTATTTCCACAGACCTATATGATAAAAACTCTATAATACACAAGACAACAGAGAAAATACTCTTTATGGAATAACAATAAAACCATCCAGAGTGTGATGGGAAGTCCAAAACCCCACAGAGATCTGATAATGGCTCCTCACATTGGGGGAGTAAAACCATAGTGCAGATGGAAAAGAGAGATGTCAGAGGAAGCAGTCCATCCTTTAAATAAAAAATTATATATAGGTAAATCTCCTCCCAAACCCAAACTGGCAATAGTTAGAAAGCTGAAAGTTATAGGACTGACCTAAAATTCCGCACAATATACAGATAGCAACTGCATATCATGGATATGACAGTTGACATTACAACGAATGACTAAATGCTATAAGCTCATAAAGCTTGGAGAGTAGACAGGCGATTTTTTGGAGGCAGATGGAAGGGGGAGAAGAACATTTTGCTGCATAACAGGTTGGTCCTACATCTGTCAGATTTTTAACTATTGCAGTTTTGAAGTCTGAGGGGTTCATTAACCTATGTACAATTTTTCATAAGGGGTGGAATTGCCCTTTAATGTTTTATGCATTGGCTGTTTCTGGAGAAAACACGCTGTGCTCCAAATCAAATTAATCAAAAGACAGGAAATAACAGAAGGTTTTACCTGTACAGTTTCTGGGAATATAAACATGTACTAAACAAATATTTGCTTAATAGCATCATAAATACGAACCACACCTATCGCTTCTGAGTGTACAGAACATAGATTAACCCCCCCCCCCACTAGGTCCTCACCGCTGGGCCTTACCTTATTACCGGTGGTGTAACTAGGAATTACTGCCCCCTCCCAGCAAAATAATGATGGGGCCCCTATCTGTGAATATGGGGCCCCCAGACCCCCCTGTATTTGCCCCCCCCGCTCACCTGGTAGTTATGCCCTTGCTAACTACTTAGAATAAGCAAGAATTTGGATACAAATTGTGTTCCTCTATCGGATACAATTTCGATGGGTAGCCCATGCAGGCGAAAAATATGAGAAACAAATAAATGAGCAAGTTCCAAGGCAGAGGGCAATTTGAGTAAAGGAACAAAATGTGCCATCTTGCTAAAACGGTCAATAGTTACCCATATTACTGTATAATACTTTGAAGGAGGTAAATCCACTATAAAATCCATGGAAAGATGCGTCCAAGGACGAGACGGAATGGGTAGAGGTTGAAGATGTCCACAGGGAAGATTACAAGGAGACTTGGACATGGCACAAGTGGAACAAGAGGCTACAAAATCTTTGACGTCTTTTATTAATTCTGGCCACCAGACAGAATGGGACAGGAGGGAAATAGTTTTTTGAACTCCGGGATGACCAGCTTGTCTAGAGCAGTGAGTGAGCGAGAGAGAGTAGAGGCTTACGTAAGGCTGAAGGAATAAAGACTTTGTTGACTGGAGTAGAAGAAGGGCACGAGTCCTGAGCAGATTGGATTTTTGCAGACTGCAGAGGAAATATGGGTGCCAGAATTTTGGTTCCAGGGATAATAGGACCTTTATCAGGAGTAGAGAGTCCTTGAGAACAGAAAAATCTAGATAAAACTTCTGCTTTTTAATTCTTTGTTCCAGGGTGGAAGTCTCTTGGCTGAATGAATATACTCCAAATTTTTATGGTCAGTGAAGATAGCTATTGGTTGAATAGAGCCTTCCAAAAGATGACGCCACTCTTCAAGAGCAAGTTTAATAGCTAAAAGTTCACGATTGCTAATATCGTAGTTTTGTTCACAAGGAGAAATCTCTTAGAAAAAAATGCACACGGGTGAAGTTTTTCTTTTAACCCATGTCTCTGGGAAAGAACCGCTCCAGCCCCAATGTCAGAGGCGTCAACCTCGATGAAAAAAGGTAATTGAGGATCCGGGTAGACCAAATCGGGCAGAGGCAAATGCATTTTTAATTTTTTCGAAGGCTTTCAGAGCTTCCTTTGGGTTTCCCCCCTTTACGGATGAGATTCAAGATTGGAGAAAAGACAGAAGAAAAGTTCTTGATAAATTGTCTATAGTAATTAGCAAAACCAATGAAACGTTGAATGGCTTTAGTGGAGGAAGGAAGGGACCATTCAAGAATGGCAGAGACTTTAGAGGAATCCATTTCTAAACCTTGGGCAGAGATGATATATCTTAGAAATAGGACTTTAGAAACTTCAAAGAGGCATTGCTCCAGTTTAGCATACAGATGATTAAGTCGTAGTCTGGAAAGAACTTGACAAAGATGAATACGATGAGTGGGTAAGTCTTGTGAAAAAATGTAAATATCATCCAGGTAGACAACTAGGGAGTTGCCCAACAAGTCTATGAATATGTCGTTGACAAATTCATGGAATACTGCCGCGGCGCAAATGCATGGTGACGTCACCGCGCTGTTCGCGTCACCGGTCCAGGAGCACGCTCTAGCAGACTGACGTTGGGCCGGGAGAGCAGGTAAGTTCCTTACAGTTACATGTCAGAATTCTCCCCTGGCAATCTGGATCTTCACCTAGCTTGTGCAATCCTGTTAACATCCTTATAGAAATATCACATTTGCTCAAAGGCTACCATGGAAATTACCCTTTTAAAAGAGACACCTCAGATCAGACGAAGTCCAAATGCAGCAGGAAACTAGATCAGTCTAGTAGTGTTTGGATCTGGGCAGAACACATCATTATTTAGGGGTGGCACTGGCAAACACTGGTGTATCATTAGTGCTGACTTATTCTAATGTTAAGCAAGCCTGACTGCACCATCTCCCGGTTTGTGTATTCCGACAGATTTTATAGAGATTGTTATTAATGGTTCACATTTGTAACTCTCTGGGCAATAATTGTGAAACAAATTAATATCCTACTATCTACATTACACAAACAGTTCTTAATAGAAAAATATATGCATAAAATTGTGTAAACATGTGTTGTGATTTCCAGCTTTGAGAAAGATAAAGCAACTGCAAGAGTTATTTGCCCATTTTGCGGAAAAGGCTTTCATATTGAAACAACTATATTCCTGGTATACTAATATTCCCAGCAAGCAAAATCTAGTTTATTTGCAAATTACCTCCCATCTTTCTTGTCTCGTCCAGAGTGGCCCCTGGTATTGGTGGTATTTGTCCTGCTTTTCCATAATGGGATCTTCATTACAGAACAGGTTTGAGCAGAATGTGTGTAGCTAAAAGAAGGACTGGGAAGAGTCATTCATAAGTAGGCTTCACCCAAGCACTGTCTGTAAATCACCCAGCATTAGGAGATATGCAGTTTGTTTTCTCAGTTATATGCCTTTTAGATGCTGTCCAATGTGTGAAGGCACATGTGGTATTTTGTTCCCTGAACCTAGTGGCAATTAAACACCAATAAATGTTTCCAATCCCCAGTTATAATTGGACACATTCATTTAATACAACAAAAGCGCCCTTGATTTTCTTTGACATTATTTGGTTTATAATCAGAAGCTCAGTTGAAGATGTTTAGCTAACTGCACTAAAAGCAACGACTGGGCTGTTTCCGCTGTGATTCCGAATATGGCCTGCCTTTGCACTCGGCCTGTCATACACCACCTATATCTTTCCATAAACCTGCTCATTTAAATGGTCCTGTGCATCACAAAATAAGTTTAAATGAAGTTGTGGGTTAGGTACTTATGGTATAGCTCATTACCTTTACAGACTGTGCACACAACATGCTATGTGTACAGGAAGGATGAAATGATAATTTGGGAGTGCTTGTTTATGCTATATTGCAGCCATGATATTCTGTTCAAAAGTTTTATGTAGGTGAGAAAAATTGTTGTTAAGTTGAGTAAAAATGCTTTCAAAAATATAAATTGTAATTGTTAGGCTTACAAATTTTTAAAATGAGCCAACAGAGAAAAATCAAATCAATATATGGTGTGACTACATTTTACCCTTACAGAAACATCAATTCTTAAGGTACACTTGAACATAGTCAGAGATTTTGCAGAATTTAGTCAGATGTATGATTAATTAATAAATGAAAACAGGTGCTAATGAACATTTTCATGGTGTGTTGGAGGCTTAAAACTGGGTGAGGAACAGCCAAACTCTACTACCAAGGTGAGGTTGTGGTAGAGTTTTTCATGTCACAGGCAATTCACCATGGCAAGGCTGAGAACAGCAACAAGACACGAGGTAATTATACTACACGAGTAAGGTCTCTCTCAGGCAGATATTTTAAAGTAGACTATTATTTCAAGATTTGCTGTTTAAAGGGTATGTACACTGGAAAATTTGTTTTTTTTAAATTTCCCATTAGTAAAAACTATAATTCATCCCAAATATCATTGTACCCTTGTTTTGTTGACCTGCCCCCTATTTCATTAGATATCCAATCTGAAACAGCTTTGTTTTAGCATTCCTGTAAGAGGTTTTGCTGTAGCTGGAATGATTTGACAGTTGATGTGCTGTATGCAGTATTGACAGTTGGTATGTGGGAAAATAGTCATGTCAATGGTCAGAGCCTGAGCAAAACAAGTATTGTATTGAAGGCATGCAGCAACACACGCACCTCAGAGTAAGTGTTACTTACATGTATTTATTTATAGATTAAGATGACCCAAAGTCATTTTTTTCAGTATACATAAACTTTAAGCTCTTTTTGAGAAGCACAAGAAAACAAGAAAAAAGCCAGCGTTGAAGACCATAGTTGCAGTGGTCAGCCAAGAAAACTTTGATGATGGATGGAGATCAAAGACACATCTTCCTTACTTTTCTTTGAAATCTGAAGATGTACAGCAAAAGTCCAACAATAAGAGGTCTTTAGGGGAGAATTGCAGCCTTGCAATTGCATTTCTTTCTGTTAATATCTTACCATCTTTGTAACCTTACTAATTATTTTGGATCAATGATATATATATATATATATTGAATTTTTTCGGGTGCTCATAACGTATAATTATCTTTAGCAATTTTCATTATTATATATTTTTACTTTAAAAACATAATGATTAACTTAATGATTATAAAAAAAATCTATTAACACTTCTGTTGGTGAAAATATTCTTATTTTACAGCATTTTTACACACCTGCCTAAAACATTTGCACTTATCCCTTTAATACATAAAACACCCCCAAACATCACACTTCTGTTCAACCTCCTTCATCACCTAATGACATCACTTCCTCATGTAATAGTAGTAAAAACCCATTCTGTTATATGTGCAATATTAAGTAGTTAAAGTGTGTGTGTGACTTTGATCATTTTAATTTTGCTTTGATGACCACCCCATCATACAGAGTGTTTTGCAGAAATAGATTCAATGAAAGAAGAGTGAAGGAAGAAGAGGAATGTGGTTCAGTGACTTCTGTCCTTTTATCTTTTTTATCATCAATGTACTTCAGAGAGCTTTGTCTATGTTGAGGATTCCCAAAGCATACACTACTGAACAATAGTAAGTATATATTCAAGTTTGTCAGGTTTTTAACTAGAGTGTTTTGTGGGGTTTTTTTAAATTTAAATGGGTCTTGTTTATCTTAAAGTATGTGATACTGTGTTATCCCCTATAGCAATAAGCACACTTGCCTTATTCTCTCCCCTACAGAGAAGGACACATATATATTCATAGAAGGGAGTTTCCATGATATTCTGCTATGTTTTGTGTGTCATTACATAATAGATAAGGTAATATTGTACCATGCACCAATATAATACATCTTTGTTGAATCATGAAAATGACTTGCAAGATAGAGGTCTTACTGCTCTAATTCTGAAGTTACCAAGTGCAAGAGACCAGTGCCGCATCAATGCCATTCAACTTTAATTACTGGCCCCTGTGCTAGTGCTCTGCATAATCTATGCAATACCGCAAAATGTAAGGTTTGTAATTAAAAAAAATTTTTTGTCCGTAGTGAATGGATTCACTCTGAAAATGAAGATTGCAATGTAAGTAACAATATTTGTGCACCATTGTTTAAATCACCCTAAGAATGCTGCATCCAAATACCACTATTTTTAACTCTATATTTCACTAGAGAATTTAAAAGATTAATGGAAGGTGGCCTATGATCTAGTATGTCCCACACCATACCATAGAGTCCACCTGCATGTATACCAGGTAGTCAACAGTAAACATTAAAACAAATGTAGGCTCAATGAAAAAAATATTTAGGTCCCCTGGTGCCAGCTTTATGTATATAATGCCATACAGTATATAATTTGTACCAGGAAAACTTGTGATAGTGTTTGGTTCATTTATTAATGTTTATATAAAAAAAGCATTTTTTTACTTTGTTTTACATTTACATTGGAAGTGTTGGCATAATAACAGAATTATTCTGTTATTTGACTCCAAAAACAATGGGTTAAACCAAGGGGCATATTTATAAAGGATTGTCTTTTTCGCCAAATAATTAGCGCAGCACATCGCAGCGAAAATAGCGCCATTTGGGGATTCGTTTCGCCTTATTTATAAAAAAGCGAAAAAAACACACTTCGCGGCTGAAAAAGGCGAACGGGTGCGATAAAGAGCGAAAAGTATCGCAGCGAAAACTTAACGCATCTAAGAAGACTGCATTGCGAAAACCATTCGAAACCAGAAAAGCCCACTAGAAAATGATGTCAAGTTCAAAATGGCCACCTCACATTTACCAAGAAGTCAGCCATGTCTTATTTAGTCAATCTTCTTAGAATTTCTCAATTGGAATACAATTTTCTTTTGCACTGCACATTCGCCTTTCTAATGCGCGTTCGCTTTTCCAAGGCATATTCCATTATAATGCGCGGTCGCCTTTCTAATGTGTGTTCGCCTTTCTAATGTGCGTCCGCTTTTCCAAGGCATATTACATTCTAATGCGTGATCGCCTTTCTAATGTCGCTTTTCCAAGGCATATTACATTCTAATGCGCGATCGCCCTTCTAATGCGTGTTCGCTTTTTCAAGGCATATTACCCATTAGAATGCCTTTTCGCTCAAACAATGACTTTTCACCACCTTCAGGGTTGCACTTATCTTTCGCTCTTTTTAACGCAAAAACCACCTTTCGCTCTTTTATAAATCGCGTTATGCCTTTTCGCTCCCTTTTCGCTAAAATTACCATTGCGAAGTAAGGCGAAAAGGGTTTAGCGATAGCTCGCGGAAACGGTTTCGCCATTCGTTAACGCTACCTTTATAAATAGCGTTAACTGTCTTTTTGGCGAAAACCCATGCGAAAAGCGAATGCGAAAACATTTCGCTACTTTTCGCTCTTTTATAAATATGCCCCCAAGACTTGGGATTCCTAGCCCACTATAACTGTTGATATATTTGTACGTAGAACAATATGTGGATGGTATACAATATGTGCATATTCCCTGTGTCTGCTTTTCTCTCATCCAGCATCCCCCCCTCACTATTCCCCTACCCCCCCTGCTACCTCTCTCCTTTCCGTTTGGTTGCCCACCCTAGTACGGTGTTATCTCTCTATTTTATTACCCCTACTCATTCCTCAGTATATTCTGGACTTTTTGTTTTGGGGGGGGGGGGGTGTTATTATCTTGTTATCTTATGTAATTAGCTTTTTACTTTCTGTTAACCTTTGTTTCAATCAGTACTGCTCTGACCTAAGAAAGAGGGTTGATCCCTTGAAAGCTTGTCTACTAAAATAAATTGTTAGTCCATTAAAAGTATCACAGTACTTTTTACTACAAATATTGGACTAATACGGCAAAACTATCATTATTCTTTTAAAGAGGGTCTTGTTTTTTTCAAAGTTGATTCCACTATGGCAATACTGCCATTGATAACAATATTATTGTATATGATTGGATATGTATCTCATTGGGATAAGTATGTGAATTAGTTCTTGCGGATTTATTTGGGGGTTTGACAGTTAAACAGAAGAAGAACAGTAAAGAAGTTAACAGTTAAGTAGAAATCCTATCTATTCAAAATGCACCTCAAGTCCAGTATTTATTAATTAAAGGACAACTATACTGTAAAAATTAACTTTTTAAAAATGAAAAGCACCTATGGCAAGGAGATAGGATTGATTATTCCCACCCCCCAATATTGTTTTGTTGAGGAGCTACAGCACATACAGTTTTCAACCGCCAGGTTATGGCCCTGGGCCATTCTATATTAAAGATAGTGCTGAAGCTCACAGGAAGACTGGCAGAAGCAGTTTTCTTTGTCATGCTGCTCCTCATAGAAATTATATTGGCAGGTAAAAAGCCCCAATCCCACCTCCCTGCCTCAGGTACTTTTTATTTTAACGGTTTTAAAAAAAAACTTTATATGCACTATATGCTATGTCATAAGTGCAGGGCTTATGACATAGCATATTTGCTTTATTTTATTGTTGTAGTAAATGTAACTCTTTATTTTTATCTAGATAACTGAGAAAACATTCAGAATGGAGAAAGGTAATTGCGCCATTAAAAACACCAGTTTTAACGATTTTTAACCTTCTAACCCTGTACAGCCTACCAGCATATCTCACATACTTAACATGCCAATTGCAAAAGTGTTATGAAGCAAATGATGCTGTTCGTTGCCATTGTAATTTTTCTCTTACACATCTGTCTGTTTCTCAAATTGTGCATCATTGTGTAGGCACTATCCAGTTTTAATTAGCATACCCTATCATTTCAACCTGTACTCTTTGGTATAAGATTTAAAGATTTACTATTCCTTTAATTTTTCTTTCTCTTTATGTACAGGTGATTTTATCAAAATAAAGTAAGTATTTTTTTCATTACTAAAAGTGTAAAGGATATAGAAGCTGACTACTACATATTTATGGAGCCTAGACAAAAGACAAGAAAAAAATCCTATCCCTTTGGGTCGCCATTTGACACCCTCAAATATGTACCTTTATGTGTACTTTCTGGAAAAAAAATACACAACATAATTCTTTAAAGGACATGTAAACTATACCAAATCATTTTCCAACTAATCACACAGTAATAAGGATTGATTACTACCAATCTTAAATCTACTTTTTTTTTCTTCTGTGACCCCTTTACTAGCACAGCCAGTCAGTAAAGAACTGTCAATTACCCAGCCCCTCCCCCTATCACACTACATGTAGAAACTATTCTATAAAAGTGACGTTTATTTCTCTGTCACTACATTGCTAGTGGATGTCAAGCACACACCTCAAAATCCTACAGCTAAAAAAACTCTTACTTGATTCAAGCAGTGGTTATGTACAGGCATCAAATTTTGCTCAGGCCGTTGGTATGAGGCTTTACAATATAAAGCACATATGCACAACACATAGTGGAGATTTACTCACCACCGCTTTGGCTCTAGGTAAATATCCTGCAGCAAATTTAAAGTGCAAGTCCAGCCCCAAAATGAAAACTTACATACAGGTAAATCACCCCCCAAAACCCTAAACGGTAATAGTTTGAAACCTGAAATATATAAGTCTAACCTGAAATCCTGCACAATGTCCTGTTTCCCCTGTTTCTGCTTCCTGGTTCTTCCAGTTAGCAACTGTCAGTTATGGATTTGACAGTTGACATCACAGCCAATGACTGATTCTTAATCCCCTGTTGGCCTCTTCTGAGCATGCCCAGGCTCAGTACAGACTCAGTACAGGTTTCTAAATTGCTCAGTTTCCATGAGGCATCCAGAAGCATAGCAGACATACAGTAATAAATTAATAGGACAAACTATGATATATCAACATATTTTAAAGAGGCCATTCTTTCAAAAGAAGTTCTTATGAGGGTGGAGTTGTCCTTTAATATCTGTTATGCGAGCTATTGGCTGGTGTCAAAAAGTCACTATAAATCCAGCGCAAAGCATATATATTCTTGTGCTGGCTGCCCTAGTGGCTTTTTTGAGTCAGTGCAATAAAGAAGTTAAAGGAATAGTTCCCTCAGAAAGTAAACTATTCCTTTTTTGTATTAAATAAAGAACAGGAGGTAAAGGAGCTATGTCTTACCTCCTGTTCTTCAATTAAAGGACATGTCCACCCCCAAAACTATAATTTCACCCACTACTGGCCCCACTCTGTAGTGTAATAAAATCCTTACCTTACATCCAAATGGCTGCCCTGCAATGTTCCCCCAAAGTCCAAAAAACTGTCCACCAGCAGCCTAGCAGAGTCCATATAGGACATATATGCCTCCTGTCTCCCCTCCGGGAGAATTTTGCTATGCGCACTGCAGCCCTCCCCCACTGCCTCTCCCTCCCTCTCCCACCCATTTTGGTTTCCCTCCCCCTAGCACAAAACCCATTTGTCATATTGTAGGGCTTCCTCCCACAGCTTCAACTGCATTATTATTATCTCCAGAAACTCACCCGATCTTTACTTACCTTCTCTCTTTCCTTCGCCATTCTGAACTACCGGCAGCCGCATCCGTGACTGGCTGCCTTTCAGCCAATCACAGACGTGGCTGCTGATCCGGCCCTCTGCTTGCAGTTTCATGCAATCAGAGGGCCGGGACAGTGTGGCGGAGGATATAGGGAAGGTAAGTAAAGATAGGGGGAGTTTCTGGAGATAATGCAGTTTGGGCTGGGGGAGGAAGCCCTACAATATATCAAAACATTTTTAAAAGGGTGGACATGCCCTTTAATCTAACAGGAGCCGGGAGTGAAGGTACAGAACTTAACCGCCAGCGAGATCCACCGATGGCTCCTTTGACAGGTCCCAAGTGTTTCCGGTTTTGTGTAACTAAAGCATATTATAAGTAAAGCTGAAAAAAGTCTAGATAAGTTAGGTTCATTTTCTAAGTGAACCTATCCTTTAAAGTCACGCTGAATGATTCAATATCGGTTAGCATAAATAAGCCCCATACAGTATATGTACAACCAATGTAAAGCTGTGTTAGGCATTAGATTTGTGGATTAAATCTAGACATTGGGAATCTGGTTTTGGGATGAAATTAAATGCAAACAAGAGACGTCATCACATAATTTCTGCCATCCCTTGTCAATTTCATTATGAAATTGAGATTTTAAGGGAAAATGTCAGGTTTTGATACAAAATATTACTTCATCGAAACATTTCCTGGGATTTTACAAGTAGCTGGCATGTTTGTCCTTCTTTAATGCTGATCATAATACAATAGACAATTTTACTAAAAACAAATAATTTCACAGATATTACCGTATATACTCGAGTATAAGCCGACTCGAGTATAAGCCGAGGCACCCATTTTTGACTAAAAAAATTAGAAAAGATGATTGACCCGAGTATAAGCCGAGGGTATACAGTAACCCTAATACCTTTCCACTGTAGATGTTTGGAAACTACAACTCCCAGCATGCTTGGTTGCTGGGAGTTGTAGTTTCCAACCACCTATAGTAGAAAGGTATTGGGGGTTACTGTATGGCATACTGTCCCCCACTCTAATACCTTTCCACTGTAGATGTTTGGAAACTACAACTCCCAGCATGCTTGGTTGCTGGGAGTTGTAGTTTCCAACCACCTATAGTAAAAAGGTAATGTGGGGTGTCTGCACTGGCATACTGTCCCCCCAGCCCTCCCCACAGTACCCCCAGCCCTCCCCCCAGTCCCCCCCCAGCTCACTTACCCGTACTGGTCTTCAGTCTCCTCTCTCTGCAATCCAGAGGCAGCGGAGTGCGGCCGGCAGTTCCCATTACTGCTTCGGCTGCGCGATGACATCATCCCGCCAGCGTGCGTGATTACGTCATCGCGCAACGCGAAGAACTACTGGGAAAATGCCGGCCGGACTCGCAGCTGCCTCTGGATTGCAGGTAAGTTGCTTGTGACTCGAGTATAAGCCGAGTCAAGGTTTTTAGGTTACTTTTTAAACCTAAAAACCTCGGCTTATACTTGAGTATATATGGTAGATAAGATTTCAATTAACCATTTGTTGAATTGCAGAAACAATATCAGCAATCAGTTAAAAAAAGAAGAGGTAGCGCAAGAAATTTCCTATGATGTCTCAATGACCTTAAAGGGTCTTCGAAAATGTATCTATTTTATGATGCGATGCTGGTCAAAAATGCTTCCACAAAAGTTAGTAATGCAGTTCATTTGTTGTGTTAAATAGTTTAAAAAAATTGTTAAAGGTATTGTACACTGAAAAAATTACTTTTAATCTATAAATGAGTACATGTAAACAGCATTGATGTGTTTGTGTTGCTGCATGATTTTAATCCAGTACTTGATTTGCACAAGCTCAGTCCCTCACTCCCCTAGCCCCTTACCAGTCTATCTGACTCTCTGTAAGGGCAAGCATGCTCAGTAATCCCTATGAGACAGCATTGGGAGAGGGAATTTCCCACCATTTACCAACTGTCACCATTCCAGCTACAGGCCCTACTATACCAAGCAGTGGAAGACACATTTCTATATGTTAATAGGTGTGATTCCCTTTTACTATTTCTATAGTGAAAATAGAAATGCATGCAATACGCATGAAAAAGGGTGATTGCATTTGTTGGGAAACTGATCACTTTGCAATGCAAACAGTGGGGCATGGAAACAGTGCCATGTTTTCAGGGTGTCCATGCGCAGGCCCTACTGCAATGCTGTGTCCACTTGTATCTGCTTTTATGTGTGTTTGTGCTTGTGTTTCTCAAGGGATAATGGGTTAAAATGCACTTTAAAAAAATTCATTTGTGTCTGCTTGTCGTTTGTATGCGCTTGTGTCTGCTTGCTCATAGACTTGTTCTAGGTTAGATTTTGACAGAAACAGAGGAAAAACGGTGGTCTGCTTTTCAAGGTTCTCATTCATCCAGTTCATGGTATATCTGTTGTATTCAGTTAGAGCAACTGGACTTAAAGTTTAGTTCTTGAAGATGTTTCGCTAGTCATCCGACTGTACAAGAATCTGTTGGCAATATAGGTAATCCAATTCAAAGTAATTTCTTATGCACACTGGAATTCCGTGGTTGCTGGCTACTACAGGAATCCCACTTCCAAGGGAAACATAGTCATATGTAAATAAGAGAGATGTAGACGCACTCCAAAAATAGGGTGATTGACTGATGTTAGTTGAATAAATCAGTCTACATACATCTCTCGTATTTACATATGGCAATATAGGTACCCTGGAAAGTCCCAATTAGCATATGACAGCCGGGTGTTAGGGACCTTCTGAATGCAAGGTGTGGATGCATTGAGGCTAAGGGGTGTTATTGAAACTGCCCAGGGTAAGGTGTCAAAACAGCATTGTACATGGCAGGCAGTTGGTACCAGTGGCAAAGGAACATGACTGGTTTAAGAGTTGTGTCAAGGAGGCCATTTATGTGACAATAAAGAAACCAAGCCTGAATAGAGGTAGGGGGGTTTAACATCAACTGTCTGCCATGTACAATGCTGTTTTGACACCTTAAACAATTATGAGTGTAAAGCACTTGCAGTAACCCATTAAACTCCCGAACAGGGAGGCACTATGTATAAGTGATATAAACATACAAATGTGGACAAAACTGGGTGATGTGAACCGGAAGAAAGAACAAGTACTTCCGAAACGCAAGTAGGTTGTTCTAAATGTCTGGAGGGCTGTTTTTTAAGGGGATTTTCGGTATACTTCAGATATGGCATAGATGGAATCTAAGTATATTCCGTTCTTTTTTCTTGCATGTACTCCCAACCTGGTGGTTGCGTGAAGGGCCCAAACTTGTACCTTAGTAGGCTATGTACTATTTTTGTTTTACCACTCCAGACACCTGAGTTACTCTGGGGATGTCCAGTTTTATCCAGATTTGTACGTTGATATCACTTATACATGTGCTTAGAATAGTCTTGTTGTTTTATATGTTGTAATAAAAGTTATATTTTATATTTTGTACCTTACATGGATATGTATACTTTATGAACAGATGGTTGGTTCTACATGGGATTATATTCCTTATCGGAAGCTAATATATGTCCCTGTGTATTCTGGGGGAGTGCCTCCCTGTTTGGGGGTTTAATGGGTTACTGCAGGTGCTTTACACTCATACTTGTTTAATTTTGATTAATCATTTACCCATAGCAACAGCACTTACAGTAAAATGGTGTTTAACTGGTTATAGGGTTATCGATATTCCATAATATCATATATCTATTAGTTGTTTTTACACCTTACCCTGGGCAGTTTCGATAACACCCCTTAGCCTCAATGCATCCTCAGCACCTGGCTGTGATATGCTAATTGGGACTTTCCAGGGTACATAATTGTCAACAGATTGTTGTACAAGTCATTCTGAATTGAGAAAGCCAGTCGGATGACAAGCGAAACTTCTTCAAGAGCCAGTTGATCATACTGAATGCAACAAATAAAAATGAAAAGCATTCAGTGGGGCCTACTTTCCACAATTTACATCATAAATAAAGGGTTGTATGTTTAAAGCATTGTTATCGGTAAGTAACATTCATTAATTAATGTCCGCAAGTTTTAGTTATTGACCGCATGGTGATAGATAATGTCTGCAGGGTTTAGTTATTGACTAGGGCATTATTTAACAATACTGACCATACTATTCCAATAATTGCAGTGTTAATAAACGAGCACATGGTGTGAAAATATAATCACAATCTAATAATCTACAAATACAGAACAGAATAATATTCTAGGTTGGGTTGATTGCAGATTAAACTGATTGCAAAATGTTGCAAACTCTAATTTTGTATTTGTTTTTCTAGTAGAGTCAAAAAAACAGCACCACTCTTCCATCAGATTTCTGACGGGATAATAGTAAATGTGGATGATGATGAATTCGTTTGGTAGCTGGTTTCTGGTTTTCAGGAAATATTTCCATAGAATGAAGGGAAGCTGCTAGTCACAAACCCATCTAGCAGGTAACTGGAATTTATCATTTAAATATGAAAATAAATGGGCTAATGTGATTTTGTAATAAATTGGCAAAAATTCCTAATTTTGACTGTTACGGTAGTTATGCCTTTATATACATTTTATTTGTTTCATGACCAACCTATACACATATAGAGAATCCATTAGATTAAAGAACAACTAACAGGGATATTCAATAAATTCTTATTGTTAAAAATGGTGCAAATTTTGCCCTAACAAATCAGATGCTTTTAAATGTTAAAGGGAATGTCCACCCTTTAAAAAAAAAATGATATATTGTAGGGCTTCCTCCCCCAGCCCAAACTGCATTATTATTATCTCCAGAAACTCCCCTGATCTTTACTTACCTTCCCTCTATCCTCCGTCGCACTGTCCCGGCCCTCTGCTTGCATGAAACAGCAAGCAGGGGGCCGGACCGGCACCTGCATCTGTGATTGACTGAGAGGCTGCCGGTAGTTCAGAATTGTGGAGGAAAGAGGCAGGTAAGTAAAGATCGGGGGAGTTTCTGTGGATAATAATAATGCGGTTGGGGCTGGGGGAGGAAGCCCTACAATATGATAAATGGGTTTTGTGCTAGGGGGAGGGAGACCAAAATGGTTGGGAGAGGGAGGGCTGCAGTGCGCATGGTAAAATTCTCCCGGAGGGGAGACAGGAGGCAGAGTCCTATATGGACTCTGCTAGGCTCCTGGTGGACAGTTCTTTGGGGGAACATTGCAGGGCAGCCATTTGGAGCAGGGATGTAAGGTAAGGATTTTTATGCACTACAGAGTGGGGCCAGAAGTGGGTGAAATTTTAGTTTTGGGGGTGGACATGCCCTTTAAATAAAATCTGATTGGCAAAATTAGTACCATTTTAACCTATAAGAACTTTTATTGAATCTCCCTGTAAGTGTGATATAGGCATTGAATTGTTGTAAAAAGAAATGAACACATGCATGAGGGATACTGTATCAGCTCTGAATTACAGCAGCTATTAAAATGTTTCTCTATGTGATATCGGTATAGGACCACCCCCTTAGAAATTACAGCAACCCATTGAATAAAGTGCAAGGCAGAGGATTGGGAGACAGATGCCTAGCCTAGCAGAAAGACATTGTGTCAACTGTTTCTAAAGGTTCGTACACATGTGTGATCGCAGGTGCTATTTCTGCTGATAATCGTGCCGTGTATGGGCACGTTTGGTCGGTGATCGTTGCCCGTCCGACTGGGTGGATCTTCGAACGAGTGGCCGTTTCCCATACAAGGCACAATTATCATCCGATTAATGTCCGAAACGCCCGTTCATACACATCGTGCATCATGGGTTGGCACCCGCAAACGCATGTCTGTACAAACCATAACTGTCTAAATCAGCTTAATTGAAACTATGGTTGTTTCCAATTGGTAAATTATGGTAATCTAATTAAAACAACATATCCCATTCTCTAAAGCTTCATACACATATGTGATCGCAATGCCGACCCACGACGCACATGTACATGTGAATGCATGTATCTTTTGGCCGATAATCATGCAGTGTATGCGCACTTTATCAGCTGAGACAGCTGTTTTTCTCCGGGGTGCGTTCGCCAGGTGGATACACATTCAGGGAGATTCAATAAAAGTTCTTATCGTTTAAAATGGTGCTAATTTTGCCCCAACCAATTAGATTCTATTTAACATTTGAAAGGTAACATCTGATTGGTTGGGGCAAAATTAGCACCATTTTTAACGATAAGAACTTTTATTGAATAACCCTGATTGTGCGTCACAGGTCAGCACTGTACCCAATGGATAATGTACACAACCATTATCATCAGATTAGCTAATTAGTAACAAAATACTATGAATACTGGGTGTTAGCCATTTTGCGGCTATTAAACAATTTGTTATATGAAATACATGGAAAATTTTGGTTTTTGGTAGTATGGGTATATATTAAAGCCCTGAAATGAAAACTTACATACAGGTAAATCACCCACCAAAACCCTAAACGGTAATAGTTTGAAATCTGAAATATATAGGTCTAACCCGAAATCCTGCACAATGTCCTGTTTCCCTGTTTCTGCTTCCTGGTTCTTCCAGTTAGCAACGGTCAGTTATGGATTTAACAGTTGACATCACAGCCAATGATTGAATGTTAATCCCCTATCTGCCTCTTCTGAGCATGCGCAGGCTCAGCACAGGTTTCTAAATTGCTCAGTTTCTACGAGGCAACCAGAAGCATAGCAGGCATACAGTAATGAATTCATAGGACAAACTATGATTTATCAACACATTTTAAAGAGGCCATTCTTTCTAAAAGATGTTATTATGAGGGTGAAGTTGTCCTTTAAGATCTATGAATAGAAATTTTAACTGTGGAGAAAGATTTAAATGTAGGTGAGAGAGATTAGATAAAAGGCCCCTAGGGGCATTCAAGCATATGCCAAACATTTATTTTTAGGGTGGACATGCCCTTTAACTTAACAGGGCAATCAGGTGCAGGGGTGTACTACGTATCAGGGCCATTGCCAGAGGGGCTCTGATTTTATACCCTTACTCCCACAGATAAAAGGCACCACCCTAGCAGCCAATATACTCAACAAAAGGGGCCAAAGTCAAAGGGACCTAGTTGCCTAGCCCTAAGTCAGCCTCTAGGTCATTACCTAGTGTTAGTCAGCCATCCAGTTTATTAGCCAGTGTTGTCAGACCTCTTGTTCATTAGCCAGTGTTAGTCAGCCCTCCAGTTCATTAGCCTGTGTCCTCTAGTTCATTTGCAGTTTAGTCAACCCTCCAGTTTATTAGTCATTGTTGTCAGACCTCCTGTTCATCTGTCAGCTTTCTTGTGGTGTGTGTGTGTGCGACTTACCTGTATACTGTATAATTTTTCATTTTAGGGGTGAACATGCCCTTTAATTGTTCATCCTTTTCCTAAGCTAGCAATTGTGTAAACACAGAAAACATGCTTATACCAACTGGCTGCAAGTGGAAGAGGAATATGTTTAATTATCTCCCTACCTGAAATTGCATTTTGAATGGCTTGAAATGGGTGAAGGATTTAAACAAACGCTAAAGGCTTTCAGCATCCCCAACTCTCCATCAATGTATTGACTCTAAATGATATATGCTGTGAATCCTATCAACCTTCTTATGCTAACCTCTGAACAATGTGTGTTAAAATAAACAATAGTAGCCTATTAGTTGCAAGTGTGTCATTTTCATATTTGTCATTCGAGCCAATCCAAAGACTGTATAGATTCCACTGAGAAAAAGACAAGCTCTAATGTGTTGCTAAGTTACTGACAGACCCAGATAGTCTGACTCAATAGGAGACAGTACTGATAGCCTGTTACATTAACATGATGGCAGGACTTTTTAACCATTTGAGTGCCAGACAATCCTAAAATATTTTTGTTGCAAAGCAAATTTTGTACTTTTTGTGTTCTTTCACTTCAGACGGTTTCAGGGTTTAAAGCCACCCCTTTTCACTGAAAGGGAAAGGGGTGAATATTAATGGTTAATATCTGTTGTATTCAGTTAGATCAACTGACTTTAAGTTTAGTCCTTGAAAAAAGTTTTGCTAGTCATTCGACTGGATTTCTCAAGTCAGATTCAGCTGACCTAAAGGGAACTTTAGTAGCGAGCACTCAGCTGGGACAAATGAGTGTTGGTCGTGGCAATAGTTGCAGTGGCCGACAGTTCAAGTGAACGATCATGATATCCCATAGGGAACCACTCAATTGCCCGAGTTACCTACAGGTCCGATCGCCTATTTGTCTGATCCATATAAACGAGTGTCCGACATTGGTCCCGGCCAAAAACAGTGCAAATTTTCGACCAATACACAGAAGTATTGGTTGATTGGGCTGAAAAATATACTGTTGTGTACCCAGCCTAACTGAATGCAACAGATATACCATAACCTGGATGAATGAGAACCTTCACAACCATTAATGGTACCCTCTACTAAAACTACACAGATCCTAGTTATAGCTATCTAGTACTTGCTGTGTAAGAGCATGGACACTCAAGTTATTGTATATGTTCCTGCTGCTTTAGATTATCATAACTGTGTTCTCAATTGAAAGACATTTTGGCTTCCATCCCTTAACACATAGCCACTTAGGGTGAGGCCACACTAGCGCGTTTTTCGTGCGTTTGTGCACGCGTTTCGCGATTGCAATCACGATTTTCTCTAAAATGGAAATCACAGGAACGCAAAAATTTCCACGATTTCCGATGTGCATGCGTTTGCGCATCCGTTCGCGTTTTAATAACGCATGTGTTCACCATTTTTGGTGCGTTAACGCATGCGTTTCCATAATGCAAAACGGCAAAAATGTATGCGCAAAATGCACAAGAATCGCGCACACAATAACGCGCAATTTTGTGCGCGATTCCTGTGCGTTGCAGTGTGGCCTCAGCCTTAGTAGTAAGCCTAAAAAATACCCACTTTGGCTCCGCTGAGGCCGGCGGTGCAAGCGGGCTCACTGGCGGCCACAGTGCGTCTGCCTGGCATCGGTGACCTGAGTGGGGTTGGTGTTGCCAGCCCGAAGACGTCACCCAAGGGCTCTTTTAAGAGCCGCACACTGGGGGTCCCGGTTCGAGCTGCGGGACCCCCATCAAAGGCACTTGTCAGTGCCGCAGTGCTTACAAGGGCAGCGGAGGTGGTCCCGGTTCGTGCTGCGGGACCCCTAAGCCCCAAAGGGCACTTGTAAGTGCCGCAAGGGCCCTTATAGGGGCTGGGAAGGGGGGGTCCCGGTTCGTGCAGCAGGACCCCTTAAGCCCCAAAAGGCCCTTCTCAGGGCCCAGCTGGAGGTTGCCTCCACCCCTGCCAGCGGGCCCTTCCCCTCCCTGCCAGCGGCGGGCAGGGGGCTTGGAGGGGCTGCTGGGGAGGGGGTGCGCGGCGGGTGGTCGCGACCACCCGCTGCAGCCCCTTCCCGGCAGCCCCTCCTAGCCTCCTGTTCTGAGATTGCCGCGAGCAGGGAAGGGGTTGGGAGGGGCTGCTGGGAAGTGGCGGCGGGTTGCCTGCCCATCCCCGCCGCAGGGTGGCTAATATCGGCTGCTTTCGCCACCTTCAAGGTGGCGAAGCAAAACAGCCGATACTAGCAGTGCGAAACAGATACCGCCGCTTTATAAATAGAAACGTCAGTAACAGGTAAGTATCAGTGTGAAAGGTTAACGCCTCGTTAACTTTTCGCGGCCGTTTTCGGACATTAATAAATCGCGTTAAATGCGATTTATGCGGAAATGTCAGGGAAAACGGCTGCGAAAACTTAACGAAGCTTTATAAATATGCCCCTATGTTACTATTGGTGATATGAATTACATTTATATAAAATATAAACCCTGGAAAGACTGTGTTACTATTGGTGATATGAACCACATTTATATCTGTTGTATTCAATTAGATCAACTGGACTTGAAATGTAGTTCTTGAAGACGTTTCGCTAGTCATCCGACTGGCTTTCTCAATTCAGAATGACTTGTACAAGAATCTGTGGCAATTATGTACCCTGGAAAATCCCAATTAGCATATCACAGCCAGGTGTTAAGGGTGTGATTAGATAGTGGCTAAGAGGTGTTATAGGAACGCCCAGAGTAAGGTGTTAAAACAGCATTGTACATGGCAGACAGATGGTGTCGAACCCCCCCACCTCTATTTAGGCTTGGTTTCTTTATTTTCACATAAATGGCCTCCTTAACACCTCTCTTCAACCAGTCACGTTCCTTCGCCAGTATGTTAACATTACAATCTTCAAAGGTATGTCCTTTATCCTTAAGATGCAGATACACGGCTGAGTCCTGACCCGAGGAATTGGCTCTTCTGTGCTGGGCCATACGAACAGGTGTGTTCCTTGTTGGACTTGTGCCTGAATACCACCTATTTCAAATACAGGGATAAGTTCTATAAGCAAAAACATGGATGTGCTATGGGATCTCCAGTTTCACCTATTGTGGCCAACCTTTACATGGAGGAGGTAGAAACACAGGCGCTTAATACCTTTAAGGGCATAGCACCCAGCCACTGGTTCAGATATGTTGATGACACCTGGGTTAAAATCCACCAGAAGGAAGTACAAGCTTTCAGAACACATTAATGCGGTGGACCAAAACATTAATTCACAAGGGAAGAGGTACAAAACAACAAACTGGCTTTCTTGGACTGCTTAGTAGAAGTTAAGGAAAATGGTAAACTGGAAGTAGAGGTTTACAGAAAACCAAACACACCAGATCCGTATTTGATGTTTGACTCCCACCACCCTTTAGATCACAAGCTGGGGGTCATCAGAACCCTGCAACACAGAGCCGAGTACATCCCCACTAGCACAGAGGCGAAGGCTAAAGAAATGAAACATCTCAGAGGAGCCTTAAAACTTGTGGATATCCAGACTGGGCCTTTGTCAAAAGAAGTAGAAGGAAAGAAAAGAACACGAATACCAACAGTGAGGGGGGAAAGCAAGACAGGAGGAAGAACATGGTCATCCCATATGTAGCAGGGGTCTCCGAGAAATTAAGAAGAATTTTCAAAAAACATCGTATCCCTGTCTGCTTTAAACCGAACAACACACTGAGGCAGCAATTGGTACATCCGAAAGACCCAATACCAAAACACAAGAAAAGCGACATCATATATGCGTGCAGTGCAGTGAAGAATGCTCTGATTTGTATGTGGGGGAGACCAAACAGCAACTGCATCAACGTATGGCCCAGCACAGAAGAGCCAATTCCTCGGGTCAGGACTCAGCCGTGTATCTGCATCTTAAGGATAAAGGACATACCTTTGAAGATTGTAATGTTAACATACTGGCGAAGGAACGTGACTGGTTGAAGAGAGGTGTAGGAGGCCATTTATGTGAAAATAAAGAAACCAAGCCTAAATAGAGTGTGGGGGGTTCGACACCATCTGTCTGCCATGTACAATGCTGTTTTAACACCTTACTCTGGGCGTTCCTATAAACACTCTTAGCCACTACTAATCACACCCTTAACACCTGGCTGTGATATGCTAATTGGGATTTTCCAGGGTACATATTGCCACAGATTCTTGTACAGTCATTCTGAATTGAGAAAGCCAGTCGGATGAGACTAGCGAAACGTCTTCAAGAAATACATTTCAAGTCCAGTTGATCTAATTGAATACAATGATATACCATGACCTGGATGAATGAGAACCTCACAAGCGAACCACATTTATATACAAATATAAACCTGGAAAAGACTATGTTACTATTGGTGATATGAATCACAATTATATAAAATATTAACCCTGGAAAGGCTGTGTTACTATGGTGATATGAATGACATTTATATACAAATATAACCCTGGAAAGACTATGTTGCTATTGGTGATATGAATGACTTTATATACAAATATAATCCCTGGAAGATATGTTACTATTGGTGATATGAATCACATTTATATCAAATATAACTCTGGAAAGCCTGTGTTACTATTGGTGATATGAATCACATTTATATACAAATATTACCCTGGAAAGACTGTGTTGCTATTGTGATAGAATTACATTTATATATAAATATAAACCCTGGAAAGATATTGTGCTATTGGTGATATGAATCACATTTATATACAAATAAAACCCTGGAAAGACTCTGTTACTATTGGTGATATGAACCACATTTATGTACAAATATAAACCCTGGAAGACATATGTTGCGATTGGTGATATGAATCACATTTATATACAAATATTAACCCTGGAAAGACTGTGTTGCTATGGTGATATGAATCACATTATATACAAATATAAACCCTGAAAGACTATGTTGCTATTGGTGATATGAATCACATTTATATAAAATATTAACCCTGGAAAGACTATGTTACTATTGGTGATATGAATCACATTTAATACAAATATAAACCCTGGAAAGACTGTGTTACTATTGGTGATATGAATCACATTTATATACAAATATAAACCCTGGAAAGACTGTGTTACTATTGGTGATATGAACCACATTTGCGGTTATTGTCACATTTGCAGAAATTTAAAGCAAATCCTCCTGGAATGTGCTGTTGCAATGGAAAATGACCCAAGACATCAAGACCACGCCTCTAAAGGTACAACCTTGTTACCAAACATTGTCACAACCATACCACAACTGTCAAGGCCACGCCCTCAAAGAAAACTGTAATGCCCCAAAATCGCAACCATGCCCCCAAATGGTGTGACCACACCCCCAGACATCATGGTCACAATCATACCCTAACCATCAAGGCCACAAAGATAACTGTCATGTTATGACCATGTTGTGACCATGCTCCCAGATATTGTGGTCACCTCCCAAACATCACAGGTACGCCCCAATCCCCACATCCACAAATATCATGTCTATGCTGCCAAACATCACAGGCACACCCCCAAATACCACAACCCAAAACTTTAAACAGTGTGGCCATGCCCCCAAACATTGCAACCACAACACCAAATGTCACATCTATGCCTCCTGGACACCACAACATCACAGACACATGCCCCCAGACTGTCCTCAGTCTAGAATGCTGTACCCCCACCCACTGCAACATCACAGACACGCCCCCATCCACCTACTCAAACCCAGGATGGTTGGGGGGTATTCACTACATGGAAATTACCTGCATTACCTGGGCTTAAGCACCAGACACACACTGCCCCAATGTCACACACTTCACAGATAGTGTAGTGGATGAATCGTTCCATCAATGGGACAACACACACAGGTAAGCATAACAACGAAGTTTATTTATTACGCGTAAAACGCGTAAGACCAATGGTTTTCTGTCTCTCCCCTTTCAATTAGCAAGCTGGTGATGTTTGCAATGTTGTTTGAATATGCTTCAATAAATAAACTTTGATTTTATACTTACCTGTGGCCTTGTTGTTCTGTTGACGGAGCGATCCATCTTCTGCACTTCCTGGTTTTGTATGGTATAGTGAAGGTTCTGGTCCTCATACTGAGGGAGGGATCTGCACGCTGAGACACCGGACCATGACGTGTGGGAGCACTCCTGTATCGGACCTCGGTATGTTTGTTTTAAATAAAAACACACAAAGCTCACAGGCAGCGCAACAGAATGAAGCCTGACGTCACATGCTTCAGACGTGACGCCTGCTGTATTCAGTTGCAATCAACATGTTTTCCCCAAGGCCAATTACATGTAGTATGTTCACAAGTAGGTTCACCACATTTGTATATATACTCTCTAAGTAGAAAAACTTATAACGTATATAAAGTTTTTGCTATAAACATATGTGCTACATCCCTCAAGCAATGTCACCTCCTCAACTCATAACTAATAAATACATGACCTACATTACCAACTGTGTGCTTCCTTTTCCCCCTGTCTCTTCCTTCTAAGCCAGTGATCCTCAAACTACGGCTTTCCAGATGTTTGAAAACTACAACTCCCAGCATTCCTAGGCTTTCCTCTGTAGTTGAGGAATACTGGAGTTTTCAATCAACTGGAGAGCCGTAGTTTGAGGATCACTGATCTAAGCCAAACACACACCTGCACGTAAAAAATACTATACCCACATGTGTACACAGGCAATGCCGGGTACAAAAGCATTAACAAAGTCTCAACATACCTATAATATACATAATATACATTACAGTACTAGCAAAAGTGTGCCCGTTGGTGCACAATGGAAATTGTGTGTGTGTATGTTTTGCTATGTGTGGATATAGTGGATATAGAATCTTTACACAGGTATATTTAAAACTGTTACTCAGTCACCAGCTTTTAGATGAACCAAATAGGATAATCCTGAATGTCTGAGAGTAGACCCAGGCAATCCTGCCACACTGTGTGGTTGAAACTAAACATGCTAAGTTAATACTTATTAGTATTCACCACGGCAAGTGGTGATGGTACCTCATATATTATAACAGAAGGTACCTCACAGCATCATGTTATTATAATAGCATTGCCCTAATAATCTAACGTATAAACAAATGTTTCTCATTCCCAGTTTACCTAAAGAAATTAATTTATCCTTTATATACTCTTTTATACAGATCTAATTGAAAAAAAATAACTGATAACTGCTTTTATTTCAGTATTACAGTAAATCCTTGGTATACCTGCCTGGCTTTACCACTAAGCAAAAGACTAAGGACTTGCAAGCGAGCACCTTCATCCCAACCATTAATAGTGGCTGCCAATTCAAATTGTTCTAGTCAATCAGTCCACTCCTAGTTACCCCATCAAATGGATCAGGTTTAAAAATAGGTTTGGCAATTGGGCCTAGTAGTGCTACTGAGTCTAATGGCACACAGTGGGTTACTCTGGTGGTCTGGCACAAAGCAGACAGTGCACATAAACAGGTACCCCACATAGCATATGCAGTAACCAGGGGTGTCCCTGTCTATGGTGCACCACTTTGAATATTAACCAGATCTGTATATTGTGTTTCCTTGTAAGTTGGTGTACACTTATCTGTTGCCTCAGAGTTTGTATCCAATAAGGTAAATTTTCTGTCCAATAATCTGTCCTCCCAACAGGTGGTAACAGGATCTTATACATAGGATCTTATACACATGGTCTTATACACAGAGTCTTACACACAGGATCTTACACACAGGATCTTGAATTACAGTCAATATCTCTCCAAAGCACACAGCACAATCTACTTTCACTTTCTCTCCTCCTAGCCATAGAGAGCAGGGGTGTCTTGTCTTTTATTACTTACTGACACCACCTGCAGGCTGGAGGTGGTATATAATGAGCCTTGGTCTATATGTCCATTACAATACACATCACATCCTGTGTAGCAGACAGAATTTTTATAGGATTACACTTCCTTTCACATGGAGCAGACACAGGGATGTGGTTTAACCTCCCATTTTGACCATTCCATGTTGAAATAGGGATCTCAGCTTTGTAAATAAGTTTATGTATTTTGCAGGGCCACCATCAGGGGGAGAAAGGGGGTACTCCAGTTTGGGGCCCAGACTTGAAAGGGGCCCAGAGAGTGAGAGGGAAAAATATTGCATTTTCCTGCAATACTGCATTCAGCCACTAGATAGATAGATAGATAGATAGATAGAAGATAGATAGATAGATAGATAGATAGATAGATAGATAGATAGAGAAGACAATCGGCACGTGTCTGCTGCTTGGCCCATAACTCAGTAGGTGGCTTTACTGTCTATGTGGCTCCGTCCTTTCCCTGAACTTGTAGCCCTTCTGTGCTGTTATCTCCATAGAGAGCAGGAGAAAGTAACTGTAAGTTATACTGAACCCATTTCTACTTGTGAGAGTCCATAGGGGACATCGTTACCCTCTGTCTCACTGCTGTGTACAGGGACTGACAGTGACTGCTCTTGGGGGGCTGCTGGGGCCAGTACCTGCATAGCAGTGATGGGAAACTTTACCACTTCACATGTTTAACTTCAACTCCCAGCATGCCTTCATTGCATTCTGCTACCAGGGCATGCACTGCACATGCCTAATGGGGTACTGGGCTATTACATACCTTATGGGGGCAGCATGGCAGCTACACACCATCTCTATCCTGCCTATATACATATCTCCATCTCTGTCACATAGCAGTATGGCAGCTCCACACTGAAATGGAGATATGGATATAATCAGGATAAAGATTGTGTCACATAGCATTATGGCAACTTCACACCATCCCTATCATGCCTACATCCAAATTTCTATCTCTGTGTCACATTGCAGCATGGGAGCTCCACACCATCTCTATTGTCAGGATATAGACAGGAGAGAGATAGAAATATAGATATAGACAGGACTGTAGAGCTGCCATGCTGTGTGGCAATAATGGCAGCCTTTTTCCAGACAGTGCACAAATGGGTAGGTGTAAGGATTTGAGCATGGGGAATGGGGTGAATATATCAATAATCAATACGAATGAAATACGTTTTAACCAACACTGATGCAGAATATAATATGGGGTCTAATATTGGATCCAGTCTGTGTGGGGAGGTGGAGCATGTCTAGCGCCCGTTAATACAACGGGCTTAATGTCTAGTTGAGAAATAATGCAGGCAACAATGTAAAATGGGAATAATGGTCTATAAAATGTGTGTAACCTTAACAAAGTGGGCGTGGTCTTAACAAAGTGAGCGTGGAAAAAAAATCCGCATTCACCGCTTCTCTTCTCCCCATGTGTCCCTCTTTTGCATTTTAAAATGTTGGGAGGTATGTGTGTCTGAGTTGATTCGTGCTATTGGGGGCCCAGAAATGTACCCAGTATGGGGCCCAAAAAAGTCTGATGGCGGCCCTGGTATTTTGTATATTTTGTGTTGTACCTAATATAAGTCAGTGTTATACTTTATATACATTTACTGATGGTCATTTAAAATAGTGAGATAGTACACACATACATATACACCTTTCCATATACACCTATGGAGATATAAATTTATTTATATAATATATATTAAGGGATAATAACATCATAACACTGGAACTATAAATAACCATTTAATAAGTAATCATGTTACATATATTTTATATATCTGTGAAACAGCTCAATTCAAATTATCTGGATGCATTTATATGGATGTATAGACTGAATGTTATACTGCAGCAGTGACCCCTAGATTCTTTAAAAGTTTTCAAATTGTTGTCTTGTTCAACCTTCCACATGATAAACAGGCCAATTTAAACTGAATGCTTGCATTTTGTAAGATAAAGTGCAATTCTAATCCAAAATATTTCCAGTATCAATCAGTTCTTCTTAGTAAATATCCATGCAGTTCATGCTGAAATGTGTAAGAAAGAAAAGCTGCGTCCGTGATTATCTGAGAGGCAGCCAATCACCGATGCGGCTGCCGGCTGCACAGAATGCCGGGGGAGAGAGGTTAGGCAAGTTAGGTAAGGCGGAGTTTCTGGAAAATCTATTATAACGGTTGGGGCTGGGGAAGGAAGACCTATTATATATCAAAGAGGTTTTATGCTAGGGGGAGGGAGAGCAAAACGGGTGGGAGAGGGATGGGTGGGGGGGAGGGCTGCTCTGAGCAAGCCAAAAACCTCTAAAAGGACGTCTCAGAGGCAGAAACAATTTCCTTCCCTGCCAGGCTCCTGGTGGCCAGTTTTCTGGATTTTGGAGTGACATTACAGGAGAACCATTTGGAGCTGGGATGTAAAGTAAGGATTTTATTACACTACACAGTGGGGCCAGTCGTGGGGGAAATTATAGTTTTTGGGGTGGACATGCCCTTAATAAAAGCCATTACCGCTTTTGCCTTATGATGAGTAAGATTGTTAGAGCTCAATGTGTGCATGGAGTGGGAATGTCTGCAGATGAGACCCTGCTGCCATCTTAACTTGCTATAACATGTTTAATGATTTAGTTACTATTTTTGTCGCTAGATGGCACTGTTATCATTTATTTAGCAGTGCCATATTGTTTATCTGTATTTTGAAATGCTACAATGATTTGCCTATAATCTGCATTAAAATGATATCAAATCATAAATGGGAAACAGAGAGGAATTGAAAATCAAGATACCAACCAGATAACACCATGAGCAAGGGATAAACCACAGGCTATAACAGGCAATGAGTGAATGATGAGCCAAGAAACATATAGGGAAACAGAACCAATCATCACAGAAAGCTAAGAAAGTAGATGAGAATACACATAGGCAGAATAGAATTCAAATCTGCTGCCAAATGAAAAGCAGCCAATAGGAGCAGACATCTGGGCAAGCAACCGGCAAGCAACCAAATGTTTGTGCGCGGCTGAACATTTGTGTGCATCTGAATGATGTGCGCAGAGACCCGGAAAAGATGAGGAAAATCAGACATTGCAGAAATGGGAAAAGTACTGTAAGGGACTGCAGGGACTGACAGTATTTTGAAGAAAATATTACACCTAAAGTCAGTTCAACCACTACATGGGAAGCCCATAAAATGATAATTAGAGGGTACATTATACAATTAGCTTTAAGACATAGAAAACAATATTGAGACATTACCCAAAAACTTTTAGCACAAATTAAGGAAGCAAAACACATTTATCTTACTACCCTTTAAGCACTGATAAGTTAAATGGGCATGTCCACCCCCCACCCCCCAAACTATTTACCCACTACTGGCCCCATTGTGTAGTTTTAAAAAATCCTTACCTTATATTTATGCTCCTTATGGTTCTCCTGCAGTGCTTGTTCAGAATCCAGGAAACTGAAGAGTAGGAGCCATCTTCCTGTCCTAAAGGTTTCTGCCTCCTCCTTGTCCTCTTAGAGTGGCAAGCGCAGGGGAGACCGTTTCCCCCCTCCCTGGCTGCCCTTCACCTAGCATAAAAAGATTTTGTCATAGGCCATCCCTTTCCAACCCCAACTGTGGTATCACAATTTAGTGATACTGAATGTTATCGGTAATTTATAACCGCAGACATAAATGTATGGGCATGGTCGTATATTTACTCCGAACGGTCGTTAATTAACAAACGTTTGGTCGTAAAATACTATGCGCTAGTAAAACCACCGCAATGGTATTCTATGGGGATCGTAAATCTACGATTGCCTTATCGTTGTCGTAAATTTACGATTGTTGACGTTAATTTACGGTAACAATCCATTTAACGATCATTAAAGGCACGGTATTGCTAAAAAGTGATACCGTGCCTTTATAAATATTCCCAAAAACCCTTGGGTAGCATTATTTGGTAAACAGGAACCTACACTTAAAGCAAATGCTAGATGTGTCACGTGGAAGCCTTGTGGAAATCTCCAGTTCCTTCAAACCAACAACCAATCAAATGGGTTTATCAGATCAAATATATGTGTCATTGCTCTAGGGGTTCTGTAGATAAATTATAGGATTTACAGTGCTTGGAGCTGATCTAGCAGTTTATACATGACCACCCACAAGAGAGTCAGTAATGATTGTCTGAATGGTCTGGGAGCTTCTGGAAGACAGAAAAGTTATAACGGGGATCAGCATGGAAGGTAAATGATCGGAGGACTAGGATTTACTAAAAAAATTTCCCCTTCATAAATTTGGTGTTTTTGTTTTTTTTGCCTTCCTCTGGATCAACAGTTAGGCAGGAAATGAGGATATTGCTAGATGGGTTGGACGGGATGGACATGTCTTTATTCAACCTTAAATACTGACCAATGAACCTGCCATTACAACGTCCACTGGAAGACAGTTCCATAGCTTTACCGTTCTCACAGTGAAAAACCCTTTCCGAGCTTGAAGCCTAAACCTTTTTTCTTCAAGTCTTAAGGGATGTCCTCGTGTCCTTTGACATGTTCTATTGGTGAACAATGCCCCAGATAGTTTATTGTATGGCCCGTTAATGTATTTATACACAGTAATCATATCCCCACGCAATCGCCTTTTCTCCAGCGTACATAATTGTAACTTTTCCAGTCTCTCTTCATATTCAAGCTCCCCCAATCCCCTTATTCATTTAGTTACCCTTTCCATTTCAAAGATGTCCTTTTTGTACACAGGATTCCAAAATTGCACTGCATATTCCAAATGAGGCCTTACCAATGCTTTGTAAATAGGGAGAATTACATTTTCCTCCCTTGAATCCATACCTCTCTTTATACAAGACAATACCATGCTGGCTCTGGCTGTTGCCCCCTGGCACTGCTTGCTACCTTTAAGTTTGTTATCCACCAAAACTCCAAGATCCCTTTCAAACAGGGATTCACTTAACACAGAGCCATTTATAGTATAAGTAGCACAAGTATTTTTAAGTCCAAAATGCATCACCTTACATTTATCAACATTGAATTTCATCTGCCACTTAGCAGCCCAATGTGATAATCTATCTAGATCCCCTTGCAACGATTGCACATCCTCTGAAGTTTTTAATGGTCGACAAAGTTTTGTGTTGTCAGCAAACACAGAAACCTTGCTGACAATACCCACTTCCAAATCATTAATAAATAGATTAAATAGAAGCGGCCCCAACACAGAACCCTGTGGCACCCCACCAATTTTCTATCCATGTACAAATGTGACTCCCCAGACCAACAGACCTTAGCTTATACATTAGTCGCCTATGGGGGACTGTATCAAAAGCCTTTGCAAAATCCAAGTAAACTACATCTACTGCTATACCAGAGTCTAAATTTCTACTTACTTCCTCATAAAAGCCAAGCAAGTTAGTTTGACAAGATCTATTCCTCCTAAATCCATGCTGGTTACTACTTATAATGTCAGTCCTTGAAACATACTCTAGAACATGTTCCCTTATTAAACTTTCCAGGATCTTCCCCACCACTGAAGTTAAACTTACAGGCCTGTAATTACCCGGCTGTGAACGACTACCCTTTTTGAATATTGGAATAACATCAGCCTTTTTCCAATCCAGAGGCACACCACCGGACATGAGGGAATCAGCAAAAATAAGAAACAATGGCCTAGATAAAACTGAACTTAGCTCCTTAAGTACCCGAGGATGTATTTTATCCGGTCCAGGAGATTTATTAATATTAACCTTATTTAGTTCTTTCTGTACCATATCCTCGGTTAACCAAAGTGAACTTGAATCTTGTATACCTTTATTGCTACTATACTCTATGATATCTGTACTTGGATCTTCTATAGTGTATACAGAGGGAAAAAAATTATTCAAGACATTTGCTTTATCGCCATCCTCCGTAACTAACTTATCCCCATTAATTAATGGTGCCACATTCTCAGTCCTCATCTTCTTACTATTAATATACTTAAAAAAATGTTTAGGCTTAGTGATGCTTTCTTCAGCTATCCTGAAGAGATGGATAAACACAATTAATAAATACATTTGGCGATGATTATTGCACTAGTTTTTTTGCACCAAAAAAAAAAGGCTTTTCAATTGTTGCAAAAGATTGCAACTTACCTCTCGCATTCACATAATGCAATAACATTCGCAAAGTGGTTACTACAATGCAAGAAAGAGTGAAAATTGAAAATGAAATATGGATAGCAGAACAAAGCAAGTTTAACCCCAAAATGTTTTTTAAATATATCAATAGTAAAAAGATGAGGACTGAGAATGTGGGACCATTAAATAATG
This sequence comes from Hymenochirus boettgeri, assembly GCA_019447015.1. Classification (NCBI taxonomy): domain Eukaryota; kingdom Metazoa; phylum Chordata; class Amphibia; order Anura; family Pipidae; genus Hymenochirus; species Hymenochirus boettgeri. Next base: position 145,130,486 of record CM033472.1, read on the forward strand.
GGGCTGAGATGGTTATAGAGAATGCTGAGAAGGTTAAAGTGCTAAAATTTTTCCCCTTTGGTATTCACTTTAGAGAATCCTAGTCCTTATAGTAAGGACTGTAATAATACGAAGGGTATAAATGAGGAATATTCACTGTGGCTGACAGGATATGGTGCGGAAACAATTAGACAATGTTAACATCAATAAAGCCCCAGGACCAGATGGAATATATCTTTGGATCTTAAGAGAGCTCAGTTCAGTTTTATCTAGACCACTGTTTCTTATCTTTTCAGATTCACTTTTGTCTGCTGATGTGCCGCTGGATTGGAAAAAAGCCAATGTAATACCAATATTCAAAAAAGGTAGTCGTTCCCAACCTGGTAACTATAGACCTGTAAGCCTAACATCAGTGGTAGGGACGGTGATGGAAACTTTGTTAAGGAATCATATCCAAAACTGATCTTATTAGTAGTAGTCAGCATGGATTTATGGGAAATATATTGTGCCAGACAAATTTACTTGGTTTTTATGAAGAAGTGAGTAAGAATTTTGATTCTGGCATAGCAGTAGATGTGGTATACTTGGATTTTGCAAAAGCTTTTGATGCTGTGCCTCATAGGTGACTAATATATAAACTGAGGACTGTTGGCTTAGAAATAAACATTTGTAAATGGATAGAGAATTGGTTATTGGATCGCAAACAGAGAGTGGTGGTCAATAGGGCTACATCTATGTGGGCTAAAGTTCTAAGTGAAGTGCCTCAGGGTTCCGTACTGGGGCCACTTCTTTTTAATCTGTTTATAAATGACTTAGAAGGGGGCATTGAGAGTAAGGTCTCTGTGTTTGCTGATGATGCTAAACTATGCAGAGCTTTGGAAACTTCAAATGGTGTGCAATTGCTGTAAGCAGACCTAGATAGATAATCAAAATGGGCAGCAGTATGGCAGATTAGATTCAATGTTGATAAATGTAGGTGATGCATTTAGCGTTTAGCAATCCTTGTGCCACCTTACACCATAAATAACTCTGTGTTAAATGAATCTTGACTGGAAAATGATTTCTGGTAGATAACAGACTTAGCTGTAGCAAACAATGCCAGGAGGCAACGGCTAGAGCTAGCAAGATATTGTCTTGTATATAGAGGGGAATAGATTCAAGAGAAAAAACATTATTCTCCCTCTTTACAAGGCACTGGTAAGGTCTCGTTTGGAATATGCGGTGCAGTTTTGGAATACCTTATACAAAAGGGACATCTTGGAAATAGAAGCAGTTCAGAGAAGGGCAACTAAAATAATTAAGGGAATGAAGGAGCTTGACTATGCAGGCAGATTAGACAAGTTAGGGCTGTTTACATTAGAGAAGAGGCATTTGTGTGGGGATATAATCACTTTATATAAATATATTAATGGCCCATACAATAAACTCCCTGATGCATTGTTTACTAATCGGTCATATCAGAGAACATGTGGACATCCTTTAAGATTGGAAGAAAAGAAGTTTCATCTTCAGGTTAGGAAAGGTTTCTTTACAGTGAGAACAGTGAAACTGTGGAACTGTCTTCCAGCAGATGTGGTAATGGCAGATAAGTTTCTAAAACTAAAAAATATTGAGAATTACTGATATTAATGAATATAGATCTGGTTGATCCAGGGATAATTTCCGATTGCCATTTGGAGTCAGGAAGGAATTTCCCCCCCTTTTTAGGTGGGTTTTTGTGCCTTCCTGTTATCTCAACTGTTATTTTTTAAAGTAAACACTCTAAAGAAATAGAAAATGGGTAGATGCAGAACTATTTGCAGTGGTCCATCTTTTTCTAAAAATATTAGTTTAGCAAAATGCCAAAATGATATCCAGTGCAGATTTTTTGAAATGCTACAAGCTTACTTTAAAATTCTATGTTTTGTTTCACACACTCACTGATACAAAAAATGCTTGTGTTGAGTGGTGAGCCTTTGTGCCCCTTAAAATCAGCGGACTACCTATCTGCAGAAACTTTGGTAGTTTCCCCGGGTACATACAAATAGCTTAAAGAACACCATTTATTCCCCAATTCACATTACCTTGTTAAAAATTATCACTCTAAATTTGTGTATATCTTGTAAAGGGCATATCCACCCTTAAAACAAAAAACTGGTCAATTGTCAGTTTCTTGGCCCTATCCCAACTGATATATTTTGCACTTTATTACTTAAGGATAATAATTTCCTCTATTCCGGCAGAGTAAGTTGGTCCCTTCCTCCATGTAGTCAATCAAGGCTGTGACAACTGACGTCATGGCCAATGATTGATCCAGAAAGGAATAAAACTCTTTAGTAAGGGAAGTTCGCTCCCTAGTAGAGTAGAGATATAGCTTTTAGGCCAGGTGATCAGGAAGATTTGTAACTTTGATCATAGTCTTTGTAACTGGGTACAGCATGACCTCAATATGTTTCTAATAATAAGGGCGTTTCTATGCTTGTGAAGGTTCTCATTCATCCAGGTCATGGTATATCTGTTGTATTCAATTAGATCAACTGGACTTGCTTTTTTAAATGCCTCCCACTTGCTGGCCCTTCCCAATCGTGGGCCCTGTGTTCCCTCCCCTTGCAGCCCCCTGTGGACCCTCCCACTCATGGACTCTGTGGCTCCGCACACACTCGTGGGTCCTGTGGCCCCTCCCCCACTTGCCCCGGGGGTCCCAGGTGGGGGAGGGGAAGGCTGCAAGGGGAGGGGCCATGGGGGCCCACGAGGAGGAGGACACACAGAAGAGGTACTGTCACATGGTTTTAGTGCAGGAAGCAGGAAGTGCAGGGGATCTGGTGATGCTGCAACCATATCACACATATAATGTAAATATCTTCAAAACTATGTAAAATAAATAATGAAAGTAAATTGCAAAAATCCTCAGGGAAGCAATTCCTGTCAATTTCCCTAAAGTCATTTTTGGACCACAGTTACCCTTTAAACACACTTAAATTCTTATTGAGCTCATATGAGTAATCTTTCAGAAGATAAGAATGTTAATGATTTAATTGTTAGCATACATACATGCTAACTTATTCTAGTTAATTGAAATGGTTCTAGTTTGCTGATAGTGCTCAATCTCTTTGGAATATTTGGCTGAGCACAGAACCAGTGGCTATGACACAAAATAAGTTATCTGTAAGCCAGTGGTAGTTAGCATGTAGAGGTACAAAGGACTGGATGTGGATTTATGTAACATAGATGCCAATGTCCCATAGATGCCAATGTCCCCTGCAATTTTCTTCTGGAGACTTTTTTATGCAATGCACAAATGGGTGGATCCCTACATGGGCCTAACAGGCCTATTTCCTGGTTTACTTTGCCATCCTTTAGTGATCCCTTTGCTTCAGCACATTATGCTTTAAAGGAACTGTAAACCTAAAAAAATAAGTGTTTGCCAATTGTTTCTATTATTCACAGGGAGGTGAGAACGCTTATTCTCACCTCCCTGTGAATAATAGTTTGCTCAGACACAGCCGAACTTACCTTACCTGGCGCTCCACTTGCAGGTCCTTCTGAACTCAAATATAGGTGTGTGGTCAGGAGACAGGGGCAACGTGGCTGTCAGATCAGAAGGAGCGAGTGGAGCACCAGGTAAGGTAAGTGCTGCTGTGTCCCCAGAGCAAACTATTATTCACAGGGAGGTGAGAATAAGCTTAATCTCACCTCCCTGTGAATAATAGAAACGATTGGCAAACACTTATTTTTTAGGTTTACAGTTCCTTTAAAGGGTTTGTATACTGAAAAAAATAATTCTGCATCATCTTAATCTATAAATAAATATGTGTAAGGAGCACTTACTCTGAGGTGTGTGTGTTGCTGGATGCCTTGAATACAGTACTTTTTACAGTTTTTGCTCATGCTGACTTTTGAGTTTTTGCTGACTACTGACCTGACTATTTTCCCACATACCAACAGTCAAAATTCCATACAGCACACCAACTGTCAAATCATTTTAGCTACAGCAAAACTGCTTACAGAAGAGTAGTTAAAGGGCATGTCCACTCTGAAATCAAACTTTTGATATATGGTAGGTAGCAGCTGCCCACCCCCAACCGCCATAATATATTTTTTAAAATATGCCCAGATGTTAACTTACAGCCCCTTCTTTCCTGCATCGTCTTCTATCCAGCTCCCTGCTTGCGGAAGCTGCAAGCAGGGGCTGGTCCGCCATCTGGTCCGTCTGTGATTGAGCCAGTCACAGATGCAGCTGACGTCATCGAAGACGCTGCGGGAGAGAAGGGTCTGTAAGTAACCATGGGGGCTTTTTTTAAAAAAAAAATATATTATGGCGGTTAGGGTTGGGCAGCTGTTACTTACCTTAGCCTGATTTCACGCTAGGTGCCACGGCCTCAGAGGATGGCTCCGGATGGTGGGAGGGGGGGCTCCCCCGCGCATAGCTCAGACCTTGATGAGGTTGAGGCAGAGACAGGCACCGGATGAGTCACTGACAGCTTCTACACTGCAGTTTCCAGGACTTAGAAAAGGCACAGCAGGGGAACCATTTAGAGCAGAAATGTAAGGTAATTTTTTTTTTTAACTACAGAATGTGGCCAGTATGGGGTTAAATTTCAGTTTTTGGGGTTGACATGCCCTTTAATGACAGTAAGGCATTTGATTAACAGCTGAAATGTAAGCTGTTTCAGATTCTAAAGAAATAGGGGGCAGATCAACAAAAAATGGTGCAGTGATAGTTGGGATAAATTATAATTTCTAGAAATGGGCAATTTAAAAGAATAACTTTCCAGTGTACATAACATTTAAAAAAAATTGTCACATCCAGGCGCACAGTTGACTTGCATTAGCCCTCCCCTGTGCCAATCAGAATCAACACAGTGATCCCCATATTGCATAAAGGAGCTGTGGTAGCTACTTCATGCAAAATTTGAATCACTGTGCCAACTCAGCAACTTACCGCCTTTCTCCTCTGCAGCCGGAACTGCCGCTGTCTGCGCCATCCTCTCCAGACCCTGCATGGAACTTGCAAAACTACATTACATGGTAACCAACAAAGTGGCCTGTCCAAAAGGTGGGCCCTGTGTACAGGTTGGCGCAGGTGTGGTAACAGATCTGGCTGCAGCCATCAATGTGGCATCACTTGTGAGGTACATTCTTCCCCCTTTCCAGTTGTTTTGATCCCTGCCCTGGTCATTCCCTGGACTGGAGAGTCCTTTGCCCATTACTATAGTTTAGCTTTCTCAACCCCTATACTGGTACTGTGGATGTAGACTGCTTAAATAAAATGCTATAGAAAAAGGCTAAGCCAGTCCAGCAGCCAAACGAAGAGGGAGGAACTGTCCCCAGGAGAGGGCTGTTTCTTGACCCACCAACTGGAAGGTACTAACATCAGTGCTGGAAGGTGCTGACATCAGTGCTGGAAGGTACTAACATCAGTGGTGGAAGGTACTAACATCAGTGCTGGAAGGTACTAACATCAGTGCTGGAAGGTGCTGACATCAGAGCTGGAAGTTGCTGACATCAGTGCTGGAAGGTGCTGACATCAGTGCTGGAAGGTGCTGACATCAGTGCTGTAAGTTACTAACATCAGTGCTGGAAGGTGCTGACATCAGTGCTGGAAGTTACTAACATCAGTGCTGGAAGGTGCTGACATCAGTGCTGGAAGGTACTAACATCAGTGGTGGAAGGTGCTGACATCAGTGGTGGAAGGTGCTGACATCAGTGGTGGAAGGTACTGACATCAGTGCTGGAAGGTGCTGACATCAGTGCTGGAAGGTGCTGACATCAGTGCTGGAAGGTACTAACACCAGTGCTGGAAGGTATTAACATCAGTGCTGGAAGGTACTAACATCAGTGCTGGAAGGTACTAACACCAGTGCTGGATGGTAGTAACATCAGTGCTGTTGCTTCATCAAGAGGAAGGAGGCTATATCTGTCATAGTAAAAATAAGACATGGGGCCCCATTGGATCCTGGGCCTCTGTGGTTGCTCCCCCTCTAGTTGCGCCCCTGACAAGCACATTTTTAAGGCTTGACAAAAAGTTACAGTTACTGTTTCCTGGAGCCAGCATCTACATACAGTGTTTGGGTTCTGCTGAATCATTAAGGAGAAAGACCTGAAAAGGGTCAGGCATATATGTAAGTTCTCTACCTTTGTTTTGTTTGTTGGGAGTCTTTTCTGGAACCTGATATTGGTTAATGTGTCAGTTTAACCAGGGGGATGAAATAGGCAGTGCAGTTAACCACTGTCATTGTTCTTCCAGGGGTGTAGGCAGTGCCCCTCTGCCATGTTGGACTGATTGTACTTTCCACTTGTTCTGCTGTTTTAAAACCTTGGCATGTGAGTGCTACAGTTTTTATCTCTGTAGTGTTCTGTACAATCAACTGGATTTAGTTCAGTTAGTTGATCTAATGGTGCATGGTGGGAAATATTTACCTTTTTTTCCCCAATCGAGATGAAACAATAGAAAATTCAGGGCTATATACAGCCTGCTTAACTAGATTTAAAAAATATTGATTTGTTTTGTGTTGGGGCTTATAAAACAGCTCATGATGAATCTGTACAAACTATGAAGTGAACGTTCTTGAATACCTGTATTTTTGGATTTACAGCAACTAGAGACTCCACCCTAGGCTTCAAATGTATGTGGAAGCTCTTTTCAATAGTCCTTGTATTGCCCTTGCCTAGAGACCACAGTTCCCCTTTAAGTAAATATAGAAATATAATTTCAAGTTACTTGAAGCCTGACAATTATACATTCTTTATTCCCTGCTCCTTTTATATACCCAGAATATAGACCTAAAATGCTAGTTTATTTACCTGTCCCTAGGGGTACTTTAGATCATCTGCAATAATCACCAAAAGACTCTCTCACAAGTGTTGGTCCGATGGCCATTGCATGTGTTTGGTGCCTGGCCTATGACAAGATGTTCTTTTGGTAGAACAAGAATTGTTACCCAGGGGTAAGGGCCTCATATAAAAAATTAAACATAAATTGTTTGTGATGATGTTGTTTTTTAAAAGCACTTTATAAAGTTTACATTTTTGTAAATTATAATGTGTGGATTTTCATGGTGTGTATCTATATGTTAGCATCTACTCATATATTTAGCCATTAAACTAATATACGGTAGCATTATTAGTGAATATATGGTAAAAGAAATAACGCATATTTTCCATTTAAAAAGTCTTCTTTTCCTCCAAGTATGACCACAGCTGCAATTATTTGATTTCTACACATTAAACTAGTTCTATGTTTTCCCAGTTAGACATTGTATTCACTTTTTCTTTTGCCAGGATGATGTAATCATCCCTGTGACTTTCCAACACTTCAGGAGGAAATATTACTCAGTATTATATCACACAGCTGAGATTACATAGCACCAGCCCCCCTGCACTATATTACAGGACAGAAAAGCTGTATATGAATGGTTAGGGAAACATATTTATTATGAAGCAGTATAAGGGCTAGGCCACACTGCTGCGTTTTTTTTGCGTTTGCGCTTGCAATTGCGTTTTTAAAAAATAATTGAAAACGCGGCAACGCAAAAAAAACGCGCGTTTTTCGGTGCGATTGCGTTTTGCGTTCTGCATTTTTAATCGCAATCGCATGCGATTTCCTATACTTATTGAAGAAATCGCAAGCGCAAACGCAACAAAATCGCACATGAAATCGCATGCGATTGCGATTGCATTTGCATTTGCGTTTCAGTGTGGCCTAGCCCTGACACATTGTTTTATGGCCAGTTTTAGCTAGGTTCATATGCTAGATAAATGTTATTTGGAATGATCAATAGCCAATCATTCCTATGACCAGTGTTCCCTCTCAACTACTGAAATATAAACCTGAGTCTGATTAGGAGGGGAAAAAATGCTTTGCATGCCGCAGGAAGATATAGGGGTTGTATGGCTCAGGTGCTACAAGGTCTAGAGACACCCTGGAGGTTTGTACACAAAATTTTAAATAGCGGCACATAAATATCTGGGTAAATCTAAGTATTCCAGTATGTTCTATACAACATTTGAATTTGTGTCTGCACAGATGTTATATATAGAAATTTGCACAGAGGGAACATTAGTTATGTCCTGTTAATGAAAATAAGTTGCTGTTTTTGTGTATGCCCCTATTTGTGTTTTTGTTTATCTGCTTTTGCAGTATGTGTATATTGCTACATTTGTACATGTGTATGTCTGCAAGGGTAAGAGGTCAAGAGTTTGCATGTGTTGTGTGAGTATGTAAAATATATATTTTTGTGTATACATGTATACACCACACAAAGGTGTAACTAGTGTATGAACTTTCACTCCCATTGGTGCAGGACAAAGGGAAAACTATTCACACTAACAATGCTGACTGCCATCACACAGTCCACTTCTGTTGTGTTTCCACCTACTTGGTATCGTCTAGACCTTTTACCCCCTTCTGAAAGTGTAGGGTTAAAGAAAAACTGATTACATTTATTTATGGGCTGTTTAGCTTTCCCTCATCCCAACGTTGCTGTCAGTGTGCAGTGCTTCCGATCCAGTCTTGGCCTTTCTTCACCCATAAATCAGCTCCCTCCCAGCCCTGTGATTCCCTTTGTGTGACTGAGTCCATTGTCAGCTTGCAGACAGCATCTTGAAGTAAAAATATGACTGACCTGTTGCATGCACTTAGAGTCCCAGACCAACTCAGGAGCAGTGGCCCTGGGAGACAGAGTAGTGTTTGCTATTTTGTGACTGAACAGCCAATGGGCTGCCCTACTGCCTGAAATTTCAGAGGAGCATTTCTATTAACACTGTAAGTGCCAATTCTACATGCTATTACCCTGACTTTGCACTCTGCAGGCAGACAGGGAGGGTAGGCAGAGACAGCTGATTATGGCCTGGACAGCTGGTCTGGACCAGGGTAGCTCCTTTGCAGACCGGCAGATGATTGTGTGCTAAGATGGAAGGAGTCCCCACAGCCACTTGGGTAATAGACATGTGCCTTGTCCTTAATCCAGCTCTGAAGCACTGTGATGTGTAGCACTTAAAATTTTAGTTTTTTGTATTTGCACAGATAATGTACATCTATTCACACAACTAATATTAAATTATAATATTAAATATCACCAGCACCATTGCACCATGGGCACTGAGCATGCCCAGTTGTATCCTACTGCTGTAACAGAGTATCATCTGCTGCATTATAAACGCTGCCCCCAAAGTTCTTAATTATTTTTAAAGCTAGCCACAAGCCTGAAAATAAAACTAGGTAGAGGAATGGACAGATAATGGTTGCAGTTCTCTAAAGGGAATCTTTACCCTTAAAAAATAAAATGGTCAATCTTCGGTTACTTTCCCCTAACCCAAACTAATATATTTTGCACTTTTATTGCCTGCATTGCTAACCAGATATTTAAAGATAATTATTGTCCCCATGTACTGGCCCCACCCTCAATGCAGCCAATCAAGGCTGTGACTGCTGACTTTACAACCAATGATTCACTGCTGTTTCACCTGCTGCCTCCTCTGCACATGCTACAGATTATGAAATGCTCTTAGATTAGAGCTGAGGGAGGAGGCAGATACCTTTTCCAGAAAGGAATATAACTTATCATTACATATCTGCTTACATATACATGTAATAAACTAGGAAAATAGCAGTTGGGGTTACAGGCAGATAACTGACAAGTCACCAGTTTTTTGTTTTAAGGGTGGACATGCCCTAAAAATAGCTTCAGAATAGCTTCAGGGTGGACATGCCACATAAATAGCTTAAGTCTAGGATTGATTAATCCTATATCCTTATGGAACATAGGATTGATTATTTCTAATTCCCAATATAATTTCATTGAGGAGCACCAGCATGTACAGTTTTTGTCATCTAGCTTATTGGCATGGACTTTCCTGTATTAAAGATAGAGCTGAAGCACGGAGGAAGCTGGCAGAAGCATTTTTTTCTTATCCTGGCGCTTCACACACAAACCATATTTGGAGGTAGGAAATACAAATTAAATGCACTATAGTTTTCCTTTAAAGGGCAAGTTTGACCCCCAAACTAAAATAACTAAATTAAGCACGCAATAGTTTATTTATTTTTTACATTTTGTATTTGAATTTTGTTTTAAATGTTAATCCTTTCCCTTTAAGACACAAACATAAAATCTACACACAGAAAGGCAGCTATATACATTAGAACCATTAGAAGCATAAAAGCATGATGCAGGCTGCCTTGATTTCAATGTAGCCATTCATCATGTATTTATTTATGTGCAATGCTACATAGCCTTGTAATATATAGAGATTGTGTTTGTGTTCATGCTTAAACTGTCCACAAGATTTCTTTTAATTTGCCCAAATCTCCTAAAAATTGCTTCAAATCTCCCACCATCTCCCACAGGTTACACACTATCTGCATACCCTTCAACGTTACCCCTTAATGGCTAGGTCCCACTGCCGCAATTTTGCTGTGGTTTTACCCATTTTTCCCCCGGTTAATGCAAGCACAAACACACGTAAAAGCGAATACAAGTGGAAACAAATACATGGCAAAACCCCACAGAAATTCACATCGCTTTATTGTGTGTTGCAGTAGGATCTTAGCCTTAATAGTTACACAAAAGTGCAGTGAGCTTTACTGAGATTAACTGATTTGCACTCAAAGATCTTGCCAAATGTACCAGCCTTCGTTCCCCGGCTGCCTTCTGCTTAACTTCCGTGCCTTTTCCATGCATGGAAGTCAAGCAGAAGGGGCTTGACTGGCACCCTCCCCTGTGATTGGCTAAAGTGTGTGTTTGTCAGGTGAGAGAGCAAGAGAGAGCCCCCTGACCCTTCTTTGTCTTGAAATGTATGCAGGGGCACTTCTAGGGGTTTTTCTGCCTGAGCCAACCTCATAGTGCCGCCGCCGTGTTCAAGTGGTTTTGTCGATAGACATGGGTAAAATTTTACATTTTTCAACTTCCTATCACAGTCAATTAGCAATAATGTAAATGACTAGAAACAGATATTACATCCCTTTCTCAAACAGCTTGTGTTGCCCCTACCATATTGCTCCTTTCAGGTTTTTGTTGCTCAAATCAAAATAACTTATTTTATAGCCTGTGCTTTACATGTTGGTCCAACTGTTACAATACATTAGAAATGCCATACTTTATATAGTATAAAAGATTTTAGGCAAAAGATTTGTAAGCCTGCCACCATGTTAAGGTAGACTCTTTCAGCATGGCCCTAGCTAACTAGTCTAACCTAGCCTAACAAGCTAACGAAAGCTAACCTAACCATATAAAAGGAGTTTAACAATAAAAGGAGTTTAACAACATCATATCTCTTATTAGGGAAAATACTTTTTTTCTTGACCGGTCTGCTGCCTTTCTTCTTCAGTGCAGGGCTCGCCTAAGACAAATGTCTCACTCTGCCTCATGGTAGATGTGGCTTTGATATTTATGCAGTTTACTAAGTGGGTTGCCATATCCCCACCCTAATACATCTATATAAGACAAGTTATTTACAAACAATCACATTAAGAGTTTAGGGCCGGGTTGCATTTCAAAGATACACAAATAAGTGTATATTGACAAGGCAGAGGTGCATATGTGGCAATAATAATCAGAAAATATAGTCATCATTTTTAACAGGTGCTTCTTGGTTATTTTACAGCAATATTTTGGCATGTTGGGCAATTTCAGTGGTGCAACCCACAGTCTTGTGACTGCCAACCGGGAATGTAAGTACAAATTATTGAAAAGAAGGAGCACACTCATAAACTTCAAACTTGTGTTTATTAAATGGAATGCAATGGAAGTGGAATTTTTCAACCATGATTTTCAACTTTTCTATCGTGATTTTTGAACTTTCATAATCGATTTATGTTTTGTTCTGACTTCCAGAATTTCCTAAAATTCCCCCAGATCTTCAGATTTTTGAAACCAGCAGCTCCAAAACAAAACCTGGTTGAGAACACTGGTCTAAACTATAGGCATTGCTATCTTAACAATACATTGTATAAGAGTGTGTATAACAACATTACAAAAAAGGTCACCTTCAAAAGTATTGCAACATACCGTATTAGTTTTAACTTAATACATTTAGACCATGGATTAAATCTAGTATATCAATATGGAAAATGCAATATTTCAATTCATAATAGGCAAGACAAATCAGTAGCATGTAGGACCATAGTATGTTAAACTCAACTTGACAGGTGCCCCGCCCCTAGGGGTGGAGCTTAGCCACGCATCAAGTTGAAAGTTGTCCCTCCCCCTATGACGTCAGGCTTGCATTCCTGGAATTCCAAGCTGACATCATCGGTATGTAACCATCCACAGCCTTGAGTAGCCACGCCCCCTGCATTCTCCATTTCGTGTAAGATGCGACCGCCATTTTAAGTTGCTGTGTTATAGTGCGGCCAATATTTCAGTTGTTGTGATTACCAGCCGCCATTTTGTGTGACTTGCGCACCATTTTATGTTAGATATCTCTATGGCAGGGGCATCATGTCCATGAACACAAGAGCAGACATGTCCGGACGTGTTTGTGATGGCGTACCCATAATTCCATGTCCGCCATTTTAAGTATCTCAGCTATAGACCCAATATTTCAGTTGTTGTTAATTCCTAGCTGCCATTTTGTGCGACTCGCCACTGCCATTTTATGTTAGATATCTCTATGACGGGGGTGGGGGGGTGGGGGTCGTGTCCAGGCATGTCTGTTTTTGAGTACAAGAGCAGACATGTCCAGACGTGTTTTATGAATACATACCCATAATTCCTGGAACGCCTCATCGTGCATGCCGTTTATTATGTTGAAGTAGGCTTTTTATACAGATCATATATGGTGCAATGTTTCGACGTATAAATTTGTTTTTAACCTTAACTATAAGTTTTGTAGATAAAACACATACTGTATATACTCGAGTATAAACCAAGTTTTTCAGGCTGTAAAACCAGCCTGAAAACTTGGACTTGGTTTATACTCGAGTCACTAAGTTGTAGGTACCTGTAAGCGTCCTCTCCATTCCGGCAGCAGCGTCCTCACCATTCCAGCAGCCGCACGATCATTCCATGTACTGACGCGCCGGCCGACGTCACTGCCCGGCACCAATTAGTGACGTCAGCCGGCGCGCCAGTACAGGGAATGAGCGCGCGGATGCCGGAATGGAGAGGACGCTGCTGCCGGAATGGAGAGGACGTTGCTGCCGGAATGGAGAAGACACTTACCTTCAATGCCAGCAACAGGAAACCCTTGGATGGAGGAGAGCCCACAGCTCCTGGATGAAGGAAAGCCCACAGGTACAAACTGAACTGGGTGGGAGGGTGAGGGTGGCATTCAAGATGTTTGGAAACTACAACTCCCAGCATGCTTAATTAGCTGGGAGTTGTAGTTTCCAAACATCTTGAATGCCAAGTTACTACCCTCGGTTTATACTCGAGTCAACAACTTTTATTAGATTTTTTAGGGGAAATTGGGTACCTCGGTTTATACTCAGGTCGGTTTATACTCGAGTATATACGGTAAGTCTGTAATTAATAATGAAAAAAATGCTGTATTTATTCATTTTGCATTTATATAAAAACACAGCAAATCACAAAGGTTACAAAAGCAATGAAAATAAAAATCATATTACACAGATAAAAACAAGCCATACAAAAACAAATAGACATTGTTACATTATATACAATGTTTACAATTTTATTTATAATCTAGCCAGTCAATAGACTGCGTTAGGGCTGTGGATCGTCTTTTAGGTAGTAAGTATCTGTGGGGGCTCAATAAACCTGGGTTGCTTAAATAATTCCCCCCGGCGACTGATTACACAGGGTTAGATGTAGCGATAGCTGAAGAACCAGTTTTTGATTTTATAAAGTTTAGATATTCTCTATTAGAAGCATTACCCACAACCGATGATGGAATGTTCAGCTCAGCACGTGCTTGTAAAAAAGTGTCCCAGCCATGAGGAGATTTACGTGCAGAAACTTGCTGATTGTGTGTAACTCCACGTATTAAGTCTAGTATGTTGGAACCGGGCACAGTTGTGGTTTTATAAATAAGTTCACCTTTTTCATTCCATTTTGTTATATTCTTATACTGAGCCATTTTTGTTAATAATAATTCAGCATTTTTATTAAAGCGTGGGTTTACATTATTAATTACCTCTCTAATCATAGAGCCATCTGTAGTAGAGATTTCAGTGGCAGTGATCGGTTGTGATGCCATTATAGATATAGATTATAGATTCACCCAGTGGCGTAATAAGTGTTAAACTCAGCATGGACCATATACTTTTGCAGGACTGTCGTGTACCTTATTACTTTTTCATCATCTGATAAATCATTTCTCTTAAGAATGTCGGATATTTCAGAATCAAGATCATGAATTTTAGTCTGCTGTTTCTGTGAAACCGATTTAAGACGTATGCGATCTAGGTTAGTACATTTTCTCAGTGTGTTCCATCACCGGTTAGCTATAAGACTGGTCAGTAATGGGATTGCAAAACTCAGCAGCGGCCCGATAAAACCTCCTGACTGTTTCACTAGGCGTTTCTTCTTTAAAATAGTGATTTTCTTATTGCTCAATGTTTTAATAATTTTACGCCACTTTGTAAGAATCCCCACCTGGTGTTTTGTTAAAGGTATTTTACCTTTAAAAGCATTGAGATTTTTCCCATGTAGACTAAACCGGAGCCTCCCTGCCCATCATTAGCAGCTTTGTTCACTAATGCTGATGAAACATGACCCATGGGGCTTTATGATTTCTAGTCCGCGTTTGAATAGGGGTACGGCTTTATGAAACAGGGCTCGAAAAACACCACCTAAACCACGACCGTACTGCTGTGATGTTCCGTGAAAACCGGATGACCCGTACCCCGCTTGTGATGTATAATAAGCCGTGTAAACGTGCGGATCGCCATTTTTTATGGCTACCATATTAAGTTAGTAGTAGACGACTCTCGCGGTCTAAAATTTAGTTTAACAACCACCTTCCTGTATTTAAATGACACGTTTTTGTTCTGATCATCCTTTATCTCTACGGTGATGTGGTCAAAATGATGTTTACTAACAGGTATGTAGTCGGATTTAGTGCAGTGCTGCGTGATTATCTCGTTGTTGACCCCCGTAACAGGTACAGTTCTAAGTAGAGGGGTGTAGTAATCACCGATTCTCTGGGGGCTGATAACGTCGGTATAAACAAAAAGCGTGTAAAATCCGGCGCTTATATCAGCGCATAAATGGCCTGTAATAGGACCCCGTATATTGTTACTGTCAATACCTAGAATACGTGTTAGTTTATCACTGGCTAAGAAACAACCGTTTCCTTTAACAGTCACTATACGTTCATATTCATCGTGTTTTAACTTAACATCAAAAACCGGTGTCTTATAACTTTCAATTTTATCATTTATGGCCTTTGCTAGATCCTTGATGCTACTGTACAATCCAGGCTTAATTCGCATTTCTTTAAGGGCTCCTTCGGGAATTCCGATATATATAACCCCTTCATGTTCTTCAAAGGTATTCCTTGTATGGGGGTACTGTATCTCGGCTAAGGCAACTTCCCACTCCCCTTTGAGAATAACCGGCTTGGATAGTTTTATAGTGTAGTTAGATATCTCATTATTAGGATATGTACTATGTACTACGTTTTATATAACGTAGGCAGCGTTATATAAAATGCACCATCCTCAATAATTGTTGTTATTCAGATGGCTCTTAAATTCTTTTTCTCAATCCAACTGTTGAATTTTGCCGGGTAGCCTAACCACTTGACGAGGCAGAGGATTCTACCTCCGACCATTTTTTTCTTTAAAACTTTTTCAACTCTGTACACACGATTGTAATTTTCAGGCACCTTCTGTATTTCTTCCGCATAGAATGTACCTTTGATAGACTCACCACTGCAGTCCTTTAGTTTGTAGACGTGCCTCACCTCTCTACTGCTTACTCCAGCAACTATGAAGATCTCGTCGGTGAAGCTCTGTTCATAACCTTTAGTAAAGACGTCTTTGTATTTTGATATCCTCACGTGATCACCAGGCTTGATAATTGGTAATGTCTTTTGTAGTTTAAAGTAGTCTGAGTAAATGGTTCTCCAAAGGCTTAATGAATTTCTCCGTGTCACATCTACCGGTCGTGTGTGAATTGTACGATGTATGTTATGATTATAACTATAAATAAGATCTTGTAGCACATCTACATAGCGATAGGTGTTGTTAGCCAGAGTTCATATCCTTTATGTGTTTTATGTACAAAACTTATAGTTAAGGTTAAAAACAAATTTATACGTTTGAAACATATTGCACCATATAGGATCTGTATAAAAAGCCTACTTCAACATAATAAGCGGCACGCACGATGAGGCGTGCCAGGAATTATGGGTATGTATTCATAAAACACGTCCGGGCATGTCTGCTCTTGTACTCAAAAACAGACATGCCTGGACATGACCCCCACCCCCCTGCCATAGAGATATCTAACATAAAATGGCGGTGGCGAGTCGCACAAAATGGCTGCTAGGAATTAACAACAACTGAAATATTGTGTCTATAGCAGGGGGGGCGTGGCTACTCAAGGATGTGGATGGTTACATACCGATGATGTCAGCTTGGAATTCCTGGAATGCAAGCCTGACGTCATAGGGGGAGGGACAACTGTCAACTTGATGAGTGGCTAAGCTCCACCCCTAGGGGCAGGGCACCTGTCAAGTTGAGTTTGACATACTATGGTCCTACATACTACTCAAATCACTTTCTTTATTCTATAGGGACCTCGTGTATCTAAATAATGAATTCACCACTTCCCTTTGAAGTCATTTCTTAGATTAAGGTAATTATTAAAAATGGATAGATAGTTTTAGTAAATTTCATATCAACAACCATTATAGTTTAAATGTCCCTTTCGTGTTTGCTCAAGGTATACTGACCTCATGTTTTGTCTGTCCCACGTAGCCATACCCACAACTTAGTTCTGCCTAAACTGACACAGGCTGGACTGACAAGGAGAGGGTTTGTCCCTTTGAAAGAGGTCTGTCATGCACAGGGAGTGTGACCATTATAATTCTTCCAGAACAGAAATCAAGGCAAAACACTACATTTATTTTGCACAAAGCTGGATATAACTATTTATCAAACTAGGCATTTTTGTATTAAAAAACGATGTAACAATGGAATCCTTTTAATTTTATATTCAGCAACAAAAAAATCAATATATTGTAAATACAATATATGTGAAATATGAGCTCCAATCATCTGCAGTCTCTTTTTACAGATTCCCACAGAAGCTTGGTGACCTCATGAGATAACACCAGCACCACCACAGTGTGCAGCTTCAGTCCTTTGTATGTGGGCCATACTAATCTGGAGTAATAATTTATCCGATGCTCTGAAGCTACGGGCCCTATTTATAAAAAATCGTTATCGTTATCGTAAAATACCGATCGTTATCGTAAAATAACGACCGGGTTTTTACCGATAACGACCATTATTTACCGATAACGACCGTTATTTACCGATATCGTTAAATACCGGTCGTTATCGTTAAATAACGACCGTTATTTACCGATAACGGTCGTTATTTACCGATAACGGTCGTTATTTACCGATAACGGTCGTTATCGGTAAATAACGACCGTTATCGGTAAATAACGATCGTTATCGGTAAATAACGACCGTTATCGGTAAATAACGACCGTTATCGGTAAAACCCCGGTCGTTATTTTACGATAACGATCGGTATTTTACTATAACGATAACGATTTTTTATAAATAGGGCCCTACATTAGGATCCACCTTCTGGCCAGGGGTGTGACTACGAAAGAGCAGAACCTGCAACTGCAGGGGGCCCCATTTTCCTAATTTTTCTGTGACATATAGGGCCATATAAATAAAGCCGCGGTATCGACTTTAACGTTCGGTATCGTAAATTTATGACTGTTAAACCGATTGGAGATTAACAATCGGCTTAACGATCGTAAATTTACGATACCAATTGTAAATCTACGATAACAAAATCGTAGATTTACGATCCCCATAGAAAACCATTGCGGTAGTTTACTACTGCACAGCATTCTACGATCGAACATTCGTTAATTAACAAACATTCGGTCGTAAATGTACGATTACGATCGTACATTTACGTCCGCGATTGTAAATGAACTGTCGATCGTAAATTAACCTTAGCGGTATCGCTAAAAAGCGATATCGCGGGTTTATAAATATGGCCCATACAGCTTTCTTCCGGATGCTTCTGGCATTTAGTAGAACTGTTAAGTGGTTGTTCTGTGGGTGCATTATCCAGATCATAAACCTTAAATAAACTTCACTATACCTAAGATCCTGTTAACCTGTACTACAGTAGAATTAATTTTACACACAACTGATTTTTATAATTTGTAATCTCCCATCTTGCACAACTGGTTCTTGGTGTTAGAATAGGATAACAGAGATACTACCTTGAAAAAGGGTGAGGTCACTGAGTAATGTGATTCTAAGAAATTAAGGAGAATGACGGCAAATAATAAATCTCCTTCCCAGTTATTATCTGGAAGCTTTGTAAATATTTGTAAAAACCTGGGGCACTGTTTGAAAAAGACTGCTGGAAATGAGCTCATGACCATAATTAATCCTTACTGCTACCATATTGCAGCAACCTGCCAAGACAGGAAGACTGTTTCATGTAACTCCAAACTCTGAAGCCAGTTCCTGTCACATTTTGTTGATGAAATGAGACTCATTCGTTTTTTAAAAAAAAGTCTTTATGTGTTCTCAGTGCAAATATGTGTTTTATCGACTTTGAAAAGGATTACCTGATCCAGAAAGATTTGATGAAGCATTTCCAATGGTGATGAGAAAGTTATGGGGCTGTTTACATTTTATTCTTTATTAGAATAGCAACAAATTACCTTATTTTACTCCAAAACTTCTAATTCTCAACAAGGCAGCTGTCAGAAAGAATTTTCTGACCTACCCAACATTACCCCCCATGCCCCCTTTATCCAAAAACGTTGAAGCAAATGTGTCATTTAGACTAGTGTAAGGAAAACAAAAAGTCAGGGCTATAAAAGGAACGTTAATAATTATGTATCTCGTTCACTTTATAGAGGACCAGGATGGATACCCATAGCTGTTGTTAACTTTTTATCACTGCTTCCTTCAAACTGGATTTCCTGGACAGCTTTGTGCTTCTATATTGTCATGGAACTCCTCTGTGATGTAATAACCTTATAATACATAAAGCTAGGCATTTTCAATAGGGGGTGCAGTGGTGCAGAATCTTTATTACAGTCACTCAGTGATGTCACTGAGTGACTTCCTGTATTCCACTGCCCCTCCCACTGTCTCCCCCTCCCCGTATTAGTCAATTAGATAAGAATCCACGTTTGTTGTTAACAGACAATGTTCGGTCCTTCTTTCTCTTTCAATTGGAACAGTAATTAACTATTTATACACTACACAGGGATTTCTATATAAAGGCAGTAGGGGAGAGGCAGTGGTAGTGGACAGTTTTTTTGGCTGACCTTATGTATTATAAGAAATAATATGCTACCTACAGTGTATATATGGATTTACTTCACCCTGGAGTTCCATGCCCTGTAAGAAAGCACGAGCCCTGTGGCCTCGTGCTTCTATATGGTCATGGCACTCCTCGGTGGTGTAATATCCTTATATTACACTGTAGGTAGTGTATTATCCCTTATATATAATACATAAGTTCTACTTTTGATAATGGGAGCAACAGTGAAATATCTCATAAAAACCATTTGTGTTCCCTGAACGGGTATTATTTGCCTTAGGGGGAGACGACAGGTGTGTCAATCAAAGGAGACCCAACAGTACTCCCTCCCCCTACCCATCAGAGTCCAGTGTTTCTCAACCAGGGGTCCGGGGACCCCTAGGGGTCCCTGAGAGGTTGCATGGGGGTCCTCAAAACATTGACAGAAATTGTATAGATCCACAATTTTGATGAATGCAGATATATAAGTAATGTTTTAATGTAAGGGTTCCCACCCTGGTGTGAATTAGAGTGCATTTTGTTCAATAGAGATGTATTTATAGATCTATCATTTATCTTTTGTATAGATTAGGTTTTTTGATGATTTGATGACTGACAAAGAAAAATAATAATACTGTATATAATCATAATTTTATGTAGAGGTCCCCGAGACATGAAAATTGTTTCAAGGGGTCCCCACAGATAAAAAGGTTGAAAAACACTGCATCAGACCAAGGTACACACTTCCTGGAGGGTGTCGGCGGAGCTTGTTCCTGTGTGTTACTGAAACATGCAGCCTGGAGAGAAAGAGGAGGTGGGAGCTTGATTCTGCTGGGCAGGCTGCTTGAAAAAGTTTGGGAGAGCCTCAAGTTTGCAAAAGAGGTAAAAAGTCTTGGGTAACTTTGTCTATCTATATCTTTCTATCCCTTTCTCTATAAATTTTCCCATTCTGTGTTGCTGTCTATCTCTATTTTTATCTGTCACTGTGTATTTATGGGCCGCACAATCGGTTGTGCCAAATATCTGCAATGGAAATTTTTGGTGCAACCGACAATGTTTTTATGGTTGGCCAGGATAAATAACTGTTGTTCTTCGCCATGGCTGTCAGTTTGCTTTGACTGATTCGTACAAATGGTCAAAGACGACAGCAAGAGTTTTCAGCCCGTCTGATCATTATACAATTTTTATCTATAAGAAATTTTATTACATCGCCCTCATTATTCCTACTGCTTATTGAACATCCTACAATGAATTATCAATAGGATTGTGTGTCAGGAACCTCCACTTGTGGCACTCAAACTCTTGAAAAGCACGGCTTTGTAATGTTGATAACATCATGAGGGATGTTCACCCAAAAGTAATACAAATGTATTAAAAGGGCACACCCACCCCTGAAATGCTTGTACAATAACTGACAAACCTGGTCCACCTTTAAAAAAATCTAATTTTACACATTTTAACCACTTTCTTGATCATTGAAGCAGCACGGTGGCTCAGTGGTCAGCACTAATGCCTTGCAGCGCTGAAGTTGAGTTCGATTCCACCCTTGGACACATCTGCAAGGAGTTTGTTCTCCCCGTGCTTCCATGGGGCAGGGACTGATGTGAATGTATAAACGTAATTGGAAAGCTCTAAGGAAGATGTTAGTGCTATATAAATCCACAATAATAATAATTATTGAAGATGTGCACATTGCAGTGAAATTTCTGGCTGTTCTTTGTAGACCAAAACATATGTATACAGTTGCCTCCCCTTTCCTTTAAAACTGAAAACTTGTGGAAGCTAAACAGCGCAACTACAGGGGATATAGTGCCATAAACTAGTCAGGAGGTTCCAAAGGAAGGAAGAGAGGCCATACGAGCCAACGCTAGATGTGTTTCGCCTCAGAACAAGGCTTCTCAATAGCGCAGATAGTAGTTATGGTCAGTGGATGTCCATTTAAGCGCAGTGAGATATCGTTATGATGGCGATATCTTACTACTCTTAAATGGACGTCGACTGACCATACCTACTATCCATGCTATTGAGAAAGCCTGGTTCTGAGGCGAAACGAGTCTAGAACTTGCTCGTGTGGCCTCTCTTCTCCCTTTGGAACCTTTTGACTTGTTTATGGCACTTAAAGGGTGGACATACCCTTTAAGACTTTGTGTGACCCTGGCATATTTATAAAAGGGGAAAAGTCGCGAAAAGCTTTAGCTTTCGCTTACCGCATGGTTTTTCGCCAAAAAGCTAGTTAACGCGATTTAAAAAGGTGGCATTAATGAATGGTGAAAACTTTTCCGCAACCTATCGCTAAAACCCTTTTCGCCATACATCGCAATGGTAATTTGAGCAAAAAGGGAGCGAAAAGGCATAACGCGATTTATAAAAAGCGTTATTTCGCCTTAAATGGAGCGGAATATTATCGCCAACTTGAAAGTAGCGAAAAGGCATCTTTTTACCATGTTTGGTATACATTTAATTTGCCTTTTTCTTAACATTTTTAGCTTGGACTTTAAATGAGGTCTGCTATTTTGTCTTTCACGTGAAAGCACCCGCACCCCCTTTTTCTTGGGGCATTTTAGCAGTCACAATGTAGGCTCATTTTTGCATTTCCAATGCGAGGCCAGTTGTTAGCATTCAGGGTGTGTGTTTTATGCTCTGCTTTTTGGTAGTGTTAAAACAACTCATTCTGTCCGTTCGTCTTTCGAATGCGCATTTATGTTGTTAATAGGCGTGTTGTCAACTTTATTATTTTTCTTTCCCTGTATTCTCCCAATTTTTGCTAAATTGAAATATAGTGCCAAGAATGTTGAACAGCTGGCTAGCCGGTAACAATGATTGGATGTGGTTTTCACTTCTTTTGCTACAAATCAAACAAAGTTTGATTGATAACAAACACTATTTAAACAAGCAGCTTAAGCTTATCATTGTGGCTAGAGAAAATGAGTGGGGAGGAGGTACTTTTGTTTGGCAAATGGTTTTCGCAATGCAGTCATCTTGTAGACGCGTTAAGTTTTCGCTGCAATACTTTTCGCTCTTTATCGCGCGATGTTCGCCGTTATTAACCAGGCAAAAAATGTAGACTTTTATAAATATGCCCCAAAGAGTCCCCCCCTACACTTCCATGCTGTTAATGGTCTAAATAAAGGTTAAAACTTCTGCTTGGGGCTCCCTTATTAGGGAAAAACAGTGATAACATTTGCCCACCACATTTACCAATTTATATTTTCTCTGACTACATTAGTTCTATCAGTTTCTCCTTGTCTACATAGAAAACATGCTCTGTTTTTCAGGTGGTTTATTCTTCTGTATGAACAGAATCTTAACTATTGGCTTATTACTACATGTACAAAAACTTCACCCTTACCACTGTGCATGTGGTCTTTACTATGAAACTATGTGGGGGAGGGGAAGAGTGAGGAGAGCTCCACCATGCATGCCAGAGTCCTCTAAGAGTAGCAGGACGTAAGCATGGATTACACACAGAAAGGACCCTACTTCTTATTTTTTTGGACTTTTATCAGAGCCTGCAGGACAACCATAAGGCGCAGAAGATAAAGGTAAGGATATTTTTATACTACACAGTGGGGCAAATTTTAGTTGGGGTGGTGGACATGCCCTTTAAGCAGTTCCTGGGCACACTGTTCTTTGATAATATCAATTTTATTTCAGAGTTTCAATGTCACACAGGATGTGTTCATCAGGACAACAATTTGATGCAGTGGAACAAAAATAGATGCTTCCACCGAGATCAGAACACAGTATACCAAAATATACATATTATTATATACTGTATTTATTTCAGATACATTTTGTACACTACAACTACCATCACCCCCTGAGATCCTTGGCTATTCTACCTACTATGGATACAATAATATGATTTTTCTCTGTGCTGGTATGAAACTTGGTATCATCCATCTTGTATTCTTTAAATAGATGCAGACATGAGAGATTGCTGTGACATGACTACCTTTCCCTAGAACGTGGTGTTCTGTTTGCTGCTCCATGAACACACAGGGAGTCCATTGCGAACATTCAGAAATAGAAAAGGTTTCACAGTGTTCAGTCTGCTGTGCTGTTCTTAGGAGAGACCTTTTTAGCTTTTTTTTCTCTTAGTAATTAGGGTCATAGGCAAAGATAAGAAATCAGAAGAGACGCCCACATGACATCACCAAGCCTCAACGTAGTGGCAAAGTTATAGCCTATTTTTGGCTCATTCACATCCAAGTTCTTCAAAAATGACTGGATATTTTGTATGAAATCTAGGCCAGGTTAATTTTTTATACTAACACTTGCTTTAATCTTAGCAGAAGAAGCCAAGTTCATATTTTTCTTGTTTGTGCTCCATTACCTGTATTATTGTTGTGATGGAAACAAGTTTTAGAAGTTGGGAGGAATCATTGGTGAAACTAATATGGAAAGTCAAGTTTAAGAGAAAGAATTTGTACTTAGCAAGAAGTAACATTTAATTGTAATATGTAAGGTCTTAAATGGGAAATAAAAAAAATTATTGTTATAAAATAATAATAAAAATATTGCCCATCTTCTTTTTGATGGTCCAAGCTGACCAAGTATGGGGTGACAAAGAAGGGAGGAACATTAGTGACCACTGACATGTGCATTCCAGGAAACAATGTACAGTATGTATACTTTTTTTTATTTTTCTGTCTTTCCATGGCAGTGGAGGTCCTGTGCTTTTAATATAAAGCTTTGGATGGAAGGCCCTTCTGTCATTATAAAAGCCACTGGATAGGAGGGAAGTAAAGCTTATTAGTCTAAACCAACGCAAAAGTCTGAGTAATACAAAAAGGTGATAAAGAAAAAAAGCAATTAATGTGAAAAAGGTTAGAAGTCAGGACCTTCCAGACTGAGGTTGCCTTGACATGTATAACAATTTAATAACAATATTACATAACTGCCAAAAAAACATGATGCCCAAAACTTTCAAAAGCTAAAAAGGGGGATGGATTCCAGACCTAGAACTGCAGTATATGGATTAATACCAGTAATTCTCAATATTTATTAGTTTTAGAAACTTATCCAGGCCTTTTTTAAAGCTATTCAATGAACTTGCCATTACAACATCTGCTGGAAGACAGTTCCACAGTTTCACCACTCTCACTGTAAAGAAACCTTTCCTAACCTGAAGATGAATCTTCTTTTCTTCCAACCTTAAAGGATGTCCACGTGTCCTCTGATATGATCTATTAGTAAACAATGCACCAGAGAGCTCATTGTATGGCCCATTAATATATTTGTATTCAGTGATCACATCCCCATGCATGTTGATTGCATTGTGGTAAACTGAATCAAAATAGCATTGTACATGGCAGACAAATGGTGTTAAATGCCCCAGCCTCTATAATGATCATTGCCATAAATCTACAATAGCATACAATTGTAGATTTCCAATTCCCCATACAATACCATTGCGTTCATACATTTACAACCGGTATTGTATATTGACGACTGCTAACGTAGATTTATACCCGTAACTGTACAGCCGTGATCATACTTTTCCAATTTTCAATATGGCCCTAAACTTCAAGTCCAGTTGCTCTAACTGAATGCAACAGATATACCATGACCTGGATGAATGACAACCTTCACAAGCACATCAGAATAATGTCCTTTTTCATAAATGATATGTTCAAATATGACATAATATTGAATATTGATCAGGCATTTTGCATTCATGAATTACATGGGGCCATATGTATAAACACGTGGTATCACACATTATCTTAAATTACGATGGCGCCTGTAAATGTATGGCCGCGACCGCACATTTATGCCAAATGTTCATTAATTAACGTTCATAGAATACCATGCGGTATACCAAACTATATCTGTTTCATTAACCTAGAATATTCAATTAAATAGGCCCGTTTGGAAGCTTGCAGATTATATGCTAGCTTCCTTTTTTTGACATATTTACCTTATTTACGTAGGGAGTTGGTGTAAAAAATACCTGCATCTTCTATATGCATTATCAAATGAGCTACTGTCAAGATGCAATAGAACCTAGAGCTTAGTGGGACTCAGGTCGGGTACGAAGGTTACAATATCCCTATTTGCTGACAGCGTATTGTTTACCCTGACTTCCCCCTTTGTCTCCTTGCCAAACATTATGTTTCTCTGGGTATGGGAGGTGCTGCTGAATTACCGTGTAACTGTTTTCTGGAGGCTGTATTACAAGTGGTAAAATGGTAATATTTGTTTTTTATTTATTAAGGCAGAATTAAGTAATAGAGACCTGTATTCAGTTGACCAGATGCCAATAGTTCCTGAACCTGCAGCTTGTTCCTACTGTGGTGCTGAGCCTCCATGACTTCCAGTTTTCTTGTTGATTTTGTAGATGTGAGTAGGGAAGCCCAATATATGTGAAATGCCATGGAAAAGAGGAAGAAGGGAACATCGATGATGGGGGAATATTATGACATGAATTGAGGTGCATTTCTAATTTTTACAATATCTGTAACCATTTATGGTTTCTAAGAAGACCGCATAATTCTTTGTCCATCAATCTTTAGCTCCACTCAAAAATTCCTCAATAACCAGTCATGAGATCCTCATGCTTTTCTTGTTTATTCACTTATAAAAAGAATGCATATTAGCACAATATACAATACCATAACATACTTTGTGGGGAACTTCTCCAAATAAAAGGAACACCTGGAACATTGCAGTGTCTGACAGACATACAAACCCATTGGTCATGCACAAAAGTGCTACTTTAACAAATGGTTTAGTCACACACTGGACCAAAGCTTTGGACATTTTCTTAACCAGCTGAGACTGATATTTTTTTAGGAAAAGCAATAATATCTTTAACAGAAAGATACACACCACAAAAACAGAAATAGCATCACATATTGTTATTGAATATTTTACCAAATCCAACCTAACCGGAGGCCTGGGGGGGTGGGATGGGGGGGAAAGACCCAGTCTTTTCCAACAACCTGCTCTTTAAAAGTAAATAAAAGCATAGACTTTATTTTTTTTATTTTGAAATAATTACCTCTGTCTCACTGGATCTAATGTAACAGGATTGCTCATTGCAATGTGAAGCTGTCACCGAGTTATGATAATAGCCACTCATGCCACAGGGGTTTCTGGGATTTCCCCCCATGTATCGGAGAAGATGGGCATGCATGGCTTGAATCCATAGGCTGTGCATACAAGTAAACCTGTACCGGGCACTGATCCCTGGGATACTTGTGACATCAGCGGCACAAGCAAATAGTACTGCAGCTTATTGTCGGATTCACAGCAAACTGAGCAAACTGGTACCACAGGATCCAGGGGAGATAAAGAAAAGTATTGCAATATATATAAAATAAATAACTCTTTGCTTTCATTCTCCTATAAATAGCAACTTTACAGTGTCTTCTAACTGCAAAGGCTGTTGGAGTAGCGAATTGCATTTAAACAGCAATTTAATGATTACAGCTTAAATATTCCTTTAAGGAACCATAAAGTCAATAAAACATGCATTTTGGAGATTGAACTGTGCATTAAAAGCATTTTGTTCACCATGGGTTAATATGTCTTTTTCACCCACTGTTCAGGTTATTGTGTTTATCCAATAAAAAAGTTACCAGTTAAATTTCAACTCTTATCTAGAGTTTTCTACACAATTTAACACCACCAAAGACAGGCAATGTCTCTTATATAAATTAATAACTTACAAAACATTACATTATTTACACAAGATAATAAATACACTGTTATAAACAGCAAATTACGTGTAAGGGCTCAAGGCAGTGCAAGTAAAAGGTGGTGACGCGAACGATAAATGCAAGAAATCGGGGGGGAAACAGAAAAATAAAACTCGGAACATGCAGTTGATACACGTATTACATCACATACTGCTTTCCTAATCTTCATTTCAAATGTAGTGGATATACAAAAACATTTCTATTGTGCAGGAAAAAAACATATTGTTCAACACATATCTTTGTAGAAAGCAAATGTAAAATGACCTGAAACAAATTAACCACAAAAATGTTCTAAACACTAGGAGGCACAAAATGAAAGGTCTCCTTTTGATTCTGTTTCTGAATTACTAAATAAATGCAATAAAGTTCCATATATTGCCCAGGTAAAAGGAAGACTGTTTCTTTTCAGACAGAATCAAAGTTTACATATTAATAATAACTTGTCCTCTTTACACTAAATATTGTGTAGTTATTAGGCATTTCATAAACACGGAGTTTTACAAAAAAGGCACACACGTCCTCAGACAGGCGGACAGGATTTGAACATATACCTACCAATTAATAATTTCTAGTTTCTATAGTTTTTTAAAGTTTCAAAATTCTTGCTGTAGAAAATCTCTCAGTTTTGTGTCACTGTTTTGTACAAACTGTTCACTGACAATTCAAGCTGTTCCAGGAACACAACAATGCGTTGTTGCAGAATCAGTTTGGGATATTAACATCATCTCTTGGTTTCCTGAGCAAACTTTCACTTCATCTTCTCAAGCCGTAACTCCAACATCAAGTAGCAGGAAAGATCTACTGGCCAATACCACACAGAAGCCTAAGATCCAGATTACAGGCTTGTCATAACAGACAGCTTGCATGGGTAATTCATTGCATTAAGTTTACGATCTGCTATGCTCTAGGTATCTAAAGGTGAAGTATCGTCTTTTATTAACTCTGTGTCTGCTTCAGATGAATCCTGATCAACTATATGTAGTGTCTTTGTACTGCTATAAAAACTAATGCAATCTCCATCTTTATCATGCCCATCTGAGTCTTCTTCTTCAAGGGTTAGCTCAAAATGGAACTTTTCTGAGAGTCCCTGACAGTCCTTATCATTTTCATCCAAAAGAGGAGAAGGACTTTGAGGTATCATACTTTGGTACCAGTTTCTGTTATCCTCCAATGTATCCAGAATATCCTGTGCATCTGGTTGGACTAAATCTGCCCATGTTTCCCATAAAGGATGAACAATGTAGTCAATGAATCCAACCTATGGAAAATTAAAAGAAAAAAAAACAGCACTTAATATTAAGGGGAAATACAATAGCCAATAATGTGAAAAAAAAACCATTTTGGAATAATTCTGTGTGTATTTGTTGATCTGTCTGGGGCAATGAGTAAAACACATTTATAAGTAGGCTTAAGATTTACTTTTCCTATATTTAACTTATACTTCCTTTACTGGGTGGTTCTGCTCTTTTCAGGAAAAAATGAATTACTGTATCATAAGCAAAAATGTCAGCACACTCAAAGGCTCACTACAATGTGAGCCTTTGAGTGTGCTGACATTTTTGCTGTTGTTGGCTCACCAATGCTGGCCATAAACTCACTCAATATTACAATCAAAGATCGAGGAGACATTAACATTGAATCAATTTATTCAAATTTAGATTATATTACTGATTATAAAATGCTAGGGCAAGGTTGTGTTCTGTTCAAAATTAGATTGTCATTGCCTGCACTTTATCCATGTTTTGATGCATGGAATATTGCATGAATGTATGGGTACATCGACAAGTAATGTCATTTGATCAGAATGTACCAGGCAGTTATAAGCTTAAGGAGAGGTGGGCCAAAAGGAGCAGAAAACCCGCCACACAGCATAAAAATGGAGCAGAACCTTCTTATAACAGAAGGTATATTTGCAGTCTATTGCTTTATGAATAGCATTGCCCACAAAATCTAAAGCTAGGTACACACTGTACAGATTTCTGAAAGATGACAGACAGGATCTGCAAGATCCTGTCTGCCATCTTTCAAAGATCTGCATACACACAGTCCCGAGTGTTCTCCTATGTGAGAACGCTCGGGACTGTGTGTTTCCATCGGCCGCGCTAGACTCCTCTATAGGGAGTCTAGCGCGGCTGATGGAAATGTTCGGCCTTTCCCGAACGAGCGTACACACGTAACGATTAAGCCCCGATACCGTCGGATCCGACGGTATCGGGGCTTAATCGTTAATGTGTGTACCCAGCTTTAGAAACAAGAATTAATTTCTCACTCCCAGGATTCCCAGAGCATGTGTCCAGAACCGCTGGCTTATTAACATGCAATACAGCCTATGGTATAGAGCTAATCCTCTGACCTGCAGACATGATCTGTTTCGATCTTGTTAGACCTCGTCAGTGCAAGATACAGATTCATGTCTCTATGGGGTAGGATTTGAGAACACAATATGCCAGGCAACCTATAAGCTTAAGGAGAGGTGATTTTTTTTGATAATTTTTGATTCATCATAATGCTAATTGATATCAATCAATCTAAATAAAGTTGAGTTCACATCTAAATAATGTATAGCCAGCATTAGTTTATAGTTAAAGCAAGAATCCTGAGTGCAGTATTGGGATGATTTTTGTATAATCAAGAGATACACATCTTTTAATACGGTAAAATAACAGTTTGTGGTTTTACAATCAAGACCCGTGAGTGCTACCTGTCTAGGGTTGTGTTTAGACTTTTGCTTTTTAAATGCATGTGGCATGTGATGGTGTGCTAGCCTTTTCTCTTTTCTATATTAATATATATATATATATAGCCTTGTTTGTACCTTGTATGTATTCCTAATTTGTTTTCTTGTTTTTTGCAAAGTAATATATATTACTGATTATATAGCACCAACATCTGACTTATGCTGGTGCTATATAAATCGGTAATAATAATATCTATCATAATAAGGTCAATATATGGAACAATAAACACAGAAAACAAAAATAAATCACTGGGCTGATATATACCTGGGATTTTTCCACTGAAGCAGTGTGTTTGTCACACATTGGACTTATTTCCATGCCTCTTTCTCTCTCTTTGTCTCCTTGCTGGAAGAACTCCTCCATGATCCTGTCAGTCCATTGCCTATACAATTCCAGTGACTTGGTAGGGTTGCTTAGATCTGCACAATGCACCATATTCCTGAGAACCTAGGGAAAACAATAAAAAAGAGACAGAATGGATCATTTTCCTAGTCATTTCTATAAAACAATTTCCCTTATACAGCATGTACTGTATAATTAACACTAGCACAAATATATTTCTATAAAGTTCCATTTTCAACAGAATCAGAGATGTATATGTGATATTAGGGAAATGTATGGGGGTTGACTGGAAATAAAATGAATTTATATGTTAATATTAGCTTAATAATAGAATTACTACACTAAATAATATTGCAAATACCTAAAGTTATCCCAGTATGTACAGTGAGAACAAACGTATAAGGCTGTGGATAATCTGTGAACAGATGCTGAATAAATTACACAACAAACCAGTTAAAGGGCATGTCCACCCCCAAAACTATAATCCCCCCAACTACTGTCCCCATCATGTAGTGTAGTTTAATCCTTACCTCACATCCCAGCTCCATATGGTTCTCCTGTAGTCCCCCCCCAAAGTCCCAAAAACTGCCCACCAGGAGGATAGCAGAGTCCATATAGGACTCTGCCTCCTATCTGGCCTCCGGGAGAAGTTTGGCATGCGTACTGCAGCCCTTCTCCCCCTCCCTCTCCCTCCCTCTCAGGATTCCCACCCCCTAGCATAAATCCCTTTAGTTATATGATTGCCCCTGTCCCCCCAGCCCCAACCGCTATATTTATTCTTTTAGAAAGCTCCCGAAACTTTACTTACCTCCCCTCTTTCCTACGCCGCACTGAATGATTGGCT
This sequence comes from Hymenochirus boettgeri, assembly GCA_019447015.1. Classification (NCBI taxonomy): domain Eukaryota; kingdom Metazoa; phylum Chordata; class Amphibia; order Anura; family Pipidae; genus Hymenochirus; species Hymenochirus boettgeri. The sequence goes on from CM033472.1 coordinate 145,161,504, forward strand.
GCCGCTCAGCCAATCACAGACGCGACTGCCGGTCCCGCCCCTCTGCTTGCATTTTCTCGCCAAGCAGTGGGCCGGGAGCGCGGCGGAGGAAAGAGGGGAGGTAAGTAAAGTTTGGGGCAATTTCTAAAAGAATAAATATAGCGGTTGGGGCTGGGGGGACAGGGGCAATCATATATTAAAAATAAATTTTTAGGGTGGACATACCCTTTAATTCAATTTAAAAAAAAATTATTTGATTAAATGTGGTTATTAATACCTGTATTCGGTCAGTGTAATTGTCCAATAGGAGAACTCCAGAGCTGGTCACTTTCTTGGTTTCCACCATTGTCTTTAGGTCAGCAAGCAGACTCATGTGTTTAGACATATCAGTTGCAAGTACCTACAAGGGAGGATATCATTAGTAAGTTCATTCTTATGATCTTAATGCCCTAATGACTGTGAATGATTTATGGTATTCTTACCATGTCAATAACCATTTTCCTAAGTGATTGCCTCTGCTTCTTGGTAAGATTTTGAAAGATATCACAATGTTCTTCTTGTAATAATTTGAACCCCACAGCAAGATGATGATTCTCCAACACCGACTCATCGTTGTACATGAGAGCCAGCTCAGAGTCTATTCAGAGGAAACACAGATGAATAGGAGTATTTAAAAACAAGCAGAATGTACATTACGTGCAGCTGTGCATTAAAAATGACATTCATGAGTTAAATACATCCTAATACTGGGTTTCCTAAAGGTACTGTATGCAGTGTGCTAGCATTGAACACATATACAGTGCAGGTTAACATTCATTTACAATAGCATATATTATTTTGAGATTAAATAAAATACAGTAAACGAACCTTAACAATGGAGAAAATAACCTACTAGTCCTTACACAATACATACCGGTAATTAAGTAAAACTTCCAAGCATATTATCTATTTCCCATTAAAAGTTTTACAATTGAATTTAGACTGGAAATGATTTACAAAATAATGAAGGGATCTGCAGTTCAATACCAATAAGGAAGGGCTTTTACAAAATATATTGTGCTTGGTATACAAAATGTAAAGACTGCATGTGTTTTATTTCATAAAACAAACATACTTGTGTTGATAAGGAACTGATTAGAGACACCCGGATGATCCACGTCGTGGATTGCAGCAGCAAATATTGCAGCAAGGATTTCCAGATCAGTAAAGACAGCCTAGAAGGGAATAAAAACATTAGCAGTGAAAAATTTAACCTTCTCCCATAGAATAGCAGACTACACCCAGAACACATTAAGGCTAGAACACATTATGTAATTGTTGGCCAAATCATCTGATAAACAGACCCCTATTCTGACAATCTAACATGTATAGAGGCTCTGTTTGATCATGTTTAGAGCTAAACTATACCAGGACACTATGGGGTTGAGGTGGTTCCCCCTCAATCCCCTGAACCTTTTCTGTAGGGGAGTGATAGGATAAACATGGTCGCAATCAGTCCTAACAATCTATGTCTAACCTGTGTATGTAGCTTTAAAACTAAGATAAGCTTCTGTAAACTAGAAATTATAAAATGTTACTTGATTACACTGTGCCATTAATCTTTGTACCACTAAGGAAGAAGCTCTTTATTTCCATTTGTGTTTATTTTTACCTTTGCAAACTACAGAGGTAAGATACTTTCCTTTGTAAATTTCTAAAAATGTTAATTATTAATAGAATTTTTTTGCCAATTTGATTCTGCTATCATTTCCTTTTATGCTCGCTGTTTAGACTTCTCTCTCACTGACTTGTATGGTTGCGCACAGCTTGCAAGCAGAGTGGTAGCAGAAAAATGAAAAGACTTGATCAATTGGAGTGGAACCAGGAATTCCAGGTATCTTGTATTAATTACAGACTAGAACTTTAAAAACAGAGCCACCCCCTTTACCATAGTTTTATTTTACTTTAACTTACATCTAATGCTGGCGTGGACAGCAACACATGGGTGGACTGTGTGACATCAGCAGCATGAAGGCTGTTGTGATATGCCACATCTGAATGATAGTGGTCCTCCAAAGTCATTGTATAGGTAATCAGGGTATCAGTAGATATTTTAAATGTCTTCAACAAGTCTCTTTCCTGTGTAGGGAAAAAAGAAAAAACGTTAAAACAAAACCACATTGCTGTGCAAGACTTAAAGCTCCACTGGCAAACTTTATTAAGGAGGAAATGGGAGTCAGACTGACCTGAAAAATAGCATACATAATGCAGGTAAGGGGTCTGTTGCTGGAATATGCTGCGACCTTGAAGATATTTAAGCCCCATTTATTGAGATCTTCTAGCTCCTGAAATGAGAAATATTCTAAGAATAACAGATTCATAGCTTGTTTATTTATTTTGAGCAGAAAGAAAAAATTGTAAAATTTAAAGGACAACTATCCCCCCACTGTACCTTTGATAGCAAATCTTCACTTTCGGTTTTTACACCAAACCTAGACATACTGGTGTTGTTCAGACTGGAGCTGTGCATTAACTTTTTAACTCCACTAATCTGCGTCATTAGCTGCTGCTTTTTCTTCTTTTCTCTGTCTTTCTGTGTAGGTGATGGAATCTCAACATCATTTTGTTTGTCTGTAAAGAAAAATATTGTTTACCTTTAAAGGACAACTCCACCCTCATAAGAACATCTTTTTTAAAAAATGGCCTCTTTAAAATATGTTTATATATCATAGTTTGTTCTATGAATTCATTACTGTATGTCTGCTATGCTTCTGGATGCCTCATGGAAACTGAGCAATTTAGAAACCTGTACTGAGCCTTTACTGAGCCTGGGCAAGCTCAGAAGAGGCAGACTGAGGATAAACATTCAGTCATTGGCTGTGATGTCAACTGTCAAATCCATAACTGACAGTTACTAACTGGAAGAACCAGGAAGCAGAAACAGGGGAAATAGGACATTGTGCAGGATTTCAGGTTAGACTTATATATTTCACATTTTAAACTATTACCATTTTGGGGGGTGACTAACCTGTATGGAAGTTTTCATTTTGGGGCTCGACTTGCCCTTTAAATCCTAATTTTGGAACCCATCAAACTTAATGGCCACCAATATATTTGTGAATGAGGGTACAATACTAATGAGGGTACTATACTAAAAACCAGTCATATACCGTTGTGAGAATAACATATTACAACTTGCAACAGAAATCAAACATCAAGTATAACTGTCTCAGTAATAACATTAACCTAAATATTACATAAGATCCAGGACCAGAAGAGAACTGGGGCATTCCTACAATTTCCACTAACCTGAATCTAAAACAAGTTCAGGTAAATGAATAACATTCCTGCCCTTGTGGCTAATTCAGCATCATACAGTGCCCACTGGCATCCTCAGCTCTAACAGAATTACACCTGGCAGAGCTGATGGGAATTGCAGTTCTATTTAAGGGTAATAGAAATTGAATTGTGACACTGTTATTATAAAAACAGAGTGCTTTATTTCCGTTTGTGGTTGTTTCAGTGCAAACTACAGGTAAGTTCCTTCCCTTACCACTGCTAGATTCTGCGAGTGAACAGTATATCTGCAATCTGTTCATATTGGCTGCACTGGGCAAGGTATAAACTACCCTTAGTGCTCCAGCTGCTGCAGAACTGCAAAACATCAATGGCAGTGGCATGCTGGGAATTTGCAAACCATTATGGATGAAGATTGCGAAATGAGAATTTTGAAGTACACTGTTGTTAGGAAGCTAAATATAGGATTTATTTTTAAATATAGAGAAAACTTTTTGATACAACCTGCCCTTTTTACATTTCTGCAAGCAGTCAAGTACAAGTTTCTTAAGAGATATATCCCATAGAAATATTTTTAATGTCGTGTATCACTGACTGAAGATAATGCAAATCACCAGCCTGGAATTCTTTGTGTATAGTAAGAATTAAAGGCACAGTGGAAATATAGGTTATGTTAATCCCTTGTGAATGGATGTGGCCTGCATTAGTGGGTTTCAGTAACATGTGCAATTTTTCTTTGGTTAATTAAAGAGCAGCACAATGCATAGTAATTGAGCAAAACTGTCATTGCATCTGGTTTTGCACAGTAAAAAAAGCACCTATTATTCATAAACGCCATCAGTTTGACACTAATAGGTGTTTCCCTGTGGGCTGCAGCTATCTGAGAAACAATTGATGTGCTTCCACCCACTGCATGGAATCTCCTTGACTCTGCATGAAATCTCCAGTTATCTGACTGTACAGAAGGTGATCCCTGGAAAAGGCAGTGTTCCGTGTGCATCCTGCTCCCTGAGGTCTCACATTACCAACTGCCCCAAAACAGCTTTCAGTCCAGCTGTCTGCCTATTTCTTTATCAGGGGCAATGATAGCAGCACACTGACATTTGAGCAACTGAATATGTGACTATGATTTATCTTCACTTTAAACATGTCAACATATTACATGCCTTAGCATCATGTTTTGCCATACAATATATACATACAATGGAAAACTTCCAAATAATTTCCCAAAAATATAATTCTCCTATTACTGTAAGCAATTAGTAATCTACTAATTGGTTATTAAGGTGTTAATCTGGCCATGGACGGATCAATATTATTGGCCGATCGCAGCCAATAATACTAATTGGACTAAATTTTCATCAATCCTGATAATAAAAACTGGACGATTTTATTGGGCTGATTTATTTGGCAGCAAACACCATACACCTATATACACCCTAATATTGCTACATCTATGGTCACTTCTACTGTACACATTTAATAAAATTGGCCATTAGTGCTGGACAATAGTATATTTATTATTTTCAGGAGAACCTTCCAAGAGATATATTCCAAAAAAGACAAACAAAGTATGGGTACTAAATGGGCACCCTAACGCCTTAGTTGTATACAAATATATTGATTTTATTTATTATATTTACCCCTTACAGACACAAGTATTGCACAATCCCAAGCCCACTCCCAAAAAAAACATTAAAAACATCCCCCTTAAGATCAATCCATGCCTGCCTGTACAATATACCGGTCTATTGAATCTAATAATATTAAATCAAATCAGTCAGTGGATCAGTGGATAGTCTCAGTATTTGTTCAAATAACATCAGTAGTGAGGCTTTGATCACAGGGACATTATACCAGAGGTACACCAGTACTAGGAGGCAGGGAGATCGAGGGCCATTAAAAGCTTGCGTGCGTGGACTTCCTCAATGGCGCATGTGATGTACACTGAGGAAGTCCGCACAAGCAGCAGGGATTGATCTTAAGGGGGATGCTTTTAATGGTTTTTTAGGGAGTGGGTTCGGAATTGTGCAATACTTGTGTCTATAAGTGGTTAAATAAAATTGATATATTTGTATACAACTAAGGCGTTAGTGTGCCCATTTAGTACCAATACTTTGTCTTTTTTGGAATATAAACAAGTGTAACCACTATGTAAACTATTACCCAGTGTGTAACCAATAACATATTAGTATATGTGCAACATTTCAGGAGATGCATGGAGGAAAAGTCTAAATTTAATAAAGGGCAACTATAGTGCCCAAATACATATACCATCCGTTGTTGTTGTGGTTTATCTTTAAACTCTAATCCCTGTCTCTATTTATTCTTAAAATCTTATTTTCTTTTGGACATGTCAGAAGCATAGTGTGCTTTACAATCACAAAGAATAGCTTTACAACAGTTCCTTGCTCGGTGCTAAGAAAGAAACCTCCAATTCTGCTAATTAGTTATAACTGAAAATAGAATCTATCCATGTTCCAGTAAATGTATTGGGGCAAAGCTTGCCAGAGCTTGTTCATTAAACACTTTCCCTGCATTTCTCACTTGAACCAAATTAATTCTTTAGAAGGAAACTGTGTTAGTGATATTAAAGGGACTGTCCAAAAATTGATATAATGTAGATAACCCCCCAAAACCTTAACTTCGTTTTAGTAAAAATTTAGAAATCTGCTCCCACACAGAGTTATTATACTCACAAGCTCCTCGCTCCACCGCCGCTTCCGGGTTCTTCTCCCAGTCTCCACTGTGGCTGCTCTGTTCTTTTTGTGTTCTTGAGCAGCTGCAGTGGAGACTGCTCCGGGAATGGCAGTCAGTGATTGGCCGTGATGTCACCGTCACTGCCGATTACTGACTGCCTTACCCGGAAGTGCAGAGCCGCGGCGGTGGAGCGAGGAGGAGCATGTAAGTATAATAGCTCTGTGTGGGAGCTGATTTCTAAATTTTTACTAAAACGAAGTTAAGGTTTTGGGGGGTTATCTACATGATATCAGTTTTTGAAAAGAGGGGTGGACAGTCCCTTTAAGGTTTTGGGAGCTAGCCTCCTAAACAGGATTGTGTTTATGTGCAGTAGAGGCCTAAAGGAGTAACTTTGCATGTCGAAGCTCACATTTTTCTATTCATTGCTTCTTTGATTTGTTTGGCATTACTATATTATGGCATGAGTGTGTGTAAAGTATCTTCTGTTTTAAGAAGGCTCAACATAAATAACTACACGGGATGGTCGATAACCACTGCACGATATACACAAAGGATTGTGGGTAAGGTTAATAATGCATTGGTTTCCTTACCCAGGAATGTGCTGGAGATATACTCAGATACTTGGTTCCCTGATCTACTCATTTCTGAAAGGTGCGTGAGCTCCCGGTTCAACATCCTCTTGAACTGTTGAAAAAAAGAACAAAATAAGAATGTAAAGTGCTGTTTGTTTTGTTTCATTTATACAGATTGGGAACAGTGGCTAAGAACACAGATTTACTGCCAATGCTACATACATCATCATGTTATAAAACATGTGATGTTCAAATTCACAATAAAGCAAGAAGGTTCTGAAAAGCTGCCTTATTGAAATAAAACGCACAGCATTCTCTCACAGCCATCAGCTCCCACCTCTTCCTAATTGTGTGTTTGACTGTGTCCAGCTTTTTATTTCTCAAATTACAAAGGTTAAAAAAAAGCATTTTAGCTATTCTTTAACCAGAAATTAAATGTTGCAATTTACATTGAAAGGGCACTTATACTGATATTACCCATTGGGCACATATCTATTGTGGGCATACACAATGCCTCCATATGTAGCCCCCAAAAACGTGGGGGGTTGCAGGGGATTTTTATGTTTGATAAATGTTGAGGCGTTATACCTGATACAACCAATTAACACAAATTAAAAAGAAAGTTCATACTTCTGTTCATACTATTTCAAGCCTATTTTGTAATAGAACTATTAATTGTTATGTAGAATGAAGGAAGTAGGACCATGTGGGATCTGTTTGTTATGTAGGAACGCAAATAGTTAAAACACTGTTTGTGCAGAGCCAGTCTCCAAAGTGCAATACTGCTGTGCTATTCATATTGCCACAATGTAACTGTATTGCGTTTTGTTACTGCCTGAATGTCAGTTCACCGATGGCTTAGATAGCATTAGATAATAGTCGCATAGTGTACCTGTTTAACTCCTTAGTTTGCAGAATTACTGATTTTACATAACACATAATACCAGACATCACATAACATAACAATGTTATCAAATGAACCAAGCAAGACATATAACATTTAAAATAGCCCTTAATATAACATGAAACATGTCCATATATAAATATTACAGCACACCAAGTACAACTCTGCTGTATATACAGATCCATACATTAGATTAGCTAGCGATGAACCCACCCATCTTTTATTGATCAGCACAGAGACTCACATTCATTTAAAGTAATGTTTTCCAATACCCACCTTGATGTAACCCCAGGACACAGAAAGCAAATAATTTGCTTCAGGCATCTTGGAACACTCCACAAAATGACCAATAAAACACTTTCTAAGAATTCAGAGTCCATGCAGTGGAATTCCAAAGAAACAAGGAAATCCCAATATTGTGAAATAATCAGCAATTGTTATAAATCCGATTAAGCACCAAATGTGTCTGTCCAAAGCAAAGATAAATCATGAATTCCATCCTTGCACAAGGGGCTCTAAGCAGCCTCTGATTACTGCTGGCAGAACAAAAAACTGAGATGAAGGATAGCACAAAGGAGGGAAAACCAAGCCAAGTGTAAGGAGCTAGTCGACTGAAAGCATATAATGCCCATGAGCAGTAGTAGCATCTGAGTTGCCTTAAGGGGGGAATCCCACTTCAGATTAATCACGCTCAGATGAAGCTATGCAGCAAAGTAATGATTGTTTTGTGGTGGTGGGGGGTGGGGGGATGCCATTCTTAGCAGTGCAAGCATCTCTCAGAAAAGAAAGATTAAGATGGTGGAACCCCCCTGCATAACTGAAAACAGCAAATCTACCCTGTAGGTGGCACTTCTCATCCTGGGTATTTTAACACTTTGGGCTCTCGAGCATCTAAAATAAAACTGCAGGTACACAAGAAAACTATGCACATTACTAGGTACATTATTTAGGTATTTTTATTTAAATATTCAGAAACTACATACGACAGAGATTTCACCGACTATCAAAAACTATGGCGGTAAGTTTATTCATAAAATGGCATATAAACAATGAGCATTATGTAATAATGGACTGGTGCAGTTTATATATTATATATTTCTACCATATAAACAGTTTTGAGGGGTGGTTTTTGATCTAGGCAAATATTTTTTCATTTTGGAATATTTTATTCTATTGTCTTTCAAAGTGGATGTTAAATAATTTAGATAGATAGAGATGACATCATCTCTTTCCAATCTGCTCTACAAAAAAAATGCAGTTAGTGGGAACCTAGATCTGCAGTGTAAAATCCCAGAGAACATACAGGAGGGAGTTCAAACAGAGCCAATTTCAAGACTATTCTGTTGCCATAGCAACTGCATCATGTGGCACCTAGGTTCTACTGTAAAGCTCCTGTTAAGATGAAATCATTCATTAAATATGGTGTTCCTGAAAGAATTCAGAGTCTGGAATTCCTAGGCATTCCCTTGCGTATTATGAACCCTTGCAATATATGTTTATGATTAATAATATTAATTAAATCTATATCAATGAAATACACCTATATATAGGATGGAGAGACAGAGAATAAACACGTGTTGTCACTCACACGTACAGCTATAACTGATGACATCAATAAGCACCCTTATATAAGCTTATATTTTACAACATATTTTATGGCTGAGGCCACACTACAACGCACCATAATAGTGCATGCATCGCAATTCTGGTGCGATTGTGTTTGCGCATGCGACTTCTATATTTTCCATTATGGAAAAGCACGCGCTAACGGAAGAATGATGCTTCCGTAAATAAGAAACCTGCATGTTATTTGTTAATGCCAGCCCACAGAAGTGGATAGATAATAAAAAGATTATATTAGGTGCTTGAGACTAAACCTTCTTGGTCAAATACATTAATATCCATTATCCTATCATGGGTTTTTTTCAGGTATGGGTTACAGTTTATGTCACATATACATTTCATTGCTGTCCCAGATAAGTGTACTGTAGTTTTTAGGTATAAAGGAGTTTAAACATAAATAGCATCAGTGTTTACAAAAAGGAATTCAATTTTCATTAATGTAGTAACAAAGAGCAATATTAAGCTCATTTTCTACTGAAATGCTATTTTAATGTTTAGTGTCAATTTCATAGACCTACAAAGACCCATTTTTATTAATTCTGTGCAGTGAGTGTTCCATACCAGTCATGGTTATTTTGTGTGAAATTAGAATGCCCAAACTATATAGAGAGGAACCCCTGTGTATAAATATATATAAATTAACAACAAACTGATCCTAACCTTGCTTAACACAGCAGGTTTTATTTTTTTCAGTGTGAGGAGCATTACAGACCTTACATAAAATATAAAATCATTCCATTGATTTAACCTTCCCATCTAGGTAGATTGTCTGATTGTTAGCAACACGTCCATTTCCCAATGCCGTTACGTATAACAGAAAGCAGAGCTAGTTTCCAGTTTCTACACTGCTATAAATGAGTCTGTATGTTGGTGTATAAATGTAGGGATGCAAATATGAAAAAAAAGCTTCTTTTAAAGTGAATGCTTTCTCCTTTCTAGAATCACACTGCCATTTGCTAAAAATGCCTTCAGGGAAAACTCACATTGTGGTGTTTGCACAGATCAGTGAACAATTTTGTGTGAATATCCATTTAATGTATTCTTGCCTAACACAGTCTGACAGTAAAAGCAGGAGAATCCCCCCCCCCCCCAACACACACATGCCTAGAAAAGATGCTCTGAACCAGGACAGTTTTTCAGCTGTTTTGCATCTGCACTATGTGGCATTTCCTTGTATTTGCCTTCCATTGGAATAACATGATTAGATTGCATGTTGTGTGAATACTTCAGTTGTAGCTGCCACATTGTTTGATTTACTAGAAGCACTTTACATAGGGGCATATTTATACAAGTTCATTACATTTTTGTAGCTGTTTTAGGCAACATTGGACATAGCACCATTTATAAAGAGGTGATTAAAATGCGGCAAAATCTTATACTGCCCATTCGTCGCATATCGCCACACATTGTGCAGATAACCTTACGATCATGTTTATAAAGCGGTGAATACTTTAAAATAAGCAGGAAAAAGAAATGACTTCTTGTGACAACTTCTGTTCAGAACTAGTCCTTTCATTGTGTATATAAATAGGAAGCACAGTTCTGCACTTACCAGGTCAATGCCCTTCTGATACAGTATCCTTATTGCAAAGTAGGAAAGAACGTGGTCAAGACAAAGAATGTGTCCAATTAGTTTGTGTGCAAGACAAACCTGAAACAATGTTTTAGGAGAGTAATAATTTAACTTCTTGAAATCCTTCCTTCACAGCTTTACTGCTACAACTAGGACTTCCATAGACACCAATAAATTGAAGTTTGCTTTATTAATCATTACACTAATATAAATAAACAATGAAAACCCACATAGCAATAAATAACCTTAGGATGCTTCATGTATTGCCATTTATGGTCTTAGAAACAAACAAACACTGAGAAACACAGTGATTGGTAAAAGAAGTTACCAAAACTTAAGCTGGATACAAACATGTGATTCCGCATGTGACAGCCGGCAAATGAGCGACGAATGACTATAATGGGTGATAATCGATCGAGCGTCATAGTGAGCCGACCAAATAGATCAACAAACACTGCGTGATCGAGAACACACGTACAATTATCGGCCGGTATGGCTGTTCGTCAACAGCGTGTTCATCTGCAGGCGGAAATTGCACATGTATATTTATATAAAACATATGTGTAGAAATAAAAATATATACTGTAAATATACAGCAAGTTTTATAAATCTTTTGTTACTGTTAATAGATTTGGACACACTGTAAAGTTCTAAAATAATCTGCCCTGCTCTACTTGTACGCTTTCATTTTCCAGGAATGTGTTTTGTGCCACCGTATGATTGTGACATTGTTTAGAAAGGTATACACACATAAACACATCATTTAATTATAAAGTATAATGTAATTTAAAGCATTATTCAATTATATTCAGTGGTGCATAGTGATATCATTGTTAAAATAAAGCTCAGTGATGTCCGTTATGAGGCTTGGCTCATTGAAATGCATTACTACATATGCTGTAACCTCATTTGTAAACAAGGATATACCATACAAAGTCAGTTTTGAGTATTATTTTAACTGATAGGGCACTCCTAAACAATATTACCTAAAAGCTTCTGAGATCCGCAACCTATGCCAAGTAACTTTGCCTGCAGCCTCAATATCAAATGTGGCATTGGAAGTAAAATAAAAAATACCCTGCTGTGGTAAATTCCCCATTAATTATTTTTTTTTTAGTTTGAAGAACTCCCTTGTCGACAATTTGTAGGCAGAGAGGAAAAAAACGGCTGAACAATTTAACAACTCAATACTTCTGAGAAGCCCTATTATCTTAAAGACCATCAGATTAAGGAAGCTATAATTAAGGAAAGCCCAAACAATCTAGCAGAAGTCAAGAAGAAAACATCACGTAGAAGTGGGCAATGTATCTAAGCTGGCAGGATAACAAAACAAATAATACCAGGCAACTGTGCAGGGAGGCACATAGGCTTTTGGCTTCTTGCCCAACATAGTGTTCAAAGACATTGGCAGATGGTGTTCTGGGATCTCTTGATGACCCTTATGTGAATTGTGACCATGTGAATAGGAAGAGGCATCGTTTTGCCCATCTTGTTGTCAGAAATGCCCTTTCCTATTGTCGAGGAAAGCTTCCTCTTTATGGTGATTTTGCACGTAGTCAACTAATATGATCCTTATCTCCCATAAATCGTTGTTTCCTTGTAGTAATAAAACATACTTTAATACAATCTATACTAGGAATGAATTTTGATTCTTAGATTAACTGGACTGCCAGTTTCTTTCAATGCACATGCAGAGCTTAACTTTATGTTTAGGATTTATCATTTCAGTTCCAATTGGAGAAACTTTAAATACAGTATTTGTACAAATCTATTTTTATGCCAAGATAATGGTGTAAAGTAACATGCTGAAACATGATGTAAGGTTGCAAAACCTTCAGAATTTAAATGACAATTGCTGTAGATTTCTAAAAAGCAGGGGAAACTCATGTCTAAATCCATGTGGAGACTATCCCTTACAGCCACAGAGGAGCATCATGTCCCTATACAGGTCACAACATTCTTTTGTGATTCTTCATATCCTTAAAGGGCATCTAAACCAAAAAATAGGTTATTTTAAATTGACCATAACTGGAAACTATAATTCTTCCCAATCACCAATGTGTTATTTTTTTGTTGATCTGTCCCCTATTTCTTTAGATATCCAATCTAAAACTTCTTATATTTCATCTGTCAATCAAGTTCCTTGCTCTCAAAAACTGTTCTTCTGTAAATAGTTTTACTGTGGCTGGAATGTTGACAGAGTTTTGACAGTTGAAATGCTGTGTGCAGGCTTGACAGTTGATTTGTGGGGAAAAAGCCAGGTCGGATGGAAGTGGGAGTGGTTAAAATAGGGAGGGGGGATACTGCTCCTAAACAAAAACTGTGCTGGATTTGAGACATGCAGCAACGCATGTACTTTTAAAAGACTATGTAATAGAGCAGGTGGCACAGACGTCATCTGCCCTAAACTAAAGATACTCAAATTAGCACTGCATCAATGAAGGGACACTAATAAAAGATGGCAATTATAGCACGTCAATAAACGTTTGTAATATAGGAGGTGCTGACCTGTTCTTGTAATATTATTTTACTTTAGGAGGGTCCGGTTTTGGATCCTCCTAGTTTTCTCTTATCCCTCTTCTCCCCTCCCTAGTGCCTGTTTTCCAGGTTGAGCACTCCTTGTTGTTTCGTGATTTAGCTATACAGGAATACCAAGCTGAGTTGTAGGACCAAAATGGCATTCTCTTTAGATGAATTGAATTGGGATTCAGATGTTTCTGATGTATTCAGTTCGAGTGGAAGCTCGGATGAGCCAGACCTATCGGATAGTTGGAAAACGGAGTCTAAAAAGTATAGGAAACTTATTCTAAGACAATTTAGATTAAAATGGGAGGTTACTAGCCTAGTGAACTATAAGAAACACAGTATGATCCCCAGAGGATTGAGGATCCGATTAAAACCGGGGTCAAACACCATTTCTAAGAATGAGGATAATTTCCAGAAAGATTGGAATGGTGTTTTAACTGAATGCTCTTTGAAATTAATGTCGTTATTAATAGAACATGAGGAAAGGATTCTATTGGAATTGGCTAGTGAAATAGCAGAAGTGAAAAGTGTTATTGAAAAAGAAAGTCAAGCAGAAAGGTTTATAAAATTCAATGAGAAGCTGAAGAAAGATATTGACCGAATGCAGAAAGAAATTAAAACCAGAAAGGGAAGAAAGTTTTTTAGGGATAGTGAAGACTATAGACTGAATAAAGTGTATGAAGTGATGAGACAGGGCAAGAATGATAACAGTGATCAGGAAAAATCTAATGGAGGGGGGGCCCCTTTAGGCGAAGGAGGAGTAGACGGGGAGGTAAGAAAAGGAGAAAAAGAAAAAATCTCCCCCCGTCTACAGGACAGACAGAAATGGGGTTACAAGAGGAGGACACGTCACCCGCAGTAGGGGAAGACGATTCCAGTGAGTTGTCCGTTATTAATCTGTCAGGAGATTGTCTTGACAAGGCCACCAACTCACTGTTAAAACGTGGCCTCTCCTTTGTACCCACCTCTAATTTGGATAAATTTGAATTTATCAAAGATGTCAATTTGTTTGCACGGAAATTGGTGTTGCATAAGATGTTTAAGGACAAGCCCCAGTCCAATCAATTAGACATTCATGATAAAAGGGCGTTGTTTGATTTGGAAGATCTTATGGGGATGGACCTGGGAGAGGTAAGGCCCACAAGTGAACAACGCCATGTGGGGTTCACTAAACTAAAACCTAAGTCAAAATTTTTCCCTGCAATCAATCAATATGCGAACATAAAATTGTTCGTGTCGAACATCGAACGAGAGGTTCGCAAAATGTATGTACATAACAAACAAAATGATAATTTGTCTAAAGATGAGTCTGAGGCTCTCGATAGATTAAGAAAGAGAGATGATCTAGAGATCCGTACATCGGACAAAGGTGGAAATGTGGTGGTGCAAACGAAAGATTTGTATAAAAAAGAAGTGTTAAGACAACTAAGGGATAAAAACCAGTATGAGAAGGTTCAGGGTAACCCGTTGGGAGGCATCCTAAGTAGATTAAAGGATGTATTAGATACAGCATTGGAGCTAAAAGTTATTAATGAACGAGAGTTCCCATTTTATGTATCGGGAAAATGCTCGGTTACCTACATTTTACTGCATACCCAAAATCCACAAAAACCCTAAATCCCCCCCAGGCCGCCCAATAGTCTCAGGGATTGAGGGACCGCTAGAGGGGGTCAGTATGTACACTGACCATATATTAAGACCCTTCCTCCCGGGCCTTCCCTCCTATGTACAAGATACCAGGGACGTCATAAGAAGGATTGACGGGCTCTGTGTTCCGGAGGGTACAGTGTTGGCAACCCTTGATGTGGAGGGCCTCTATTCTTCCATACCCCATGATGTGGGGTTGGAAGCAATGGAATACCTCCTTAAAATGAGAGGAACAATGTATAAAAGTCATACAAATATGGTGGTGACTCTCATGAAAATGGTGTTGGAAAATAATTATTTTATATTTAACAATGGTTTCTACCGCCAAGTGAGAGGCACGGCGATGGGGGCGACTTGTGCCCCTACATATGCGTGCCTCCACTTGGGCAAATGGGAGTTAACCACTGTCCAGGAGCTGGGGGCGTCCCTGGGGGTACAGAATAACATCTTGCTTTGGGTACGCTATGTGGATGACATCCTACTGGTTTGGCAAGGGAAGGAGGAGACTCTATGTAACTTCATTCAGGAGTTGAATAAAAATATTTGTAATATTAAGTTAACCCTAAATATGAATAAAACAAGCATAGAGTTTCTTGATATTAAAGTGATGATACAGGATGGTGTCATAGCAGTGGAATCATATAAAAAACCCACGGCAGCAAATACGCTACTGAAAGCTGACAGCCATCATCCACCTTCCACAATTAGAGCAATCCCGGTAGGCCAATTCCTACGGATGAGACGAAACTGCTCTTGTTTGGAAGATTTCCGCAAACATGCGGGCATAATGTGGAGGGAGTTCGAAAGTCGGGGCTATAGACATTCTGATCTATTAAAAGCATATAAAAGAGCAAGAGGAACCAACAGATCTAATTTGGTGTATGGAAATAGGACCCAGCATAAGAATAAAGAGGGGTTGGGGAAGATCAGATTGATCACCAAGTATAATTATGAATGGAATAATCGGCTTGACTGTCTACGAAAATATTGGTTTTTGATTGCAGATGATGATGATTTAAAAGAAAGGGTGGACCCACATCCCTCTATGACTGCCAGGAGGGCAAAATCTTTGAGGGACTTTCTATCACATAGCCATTATCAAGAGAAAAGCCAGGTGGCGACTATGGATAAATGGTTGGGCATAAAGAAAGCCCAAGGAAATAGGCGCTGTGGACGCTGTTCCATGTGTGTGTATATGACAGAAAATAATAAGGTGTCAGGCATGGATGGTAGATTGTGGAAAATAGGCAGGTTGATAACGTGTCAAACCCCTAATGTGATCTACCTCATAACGTGCTCTTGCAGTCTAAGGTATGTGGGCAAGACTAAGCGTCCACTCACGGCGAGAATTCAGGAGCACGTTAGGAGCAGTGTGGCAAAACATGTACTGGAGAAGCATAATGGTAATCCATATGTGATCTCTTTTTGTGGAGTGGAACACCTTAGTATGAATATAAGGGGGGGTGACTTGAATACAGCCCTCTTGAAGAGTGAACTGAAATGGATTTTCAATTTAAATACGATGTGTCCTCATGGTATGAATGAAGAAATGCATTATGGATGCTTTCTGTGAATTGAGAGGTTAAAATGACCCTAATATAGGATATAGACCCCCTTAAAATGGAGTATCCCGATGTGAAGGGTTAAATATATCAATATGTGTGACTATGTAAGAGAATGCTTTTTGGTCCATTATTAGACAATACCATGTTTGTAAAATTGTTTTTCAGTATTAGTTTCCTGGGCTATATTATGGGCACCCTTCGGCATTTACCTCCAATTTGGTTAAATTGAAGGGGTAGTGGGCTGGTATGTGGGCTGGTACTGTTTAGAGGATCCAGTCTATTTAATCCCCTTTATGCCCTGAAGGGTTAATAACCAGGAAAAAAGACAGGGAATTGATGCAGGCGGAGTTTCTGTACGCTATGCATATAAGGTGCCCTCATTGGGGAAGTCCGAACGCCCTGAAGAAGTCACGTGAGTGACGAAACGTGTGTAGGCGTACCGGCACCCACAGCAGCAACAGAGAGAGTTTGAGTAAGGAGAAGCAATGGTGGATTCCAGCGTGGTGGACAGGAAGTGCAAACCGGAAGTAACGGACGCAGATGTGGGAACCGGGGAACCTCTGTAGGAAGAACTTCGACCGTAGGATTGGACTTAAGATTGGTAACACGGAGGACGGTAACTATGCATCATGGAAATAGTTGTGTGGATTACAATTGTGTTTCAGATCAGGAACTGTGATCAAGGACACTGTGCATCCAGCTTAGCACATGATCTATCTACATAGTATCTATATTCAAGTAACTGTTTGGACGGTGCTGTCACGTATGCACATCTAATTTATTCCTCTTATCTGCTGCTGATATCGTGGGCGACTGTGGGGGGGGGTTTCTCTACGTGGGACTGTGGTTATTGTTTTGATATTATGTGTTTGTCTATAATACAACTTTAGTTTGGCTATTCCTGTGAGCTTGGTTTATTGACGTGCTATAATTGCCATCTTTTATTAGTGTCCCTTCATTGATGCAGTGCTAATTTGAGTATCTTTAGTTTAGGGCAGATGACGTCTGTGCCACCTGCTCTATTACATAGTCTTTTAATTGTTATTGTTCTCATAGAACCACCTGTATGTTAGGTGAGACATCGACACGATTTTGTAATATAGGAGGTGCCGACCTGTTCCTATAATAATAAGCAACGCATGTACTTACATGTATTAAATTATAGATTAATATGAGGCAAAGTCATTTTTTCAGTATAGTGTCCCTTTAAATTACACATTTCATAGAATAGGGTAGCCCTTTTTAAAAAAATTTTTGCAATCAGATTTTCAATCTTTTGTTTGTTCAATCGAAAATTCAATGATTAGCGTGTTTGCTGCATGTCTTCAATCCAGCACAGTTTTGTGTTAGGAGCAGTATCCCCCCCCTGCTACTTACATGTATTCAATTATAGACTAAGATGAGGCAAAGTCATTTTTTCAGTATAGTGTCCCTTTAAATTATCATTATTATTAACACATTTCATAGAATAGAGTAGCCCTTTTTTACATTTTTTTGCTATCAGATTTTAATCTTTTTGTTTCAATCGAAAATTCAACCGGAAAAAACTGCTGAAGATGAGGACTGGAAGATTGAGTTAAGGGAAAAGTATCCATGATTTTTCAATCAAAATATCGACCTATGGATAGCTTTATATATTTTTTTGTTGGGTTAATATAATACACCTTCAACATTTTCATTTCAACCTTAGATTTTTAGCAGCAGCAAGCTAAAATGTATTTCTAAATGTCCTACACTTTGCATATCTGTTGTATTCAGTTAGTTCAACTGGACTTAAAGTTTAGTTCTTAAAGATGTTTAGCTAGTCATCCGACTGGCTTTCTAAATTCAGAATGACTTCTGAATTTGGCAATTCAGCAAGAATCTGTTGGCAATTATGTACCTTGGAAAGTCCCAATTTGCATATCACAGCCAGGTGTTAAGGACCTTCTGAATGCAAGGCATGAATGCATTGTGGCTACGAGGTGTTTTATATATATATATATATATATATATATATATATATATATATATAGGACAACGAAACTCGGAGCACTCGATTGAAGAATAATGTTATTCAGGTACAGCGTCCATCTGAGGGGCAACTAGATGGGGGATGTATCACCCACTATGCTAGCTATAGGGTGAGGCTACTATAGGGCCTTCCTCCTAGATATTCTAGTGAGTAAAGTGGATAACTATATCTTAAAGAAAACAGGATAAGGACAATTGTTCATTCAGTCCGATTGGGGACATAGTCTTAAGGAACCTAATCCACCGAGCCTCCATTTGTAATAATGCGCGATTTCTGTCCTCGCCTTTCCTATTGTTTGATGATCAATTGCCATCCATTTAAACGTGGCTAGTGGGTGTCCCATTGTTGAATTGGGCACCCATAATTTTAGAAACCGCACTATACATCTCTCAGCATGAGAACTGTCACATGACAAGAATGGTAACGGGATTATCACTGAACTGCACCTGAGCAGGTCCGGATTGCCTTGAGGGTTAATGGATTCAATGGATGTGATAGGTGGGTTTGAGGGAGGGTTGGGGGGTGTGTCACTAATCACATGTTATTTAAACTCACTTACAACGTTCATCTGTAATCCTGACGACGGCCATAAGCACAATGGCCGAAACGCGTTGATTCTTGTTGAATAAAAGTTATGTACCGTGAAGTAAGTCCTGCGAGTGCTCCGAGTTTCGTGTCCTACATATGTCTTAACGGATGCACCGAGGCGGCTGCTTACAGAGGGGAGTGCTGAGGACTATCCACGCATAATTATATATATATATAATATACAGGGTAAGGTGTCAAAACTGCATTGTCATGGCAGACAGTTGGTGTCGAACCCCTCCACCTCTATTTAGGCTTGGTTTCTTTTTTCACATAATTACCTCCTTGACACTTCTCTTGAACCAGTCATGTTCTTTTGCCAATATGGTAACATTACAATCGTCAAAGGTATGTCCTTTTTCCTCAAGATGCAAGTACACAGCTGAGTCCTGACCCTTTTCTTGTGTTTTTCGTTATTGGGTCTTTCAGATGTACCAATTGCTGCCTCAGTGTGTTGTTCAGTTTAAAGCAGACAGGACAGTGTTTTTTGAAAATTCTTCTTAATTTCTTGGAAACCCCTGCACATATGGGATACCATTTCTTTCACCTGTCTTTCTTTTTCCCTTCAATGTTGGTATACATGTTCTTTTCTTTCCTTCTACTCTTTGACAAAGGCCCAGTCTGGATAGACACAGGTTTTAAGGGCTCCTCCGAGATGTTTAATTTCTTTAGCCAACAAGATTCTTGTACAAGTCATTCTGAATTGAGAAAGCCAGTTGGATGACTAGAGAAACGTCTTTAAGAACTAAACTTTAAGTCCAGTTGATCTAACTGAATACAACAGATATACCATGACCTGGATAAATGAGAAACTTCACCAGCCTACACTTTGCACTTTTGTTGCAAACCCCCCCAAACTTAAACAGATCAGATTACTCTAAATTCCCCACACAAACAGGCAATCAATATCAGGCCTGTTAATACATAAAATAAATTGCAATCTGTTTGTATTCAGTTAGATCAACTGGACTTCGTTCTTGAAAGAACTAAACTTTAAGTCCAGTTGATCTAACTGAATACAACAGATATAACATGACCTGGATGAATGAGAACCTTCACAAGAATAGAATAGATTGGTCTTGTTGAGCACAGTAGTAATGTATCCGGTATTTCTTTTTAGCTTGCATATTTTTTGTTTTACATACACTTTTCTCTAAGAAATTAAAACTTTTTATATTAAACAACACTGTAAGTACAGTTGGTATTGGGTAGTCTGAGGTTATGCACCTATGAAGTCATTTTAATGTTTTTTATAATGAAAAAGATGGCAGAGGAAGTTCAAATTACCTATTGTCTTGCTAGCCTTAGTAGAGTTTCCCTTTTGGCTGTCTATCTAGACAATAACATCTCAAATAGGCTGTGACAAAGTAATAAAGAATATGAATCATATATTGTGTTGTGGGGCAAATAGCCAGGTAAAAATCTACTCTGCCAAATAAAGCTTTCCATCCCTTTGGACCTGCACTACACAGACTAAATGTTTCTTAAACGAAACAGAGGAGGAAAATCTTTAAACTTTCTAACTATTTATTTAGTTTATCCTGCACTGACGAGATCTAACAAGATGCCATGTCTACTAGATGATTGGCTCTATACAATAGGCTATATTGCATGTTATTAAGCCAGCAGTTCTGGACACATGCTAGCCAAGGGTCATAAATGAGAATTTTGCATATCTCTGCCCCTTATTCTGGGGAACATGGGAGTAAGAAATTACTTCTTGTTTCTTAGATTTTGAGGGCAATGCTATTCATATAGCATGAGACTGCAAGATGCCTTCTGTTATATGAAGGTTCTGCTCCATTTTTATGCTCAGTGGAGGGCTTTTTGCTCCTTTTGGCCCACCTCTCCCTAAGCTTTCTAGCTGCCTTGTCTAACTATTTATTTATAATGGATATTGGCTCAGTTGGATTAAAAAGATCGGTCCACCTGCATGGCTGCATTGGTGCAAAGATTCAACCAGAGATATGCAATATTGACGTTCATGATGTTGAAGAACTACTATCCCAAATGCTCCAGCTATTTGTGAGGTCTTAAAATGTTGGTCTTTTTACCTTTTTAGCAAATGTACCTGTCTCTTGCTGCAACTTGATCCAGTGACAACTGATCTGATAATGATACCCTTCTGGCTGTGGTAATGCAGGGCCAGGAATTAAAACACAACTGGGAAATGTATGAAACAGATCTTTCAAAATTATATTTTAAAAAACTTAAACAAAGTTTCACATCTAATAAATGAAGATCAAATGTAATTAAGAGATCTAGTTTGGATGAAGTTTACAGAGATTAGCTCAGTTAAACAGTCCACTGGGATTTCTCTACATTGGGATAAATTTGTAAGATTCTTGAATCAGTTTTACACATTTCTCTTTATTTTGGATTCAGCCTGACTCTTTTGTTGCTGCAATTCTGTACTTTTAGCCAAGTCAGGAAGGAGACAGGATATTGGAGTCACACTTCTAACAGCTGCGCCATGCCTACTAACATACTGACATGACGTACTTTGGCTGGGGTAATGCAGGGCCAGGAACCAGGAGAGTGCAAGGTCAGGAAGATAGGGTCGCATTATACAGTATGACTGCAGCATGGATCCTGCTGGGTTTGCCTGTTTCTGGCATTTTTCTCTTTCCCTTCCTCTTATTCTTATTCCAAAACATCCTGTTTTCAAAACAAAGGTCTATTTTGTTTAAGAAGCATGTTGATATTATACCTAATCAAGATAGTAAAGACATTCTTTATCTTGAAATAGTGACATGCTGCCTGAGGAACTTATCAGTAGATACAGGATGATTTACTGCATATAGATTAGTTTTCTAGGTTTGCTTGAAAAAAAACAAAAAACGGTGTCCGTGCATATATATAGGTGGCCATAGGCGATAGGCCAATCGCAGGCAATTATATAGATTGGATGACATTTCTGCAAAATCTGATAACTAAATCGGTACTTGGTATCGGATGCTAATATTGATGCATCTATGGCAACCATAAGTCTTACAGCCATACCTGAGACCGATGTTACAGATGTAACATTAAAGGGAAACTATACTGAAAAAATGACTTTACCTCATATTAATCTATAATTTAATACATGTAAGTAGCACTTACTCTGATTTGCGTGTGTTACTGCATGCCTTCAATCCAGCACACATTTTGTTTAGGAGCAGTATCCCCCCTCCCTCTTTTAACCACTCCCACTTTCATCCGACCTGACTGTTTCCCCACAAACCAATTGTCAAGCCTGCACACAGCATTCCAACTGTCAAAACTCTGTCACCATTCCAGCTACAGTAAAACTACTCACAGAAGAATAGTTTTTGAGAGCAAGGAACTTGATTGACAGATGAAATATAAGACGTTTTAGATTGGATATCTAAAGAAATAGGGGGCAGATCAACAAAAAAAATTATACAGTGGTGGTTGGGAATAATTATAGTTTCCAGTTATGGTCAATTTAAAATAACCAAATTGTCAGTATAGATGCCCTTTAATAACAAAGCATTAACTGCCATGGAACATCATGTGAACTTTTCAAGGTAAGAAACCAGTACCCGACCCAACATTACTATCTAATTAAATTAAATTTTGGTCGCAGTGGCCCAATATTCCATATGACAGACCAGCCAATCAATAAACTATTTGGTAATAAAAACAATGTTTTAGATATCAAAGCTTTTGGATTTCAGAGTTTTGTGTCTGTAAAGTTTTGAGTTACAGACGGTAAATAAACTTTTACACAAGCAAAAAGCATGGTCAGGGGGCCTCATTCAGGGACATAGAAAGGATCTCTTTGCTAAGGGGAGAAAAAAAGGAAAAGAAAGTAGGTAGTTTCTGGGCTACAAATTAGAAATAATAGTTCAGCATAAACAATTCCAGCACAGAAGTACCCTAGCTAAATATTTATGTACGCAGTGAGATAGGGAGATGCCACACTGCTTGTGAACTATGCAGAAGTGAAATATCAGTTCCGATAAAGGGACAATGATCACGTCAGTACTGCAAGTAATTTTTGTGTCGAAAAAAAACGTGTTCCCTAGGTCTATGAATGTTTTCTGTCAGCATCAGGAATGCCCAGTGCAGACAGAAAATTTCTCTTACTGTAGTAGGGAAACGACAATGATTGTCAAGTGTGTGGAGCCCCAAATGAGCTACCCTATACTATATGGGACTGTAGCCACATATTTAGCAGATCACAGATAGAAACTGTATCTGCTAAACATCTATACGGCTTAAGGCGTCAACTGATAAAAAATAGAACCTACTTTCAGAGCCAGTCTCCTTGCATTAAAACGCATATCCACCCTCCCACTTAATTTTCCATCAGCTTAATTTTTGCCCCCAATTTTTGCAATATTACCTTAAACAAAAATGCTTTTAACCTTTCTTACACAGCCCAATCCCTTGTAGAAGCCTCCTCTGCCTCTGCACATGTTAACTATGTGCCGTACAGAAGAGTCTCCTTTGCAGCTCCTGAAAGGGCACTTGGCAATTTGCTGTGATGTAAATGACCCAGAAGCTGAGGAGAGAGCAAATCAGCGGCTAGTGATTTCACATTAAGTGAAATATTTAAACTGCTGATTTCTATCATCATTTTATGGAATTTGTAGACACAGATTCTTAAATGTGCTCTATTGT
The DNA here is from genome assembly GCA_019447015.1 of Hymenochirus boettgeri. Lineage (NCBI taxonomy): Eukaryota > Metazoa > Chordata > Amphibia > Anura > Pipidae > Hymenochirus > Hymenochirus boettgeri. The sequence continues at coordinate 145,185,100 of CM033472.1, forward strand.
GTAGCAATTTGTATTAATCTTATCTGGGACAAATACACTTTAAAAATGTAGTTTCTCAATGGACGGGGTGCAGGTTATTACTGTACTTCATTCTATTCTATATACTGCTAGTGATACAGTATCTGACTCTGTCTAGTTCTTTTACTAACGCTGCATAATAGGAACTGTTGTTCTGCTGTCTGGCATTAGCAGGACCTGATGATTTACTCACTGCGGTTAAAGTGACGTTTATTTATTTTCATTAGGTCCCAACATTAACATTTTGTTAAAATGCATGTAAAAAAACCTTTATTTCAAATATTAATGAAATATTTGAAAAATAAATATTTGGAAATTATGTATCTTTTCATTGTATCAGGATACCGCAGGCCAAGTTTAACATAAAATTTTCTTATGATAGCGAATAATTATTTCAGACGAATAACTTACAATAAATGATAAAGAACAGAAGACATGTGTCCTGTTGATGAATGGGATAAAGCTTTGAAAACTTGTATTTACTGTATGTAACCTTGTGTAAAATAAGTAGATATAATGTGTAATGTGTGTAACAGATACAGTACATAGATAGGTAAACAGACACACATAAAAAAAAACAATTACTTTTAAATACTAAAAAAACTTCACTTAACTTAATCCCATATTAACTTTTTAATCCCCACACACTTTTAATGGTCCCATGATCAACTAGCTGGTACCTTACCTTGTTAGATGCCATCTCACTGACTGATCTGTAGGTCTGGATGGTCTCTAGTTGGTCCAAACACCAGTCAAGTTCTTCTAATGTGTCCATAGCTATTTTTTGATAGGAATCCTCTGCAAACAAACACATTGACATGTAGTCAGGCTCCAGGGTCTCAAGACTCTGCAAGGTGGATTCAGTCCCACCACAGCTGAGACACACTGTACTGTAAGCTGGGCAGTGGTGTTCCTTCATTCTGGGCTCTCTGTCCTTCTCTCCTTCAGTCTATACACATCACCACACTTTTCTACTTTGTACAGTCACATTGCCTGTTTTCTATCAGTGATGTCAGAGAAGGGAACTTCCTCCTGACTCTAGTTTGTGGGAGGATCACTGTGTAACAGGCTGATCTACATACACTAGGCTGGAGCTGCTTTACTAACTTTTGCTCACTTCTACTTAACCATTATTCACGGCTGTTTTTACAGAGAAACAGAGGATGAGTAACAAGGAGCTTTCTTTTATCTTATTTGCTATTGTTTGCAAAAGCACATGCTACATCAACACATATAAAAAACTAAGGAATAATACATTAACTGAAAGAAAACCATTAGGGGCATATTTATAAAGGTGTGTTAACTTTTTGCTGCAATGTATAAAGCGGCAATTCATTACCGACGTTATCATTTTAATAAAGCACCAATATGGGAGCGCTAAGTTGGGCAGTCTCAAACTGCTAAGTCTGAGGTTGCGAAATCAGCTATGTGCCAATAGCAGTGTGCTATGCGTGGGGGGCTGCTGGGAAGGGGTGCATGTCCTGCTAGTGGCGTTCCACCAGTGGTGCACCACTAGCAGGACACACTCCCTTCCCAGCAGCCCCCGCAATCCATCACACATAGCGCATCGCTATTCATTTGCATGTAGTTTCCATACCGGACTTAGTGCAATGAATACTGCGATGCCGCCAGCGCACATCGCCAATACTACTCCCGCACATCGCCACAGCAATAGTTTCTGTTGTGGGAACGAATGGCTTTATACATACGGCAATAATAGCGATCTTTGCCATTGCAATGTCCTGCCATATTTACATGGTGGCAATTGATATGATCATTTTTATCCTTCCTCCTTTCACGGTTTAAAAAATGTTATCAGTCATTTTCTCCTAGGTAAGTCGCACCGGAACCACACACGCAATTGCGCGTGTTATTGCATGTGTGATTCTGTCGCTATTCTGATATTTCCTGCATTTGCGCTTGCGATTTGCCCAGGTGCGATACGGCAATGCATGGGAACAAACAAGATGATCAATGTACATTCCTGGGCCCCATATATCATAATATCTATGCTAGTGCAAACAGTAAAAACATGTTTTTTTTAGTTTTTGCACAATTGCATGGCAATGCATGCGATTGTGCAAAAAATGCAGATCACATGCGCTACCAAATAGCTAACGCATGCGCGAATCGCAACGCACGCCAAACCGCAATTTCTATACAATTTGAAAATTGAAAACGCAGGAAAATCGTGCACGCCACACACAGCGCACGAGTGAAGGGAAAAGGTTAGTTAGGGATTCAGCCTCCATTTAAACTTCATTTGTTTTTGGAGTGTACTTATCCTTTAAACAGGTTCATTTACTCAAAGACCGCTATTGCTGTGGGTAAATGCTCCTTTTGCAATTTTCTGGCATTAAAATCAAGTGCTAAAACTAGCGCAAACGCAATCTTGAATCGCGAGTGTTGGATCTGATGCTAATATGGATTTAATGTCCCCTCTTATTGGCCCTAATAGATTTTGGGGCCAATTTACCCAAACTTGCTGGGCAAATATATGGAGTTAAAGTCACACTAACTGATTCTCTACCGGTTAGCGTGACTTTAACTCCAGATATTTGCCCAGCGAGTCTCGGTAAATCAGCCCCAAAAACTTTAGGGCCAATATGGCAGTGATCCAGCACCCTAAATAGTAGATTACAAGAAGATTCAATAAAAGTTCTTCAAGGCGATTTACCCAGAGTCGCATTTCAATATAGCGTTTGCGGGTAAATCCCGAAAAGAAATTTGCTCACAGTGCCATTTTAATGCCAGCTGTGGGTGGTGTAAAAATCTAGCGCTAAAATTAGCGCAAGCGTGATATTGAATCGCGAGTGTTGGCTGCGCAGGTGACTTTTCCGATTCCCGCTCAGACGGTGCAAGGAAGTAGTCACTCTAACTGATAGCGAAGACGTTATTGTGACTTTAACTCCAACAAAGAGCACAGCGGCTCTCGCTGTAACTGAGGCTGTATATTATTAAAAATGGTGCTAATTTTGCCTAAACCAATCAGATCTTATTTAGCTTTTGAAAGCTAACATCTGATTAGTTGGAGCAAAATTAGCACCATTTTTAACCATAAGAACTTATATTGAATCTCCCTGAAAATCTATTGACAAGCCCTGGAATTCTAGAATGAAGAACTGGATTACTTAATCTATGGCACAAGATTCCTATATTCCTATCCCCCCCAAGTCTGTGAAGTTGGCCCAGGTGCTGTTATCATTTGCCATCAAACCCATAACATCTTGCATTGCATATGCAGATTATTTAGGACAATGTAATTCACATTTTAACCCAAATTTCAACAATTATCCAACAGTGATCAAGGCAGCAAACAAATTACTGACAAATTATAAAGGGCTTAAACTTCCAGTAATAAAAACAGCTGATAGTTCTCAATCCATATATTGTTTCATTAATATTGATAGGGCTCTAATTATGTACAGTATTGGCTAAGACAATTCGACAATTACCTCAGATTGGATGTCCAATCGGTATAGTGAAAAGGTAGTCTACAGCCAGCTTAAGGATAAGTATTCAACCTCAAATACTATACTATACATGATACCAATATGTTATCAGTAAAATGTACGTACCTCACCTCAAGTATTTATACAAAAGTTCATATTCCAATACATTCACCACCTACTGTGTGGTAGGACAAATTGTTTAACTTTATCTTTAAAACACATGTCAATGTTGCTGCCAGCAGTTTCTACCAGCTGCCAGCAGTATGTTTGGTAAGGTTGTGTACCTTACCAAACATACAGGGCAATGCACCAATAGGCGCACCGCTTCTGTTTTGGTGTTTAAGTCAAGCTAACCAATGTTATATCGGTTAGCATGACTTAAACTCCTTCCTTGCGGTGGCTGCGTGGCTGGCGCCAAAGTGAACCACGCAGCCACAGCAAGTGATGTTATATGCCGAAAGTAGCATTCTATTGCAGCACTTTAAACACTAACCAAAAGCTGCCGTTAAAAGTGGCGGAATAGAAAAACTGAAGACAGCGATACTCCAAGAGCCGCTATTGGCATATAACATCATCTGGCTGTTTGTACTGGGCTGCCGAAAGCAGATCTCGATGCATCGCCTTGTTAGACTTTTACTGACACTGTGCAGACAGATACTTAAGTGAGACTGGTAATGCACCAGGACTGTGGAGTAGGAACATTAATCTAACTCGAAATCTGTCTCTAAAGCTGTGTACAATTTTATTGTAAAGACTTCTATAGGAAAGGGCGGGGCATACTGGTTTTTATGGAACCCTGATTCCAATTTTAATAAGGTAATGTGTTTTCCATCCTAAAAGAGCACAGCCTGCAAGTCATGCCATCCCTGCCAAAGCTCATCTATTTTAAAACTATTTGAAGGTTTCTTTTTTTAAGAACAAGCCTTTGAACTACTGGCAGAAAGTGGACATACAACCAGATTGGCCATTGAAACCTATCATAATAGACTAATAGACTTTAACATGGACTTTGCACTAATGAAATAAGCACTGAGCTTGTTATTTTGGCTTTCTGTGAAACAATACATTTTAAGTTTGAATTTTAAGAGTTAAAAATGACTTTTCATTCCAACTCCACAACCCTGTAATGCACAACCAAACAAATGCCTTTCCCCTGTGATATATACATTTATATGTTAGCTGATTACTTGACAGTTTGCTCACCACCAGAAATTGCATGCTCTTCAATGGAGTATTGGTGTGTATAATTGAAAATGGTATTGCTCTTGGCTATTTCTTGAATATTAATTAAGGAATCACATTCTTGTACAACTAACAAACTGACTTGATATAATTATATGACAATAAATTATTTTCCACCATTTTTTAATGCATAAGCTCAATAAAATACTAAATAAATGAGTTTGAATTTGAGTTTGTATTATCATCTAAGAAGTTTTGGTGGTCAACTGTTCAAATTCATAAACATCTTATACAATATAAATACATAATAATATCTTAAAGGACATGTAAACTGAGGCAAATCATTTTTTGCTAATCACACAGTAATAAGGATTTATTACCACCAATCTTAAATCTGCTTTTTTTCCCCTTCTCTGATCTCTTCCTATCCCTTATTTTTAGCTCTGGGAGTTTTACTTTTTAAAGGGGGCAGGGCACAGCTAGTCAGTAAAGAACTGTTAATCACCCAGCTCCTCCCCCTGGCACATTACATGTAGAAACTATCCATTCTATAAAAGTAAAGCTTATTTCTCTATCACTGCATGGCTAATTGATTCAACATTAAGGTCAGGAAAGGAATAAGCATATGTTTCTCTGTGCTCTTTACACACACACACACACACACACACACACACACACACACACACACACACCACACACACACACACACACACACACACACACACACACACACACACACACACACACACCTTCAAACTCCTACAGCTAAAAGAAATTCTTACTTGTTTCAAGCAGTTATTACAGCTCCCAGTGCTGCTTACCTTCCCATGGCAAAGCAGTTTTACTTTCACTTTCACTATAACACAAAATCAGTGGGTGAATGCTATTGGCTGTAGTGAGGCACAGATCACCTCCACTGCACATGCTCCACACTCTATCTGTGCCTCAGTTTTGGGAAGGGGGTGGATACATAGAGAGGAGATATGCAGCACTAAAAAGCTTGGTATGGCTTACTGATTCACTGCATACCAGTAAGTCAAATGTCAATTTGATGTGACCTTTAATAAACCCTTAATAATAACCTACATTCCCACAATGCATACTTTAAGATGGATTAAATTATTAATGTTGCCTCTCTTCCTGTTTCCCATTGTCAGAAGAAGATTGAGAAGAAAAGAAGGAGAAGCACAATTTTAAAAATCTTGTACATTCATTAAGGTACCTTTTCACATTAAATCACCTGAAATGGTTTTATTATTAGGATTTAGTTATTCCTTTGTTTATTAGCAAAGCTGTGGATTCTAGAAGCCTGTGCCAATGAATATGTTATTGTTATGATATGTCAAAGAAAAATATTTAAGGAACATTAACTTGTTTTCTTTGTAAATTTCAGGCACATGCTTCATTATAAGCAGTAATGTATTGTATTATATGCACTTTATTTACTGAACATCTGGCCAAAGAAAAGCTGAGTTGTTAAGCTTCATCCTGAAACCTTGAGTGTGTAAGGCCGTAAGGCTCACAGCCAGGGAATTCTGGGAGTTGTAGTTCTCAAACATCTGAAGGGGTGCAGGTTGGACACCCCTGGTTCAAGGGGGACATACAGTATGTGCAAAAACATACTTTTTGGAAAAAGCGCAGCCTATGAATTATAGGCAGCGCAAAACTTAACGCATTTACAAGGGAGACGCAAAGTGGTGCTTTTTACCTGACCGTGATCCTGCGGTAAATATTGCAAAGGGATTAAGTGCATTGAGGGATCTCGGTAAGGTAAGAAAAGCAGTTATACATAGTACATTGCCTGTTAGTGTGCAAGAATAGAGTAAGGTTCTTCAGGAGCACAGGCAATCATACTACATATTGGGTTAACACCATGTTTATAAGTCACACGATATATTTCAGACAACAAGGTCCTTTTTCAAGTGTTAACACAATTCCTAGTATGTTTGCCTTCAGAAGAACCTTACTCTATTCTAGCACAATACATATTAGGCTGGGTACACACGTTAGGATCCTTTGTCCCAACTGACAGTTGGACACTTGCAACCAGTCGGCCAGGACAAAGTACTGATGTTTACGGCAAATGTGGTTTTCCTACCCATCCGATCACCCATTTGTTTGATTTGGAGGAAGGAACGGTCGGACATCTGTTGGGGGCGCCCGAAGAAATCATTCAATATTTCGGGCCGAAATATTGGATGGGTGTGTACCCCAGTGTGTACAATGGGGAGTGTCAAAGACAGTTATTGAATAAAGACCTGGAACCACTTATTACTATTTCTTATAATACATATATTTATAGGCAGTCTGAAAAATATTACGTCAGCATGGAAGCCTCAATTTTCACTGCCACACTTTCTGGTGATCTTTTCTAATACTGATTATTTTTGGTTATACACAGTAGAAAAAGGGTTTATTTTGGATATCCCACTGATCCATCCATTTCTTCCTCAGAGTTCTGATCCTCTAAATAAATAATTACACACCGAGGGTTCTGGGAATTATTCACAGCTACCCCTGTTCTATGCTATATAAAGAAACTAAAATTGCAGTTTGTTATTATCAAAATTAAATGTCACTCTCCAGGGAACTGTATAAGAATTAGATGTATTTAATGTTTGTAAAACAAATACAAACAAACAAAATGTATAGTCAGGAAAAATCTATTCCAGGAGCAAAATCCCATTTATTTAGAATTAGTTTAAAAAATAAAAATGAGAAACAATATGTGCACCCTACAGTGCTCTCCATTTATTTGCTTAAAATAGAATTTTCTAAGGGTTTTGCAATCAAAAGAACAATTTGTTTATACTGTAAATGCTGAAATATAATAAGACGTTCCAGAAATGAGTTATACGTGTTTGTCTTCTACAGTGGTACCCAGAGTTAAAAAATTGGGGCCCTTAGGGAAGGTCGAGTGTCCCAACATCACTAAAATCCTATATACTGTAAATCATTTTTACACGGTATATACTGTAAATCATTTAGGGCTAGGCCTACATAAGGGCTAGGCCTACATAGAGGTCATTTTAAGTTTAATATGCCTCTAAAGTGACATTTTCAATTGGTACCAACTGTGATGTTGTTCGCCAGCATTGTGGTTGGAACTTTTTGGCCCCTACCTTTCTGATTTGTTGTGTATTGGCCACTTTTACTCTTCCTCCCACAGATACAGGGGCACTTTTAGGGTTTTTGCTGCCTGAGCCAAACTTTATTGCCGATCTTTTGTGCGCCGCCGCCATATTAGAATGGGTGTGGCTTTGTGGATGGGCATGGCTAAAGTTTTATGATTTTTAACTTTCTATGACATAGGTATTTAAACAGTTTCTCAGACAGTCAATTAGCAATAATGTAAATTACAAGAAACAGATATTACATCCCATTCTCATACAGCTTGTGCTGCCACTACCATATTGCTCCTTTCAGGTTTTTGTTGCTCAAATCAGATTAACTTATTTTATAGCCTGTGCTTTACATGTTGGTTCAACTGTTACAATACATTAGAAATGCCATACTTTCTGTAGTATAATATATTTTAGCCAAATGATTTGTAAGCCTGCCACCATGTCAAGGGAGACTCTTTCAGCAGAGCTTACTAACCTAACGAGTCTAACAAACTTATCAAAGCTAACCTAACCATATTAAAGGATTTTAACAACATCATATCTGTTACTAGGGAAAATATATATTTTTTTCTTAACTGGTCAAGAATTTTTTTTTTCTACAACTGCCTGTGTGCCGCCTTTCTTCTTCAGTGCCGGGGTGCCGCCTGATGCCTAATGGTAGATGTGGCCCTGCACAGATACAGCCCCCCCAGGCAACCACCGTGGATAAACCAGAGAGAGGGGCCCATTTAGAAAGCTAAATTAGAGAGTGAAACGCATTTGGAGCTTGGTCGCTTCCCCCTACCAGCATTAAACCTGTGTGTATGATTTTAAATTGGAAGAAATAAAAGAAAATTTTATGTATACTGGACTGGTGAGTTGCCTTATGAAAATAGCTGTTCATGCTGTGCAGCAGCACCTTTTTTATCTTTTAGAATGAAACAGAATTGTATGGGAAAGAGACGCCCCAGTGCTTGCTGGCACGCTATCTAGCAGAGGAGGACTGGAGAGGAGGGTTCAGGAGGGCGCGAGCTGCCATCTTTATATGTACATTGAGCCACAACTACCTTGGATTTACAAGTGTCTGCTGACACTATGTCATCTAACGGTTTTGTGCACTGACTTTTTGCTTTGACCAAATTGGGATGCATATGACTATAGTATAATATAAGTACATTTACCGCTGATTATTTTGTATTACATGGTTATGTGAGGTCCATTTGTTCTGGTTATGAGATCTGTGGGTGTGGGAGTATCCCAGTCAGGGGCTCTATACTTTTGTTAAATAAATACTTTTTGTAGCATGAATACACCCTTCTTCTTCTTTTGTATGGTTATTTGCTATTCTTTAGCACAGGACACTAACAAAACTTAGTTTCATCTTTCCAACATAATTATATACTTGAAAATGTATAAACCTATTTCCGTTCCCCCCATCATAGCAGCTCCATGCCAGTTTTCTGATGGTTATGTAGTTATTTCGCTTTATTCTCTTTTTTAGAAAAGAAATTTGCTACAAAGTGTGTATGCTCAGCAGTTAGGCGTGACTACAACATTGACGTGTTTTACAGGTATGTGGCTCTTATGTTTATTATTTCCAGTGTAATACAGGAATCCTTTGAAATACATCCACAGTACAAAAATCAATAGTGTAGATCACTGTCATAACAATACCCAGCGGCACAGGATTAACCCAGGAGCAGTTTCAGTTATATCAAATGTTGAAACTTACAGCCACCTATTACGGTACATAGAGTACATACAGCTCACATAAAATCAAGGAAGTTGTATTAGTTTATGGATATATACAGTACTTCCTTCGTTTAGGGGGCAATTGACCTAAATATGCATTTAATATGTTTATACTCGGTTTTAAAATGAGAAGTGAGCTGCTTTCCAATGAAGTAAGGTGGACTAAATAAACAAAACCCTCTGATCAAAATGTCAGATTCTGAAGCCAAATTTTGAAGTTCTTCTAAAAAGTCCATGACGTCACTTTGGTTGGGCATTAGGCAAAAGAGAGAAATGGTAAATTGTACTATTCATTTTTTACTGTTACTTTGCCTGTCACATTACACTCTACAACCTCACAACTTGGCCTTTTTGCAGCATGGTCCCAAATGACTTGATGTCATGTGTTTTTTTGTACTACCGCAACTGCCATCACATCATCATATGTAAAGGAAAAGCAAGTTTAAGGAGCAAATGTTTCCACTGAGTCAGAGTTTTATTCAGCATCATATTACGCTTCCTATTAAAGCATTCTACAAATATACCTAGGTTATATAAATGAAAAGTTATAATTTATTCTACCTGGATAAAATGTGACCACAGTTGCTCAAAATATTCTGGACATATTCTTATAAGCAAATCAAATAAATCAGGGTGGTAAGTTATCTGGCATTTGCAAACAGTGCTTTCAATACTGTCATCTATAAATTAGATGATGAATTACTTCAAGCTTCAGGGACATGCTTCAAGAACAACCATATATGCAGCAATGAGCTAGGCAATGGTTGGGGCACTATACTCTAAGTAACTGACCAATTCCAGGATCCAGTAGCCCTAATATATCAGGGGGAAGGGTTTAGGGCTACAGGACCCTACAGGGATGACCTAAATGGATGATCTAAAACTCAAGATCTAATCCCCACTTGGCACATTAAATTAGAAACTGCCAGGGCTCTACTTGCTGACCTTTGTGACATTATAGCAGGGCTGAGTATTGAGAAAATGAATAAGTATTTAACATAGTAACATAGTAATGAAGCTTGAATAAAGACATACATCCATCTAGTCCAAAAAACAAAACGAAAAACAACCCAGGATGAAGGGGAAAAAGTTTCTTCCTGTCTCCAAATGGCATCATAAAGGATCCCTGGATCAACCAGAACTACAGTATATGTATTAATACCAGTAATTCTCAATATTTTTTAGTATTGCAAACTTCTCCAGCCCACTTTCTAAGCTAATCAATGAACTTGGCATTACAACATTTGCTGGAAGACAGGGCTATATTTATAAAGGCGCGGTATCACTTTTTAACAACACAGCGCCTTTAACAATCGTTAAACCGATGGTTAATTTGTGGTTGGTTTAGTGATCGTTAATTTACGTAAATTAACAATAACAATAATAAATTACAGATACCGATCGTAAATCTATGATAATGCGTTTGTAGATTTACAATCCTAATAGTTTGTGATAGTTTACTACTGCATGGTAATCTACGACGTTCGTTAATCAATGAATGCTCAGTGTAAATGTACAACCGTAAATAAACTGCCACTGTCGTACATTACCAATAAAATGTGGTATCGCTAAATTGCAATACTGCGCTTTATAAATATGGCCCGCAGTTCCCACTGTTAAAAAAACTTACCTAGCCTAGTTTCCCCTTTATCTTAAAGAATGTCCACAAATCCTCTGAAATAGATGGAAAAGGGAGGCTACAGAACCGAGGAAAAGTTCACATTTATAGAATTTTTTATAAATTCTTTTTAGTCCTTGAAGCTAAAGCCCCTTTGGTAAAGAATTATGAGCAAGAGCTACAAGGGACAACTTCAATTGTGTCCTGAGTTTGATTTTGTGAATATTAACCATTTGTTGTATTACAGCTTGAAAATAAATCAAACCTTCTCTTTGAAGCATCATCGTATCAGGAGTTTTTTCAAAGCTGACTCACAATTCTGTGGGATCAGGGAACGATGTGTTCCTGTGATATGTACTAAATGTCTTAGAGTGGTTTTCATAAAAGCAATTTTCTGTGGTGATATGGGCCACTGACTAGAAGGGGGATCTCTACATGTCAAGTATTACTCTTTAAATAATACAGCTGTCACAGAACAACTTTGCACAAGATGAGCTAAGCAGGGTTTTCCAAAGCAATGGATAGTCTGTGTAAACATTTTAAATATATTTTCAGAAATTCAAGTGCTTTAAAGTAAAAAAATTCTTTAAGTATGTAAAAGTATGTAAAAAACCAGTCTGTACAGACTCAAAATCAACAACAAAAAAAACCTATGAAAATATCATAACTAATTGACAGTGTGTTTGATCTGTTGATTTCAATCACAAATCACATTAACCAATGTGCTGTTAGATCTTTTCTAATGATAGTTTAAACTTCAGACTTTACTGCTTGATCACTTCTCTTCTTGATACTTAAAGAGCATGTTTCATACGACCAGCAACAAATGAGCAGCTTATCAAACTGCTGTACATGGCAACAATCTTACATGTATGACTGCTGTTAAGTGTTAATCTGATGGGCTGGACCACCAATGATGTCCAACCAAACGCCCACGTACGATTATTGAGCGGAACAGCTGCTTGTCGAAATATGCATGTCTGTTCTTAGCTTAAGAGATTGAGTGTTAAGAGGGAGCAGCGTGCAAAGATGCTGTATTCCTGTCTCTTGCAGTGTAATAAAATGTCATTAAATTCTGTACCAACCTTGGAAGGTGTTATGATTTTTCAATGTTCAGATAGGGACAGGGTTTACAGGTGTCCCTTTTTGCTGGCCTTACCTACAGTTCTGGCACCTTGTGGTTACTAGAAAAAAACAATAGGAGCCAAAATGCAGACATGTAAAGTAAAGATTAACACATATAGCAATCTGTGATGAATGATTGGTCGAACATCTGTGTGTATGCATTCATTAAACTGACAGGCCTTCAGGAAATACTGTTCTTGCCCCTGACCAGGGGCATACCTGAAGGGGTCCGCCCACCCGTAAGAATGGAGGCCAGGTCCCTGACCCCCTTTTCCTATCCAAGGTTCCTTCCGCGGTCAGCTGTTTTAAACAGCTGTTCGCATGTATGAATGAAACATACGCGCAATTAGCTGTTTAAAAGACCGGGCCCGAACTGAACTGTTTAAAACAGCTGACCGTGGAAGGGACCTTGGTCTTGTGCAGGCCCTACTACCGTCCGGGCCCCCCCAGACGGTAGTTACGCCACTATCTCTGACAAAGGGTCAGACTGACCCCGGTGGGCCCAAAGGCCATTCACAAGAAAACAGAGAAAACTGCTAAAATGTAAAAAAAAAATTAAAAGGGATAGTAAGAAATGCAATTTAATAAACAAAATTAGTCCGTAGGAGTAAGACAGGTGTGTAAATAAATGATAATTGAGATATAAAATGTTTGGTGGGCCCCTTAACTCTTCCTCTTGAGCACACAATATACAGAAAATTGGGCTGTTGTACATCCATATTAAAATGCAACTAGAGACCAAAAATATAATAAATACAAAAAACAGAATTCTAGTGCATAAACAATTCTAATTGCATATTGGCTACCTCCATAAGGTTGCTACTACAAACAGTCTGCTAAACCCTGGATAAATAAAAGCAATTAGTTCAATAAGTTGGCCAAATTATTTTAAGCCCAGTCACCACGTCAAGGTTGCTTTCTTTAACTGGGTCCTACCCTACTGGTACATGAGCTGACAGCTTCTCCTTTGTGGCCTGCATGCTTGAAGCTGACTCTCTAGTTTAAAGACCTAACTCTGGGTGGAGTACAATTACCCAGAAGGCTTGGTCAAACCTTCAATGTAACACACAATATATAGCTTTAAAAAGGTTGCTACTACAAAGGCAAGTACCAGTAGGTTAGAACCCAGTTAAAGAAAGCAACCTTGACGTGGTGACTGGGCTTAAAATAATTTGGCCAACTTATTTTGTATACTTAATTGTTTGTGCACTAGAATTCTTCCTGGTGAGCCCCTGGTCTTAGATTTCCTGGTGGGCCCCAATGCCGCAGTCCGAAACTGGCCACTGATGCCTGTGTAAAACACTTAAGCAGTAATTATGTATTTAATAATAATTAGAAACTAATAGGTGACAATTTTGTTATAACCTATGGTTTAAGCATGGCTGCAGTAAAGAATAAGGTTCCAGAGGCTAAAGCATATTTTCAACATTTTAATCACAAATACATCATTATCAGCTGACTATGCTTTAGCAAAGGGAGCCAGAAAAAGCTGGGCATCATTTTCTATGACTGACAATGGTGGTTTGTGTACTACAGGATGAGTTGTTTACAATCTATACACATCGCCAATAATTAGGAAATTGAGCTCGGTGGCAGGGCTGACTGCATCTTTATAAAATAAAACTTTTGAATGCCGCCCCTATGTACCACTAGGTGTCATGATGTGCACCGCCGCAACCAGGTTAGGTGTGCATGGCTTTCAGGAATAGGCGTTTTTCAAACATTTGGTTTTTTTAACTTCACATCAAGGGGTATTTATATAGTTTCTCAAGTAGACCTTTATCCACACTATAATTCCTGTAGAATAAAAGATTTGTTCCCAAAAGATTTATAAGCCTGCCACCATCTCAAGGTAGATTCTTTCAGCAGGGCCCTAACTAACCTAACCAAGTTGCCCTCATGCGAAGTTCACACAGATGGGTACATATAACATACCCCAATGCCTAGATCACACAGATTGGTACATATAACATGCCCTATTGCCCAGATAAAACACACTGGTAAACATAACATACAATAAATCCCAGAGAACACAGATAGATACATATAACATCTCCTAATGTACATATAACATCTCCTAATGTACATATAACATCTCCTAACATTTAACATGCCCTAATTCCCAGAGCACCCAAACTACGTTAAACATAACATATGCCCAGCTCTGCACACACAAATAATTATGCCACTTACCCTATGATGATCAGAGCAGGGCCTTCATGAATGAGAATCAATATTGGTTTGTTATCTTTAGGCCACACGTCAATAAACTTAAGGCAGGCTGCTACAATCCAGTAGTTGGGCCTAACCACGTCCCATGGTCCATGCAACAGAAAATGAAGAGGCTGGAGAGAGCCAGAAGTTGGTATTATTACAACAGTGTCAAACCAATTTATTGGAGAAAATCACATGCATGACATGTTTTGGGCCTACAATCGGTCCTTCCTCAGGTGAATCCTCGTTGATGCACCTGAGGAAGGAACGATTGTAGGCCCAAAACATGTAGTGCATGGCACTGTTTGAATAATACCAACTTCTGGCTCTCTCCAACCTCTTCATTTTCTCCTTCATGAATGCGGAAGTCAGTGCAGCGCTAAGAGGGGAAAATTGTGGGTCCGCGAGTGTGCACACGCACCCGTGACTTTATTTTCCTTCTGTTTTGCCTGCCACTTTTCTAAAAAAATTTTTTAAAGTGAGCTTTGCCTGCCGTTTCTCTGATATTTAGCAGGGGTAACGCCCTGAGAATTTTGCTCATATTGCCTCATTAGAGAGACACCCCTGAAGCTACACTGTTTTTTTTTTATCATCCCCTGGGTGACATAAGTGCAGTGAACTGAGCATACTCTACACTCTTTATCAGAAAAATCAGCCATAGGACTGATTTCCTGCAAATGACTGCAAAAAGTGGAATGTGCTCTTATAGTTCTCAAGAGAATCTTTGGACAAAAAATAATCTACTAGCATATCTACATTACATTACAATGAAATCTAAAATATAAATAAGGCTTAATGGATTCTAGCATTCCTAACTAAAGATGGTTGGTGCACAACGACTGCCGAACAAGCAGGCAACCAGTGTTGCGTGATGGCAGCCCATTTGTTCGCCGTGGATTGTGCAGAATATCAGTTGTGTGTACGGAGCTGAAGAAACACTCATAGGTAATAGAAGTTACCCAAACTTACACTGGGTGCTTAACATGTGTGGTTCTGCCCACCACTGCCAATGATTGGCAGTACCAGATGGTAATTATATGTGTTTGCTGGTCTTCCTTAACAGGTAGCTGTGCCCCTCACCTTACAAACTTTATGTAACATTTATCTGTATTCAGTCGGACTACGACATTTTTTATAGCCTCCATTTCCACCATTTGCATTGAATAGTAAATAGATTTATCACTGCATAGGTAGTTCAGGAAGGGGAC
Source organism: Hymenochirus boettgeri (assembly GCA_019447015.1). Lineage (NCBI taxonomy): Eukaryota > Metazoa > Chordata > Amphibia > Anura > Pipidae > Hymenochirus > Hymenochirus boettgeri. Next base: position 145,200,773 of record CM033472.1, read on the forward strand.
AACCATTATTGATTTGTTATCTCTGTCAAGAAGGTTTAAACTAAGCTATAGGTTATAAAACACATGTTTAACCTGAACTTCTCCTTTAAATGTAATACAATTATTGTCAGAATCATAGAATGAACTTTACTAGTTTTAACCCCCATAAGGCTGTGGCCAAATTACAACACGCAGTAAAGCATGCACAATGCACAATGTAGTATAGCACAATGTAGTATGTTTCATTTGGCTTTGCAATGTGATTGCGGTAATATTACATTATTTGCGCACATGCGATTTGCAAAAAATGGTGATCGTGTGTGATCAAAAATGAATTGTAACGCAGCATACATGGTGTTGCCACCCACATTGCATTAGGCTGGCATGCAATTCTCAGGTACAAAACATGAGAAACGCCTCAGTATGGCCTATCCCTCAAGTATGGATCATATACTAACCGGGGCCGATGCTCCATTCTATTATGGCACTTTTTAACGCCAGCTAATGGCTGGAATAAAATAGATACTGGCACTTTGTGATGCATTTAGAGCCGCTATCGGCATATAACATCGCTGGCAAGTTTGCACCAGGTAGCCTATAACAACTATCGGTGCATCGGGCTATCAGAATCTTGTATTCTGTATGCATAGGTTAGAACTGGTTAGATTGTTCATTTTCCTTTGGTACAGCTGCAACTAATTTGAAACTGTTTAGTGGCTTCACATGGGTACTAGCCAAACAAAGCAGTGATTAACTGCCTGCCTACTGTTCAGGATGATGCTTCTTGGTATGTATCTTTTCCCTTTGTAATCACAGAAAATTGACCACTCTAATGTGGTTTTTACTCTAGAACACTAACAATTTAGGGCAGATGACGGTTCCATTTGACCAGTAGTTCTTGGTAGAAAGTATGCTACCTCCCATGAGGAAACTTTGTGGTACAGATACCTGCAGAGTACAAATCATACTTTCAATATAAATTAAAATAAAACTATTTATTATGATTTTATCCTTAAAAAGCTTTTTTTTAAATTACCCACAACATAGTACAAGTATATCTGTTGTATTCAATTAGATCAACTGGACTTGATGTTTAGTTCTTGAAGACGTTTCGCTAGTCATCCGACTGGCTTTCTCAATTCAGAATGACTTGTACAAGAATCTGTGGCAATTATGTACCCTGGAAAATCCCAATTAGCATATCACAGCCAGGTGTTAAGGGCGTGATTGGATAGCTAAGAGGTGTTATAGGAACGCCCAGAGTAAGGGGTCAAAACAGCATTGTACATGGCAGACAGTTGGTGTCGAACCCCCCCACCTCTATTTAGGCTTGGTTTCTTTATTTTCACATAAATAGCCTCCTTAACACCTCTCTTCAACCAGTCACGTTCCTTTGCCAATATGTTAACATTACAATCTTCAAAGGTGTGTCCTTTATCCTTAAGATGCAGGTACACGGCTGAGTCCTGACCCGAGGAATTGGCTCTTCTGTGCTGGGCCATATGTTGATGCAGTTGCTGTTTGGTCTCCCCCACATACAAATCAGAGCATTCTTCACTGCACTGCACTGCATATATGATGTCGCTTTTCTTGTGTTTCGGTGTTGGGTCTTTCGGATGTACCAATTGCTGCCTCAGTGTGTTGTTCAGTTTAAAGCAGACAGGGAAACGGTGTTTTTTGAAAATTCTTCCTAATTTCTCAGAGACCCCTGCTACATATGGGAAGACCATGTTCTTTCTCCTGTCTTGCTTTTCCCCTTCACTGTTGGTATTCGTGTTCTTTTCTTTCCTTCTACTTCTTTTGACAAAGGCCCAGTCTGGATATCCACAAGTTTTAAGGGCTCTTCTGAGATGTTTCATTTATTTACCCTTCGCCTCTGTGCTAGTGGGGATGTTCTCAGCTCTGTTTTGGGGATGTTCTCAGCTCTGTTAATTGCCACAGATTCTTGTACAAGTCTTTCTGAATTGAGAAAGCCAGTCGGATGACTAGCGAAACGTCTTCAAGAACTAAACTTCAAGTCCAGTTGATCTAATTGAATACAACAGATATACCATGACCTGTATGAATGAGAACCTTCACAAGCATAGTACAAGTAGTTTTTGAGGCACAGAAAAGCTTTATTACCCTACTAGAAGATTATAAAGGTTACAAAGATAATCCTATGGGGGAAGTACCTGGGCTCCCTGATAACAATCAGGGAGATTCAATAAAAGTTATTATCGTTAAAAATGGTGCTACATTTTGCTCCAACCAATCAGATCTTATTTAACATTTGAAAGCTAACATCTGATTGGTTAGGGCAAAATTTTTAACGATAAGAACTTTTTCTGAATGTTTTTTAAAATTCCCACTTCATCAAATTATGTGATGATTGTGGACTGGTTTTGGGATGCTTACATCTTTCTTATATTTACAGAATTATAGACAACAAAGGATAAAGTTAGGTAGAAATGATTAAATGTCAGTTTGCAGGTATGAACTAAATATAAAGATATATTGTTAATTAATGACGTATTCTAGTCTTGCAACACAAAAGGAGTAAAAATAATTGTTATTATGAACATTTGATGTAAAAACCCGGTTACTGACAGCCTACTCTGAAGCAATATTTAATCACTGAAACGTAGTATTTAACATAAACCAGATAGTCTTGTTTTAGATCCCATCAGCTCAGTGCTACTAGTTTAATGGATTATTTAAATATGACTTGGTAAACTGCCAAATATTAAATTATATCATTGTAGCACAAAATGCCCCATGTCAAAGATTTCCAAAATCTTTGACATTAAGATCTTTGAGATTAAAGCAACACACACATAAGCACATACAGTATGTCACATGGCAGGTATATAGAAATTGTGGTTGCAAGGACTTCTCTCTCTTTACTGTGCATATTAGGCTACTTTCAAAAAGATGCAATATATATAGTTAAAGGGTATCTCCACCAAAAATAGGACTTTGTCTTACCACTCTCTTTGCTGTTGCTGCTGGTTGATTTATGAAATTTACCTGTGGCTACTGGGAGTCAGCTCCCATAATCCACCTTAGCTGCCTGACACAGTACACTTAACATGCTCTGTAGTGGTCAAAACAAGGAAGTTGCAGCCTTGCTTCCTAGAAGCAACACAGAAATCCTCCCTCTCCCTGACACAGAGATTTCTGTTCAGTTTTTGTGTAAACATATTTAAATGCTCCTGTCCCTAACAATGACATATTCCTTTGCTTTTTATACAAAAAAGAAAATTAATCTTTGCAGTGTGTTTCTTAGCTAGCATGGATGTCAGAAACAAAATATTACCATTTCAGTAAAAATTTAAAGTAAGTCTAGGGAATTGAACATGCAGTCTCATTTACTCTTGTCTTGCAAAAACCAAACGCCAAACAGAGATATTATGAGGAGAACTAGTACACGTAGAATCTTTATCTTTTGCTAGGAACATAATTGAAACAAAAAAAAGGATTTGAGCCTGTGACCTCATGGGCTAGCACATGCAAAGAATAAAATACGATTAGGCTGAGGCCACACTAAAAAGCGATGTGATTTTTCTATGCGCTTCTGACATGCACTTGTATCCGCATGTGTGTGCTTTTTTTCAACGCTTCCACAAAATTTAAATAGGTTAACAGTAACTGACCAAAAATGGTGATCATGTGATTAAGAAAATCTCAAATTTGCATAGCAAACAGTGAGCATACATTACTTACATTATAAATAATATGTCACTTCGGATCACAAAACAATGCAAAAACACGCTAACCTAGCATGTAACCTAGCCCTTAGAAGCTTTATCTTTTGCTGGGAAAAGTATAATTAGCTGAATATTTTGTACTGCCCCAGGAAGGATGCATGCATATGCAATTCACACTGGCTGGTAAATAAACTGCAAGGTAACAAGTCGCTTTCAAAGTCTTATGAAGGACTTCCATTTTGATGTAAAGACATCTGTACAGAAAATATTCTGTGCATAGAGACTGTGAATACTGGGGTCAGGGCCAATAGGTGCACATTCTCACAAGACTCTTTGAAGACTATATGAAGTTGTACTGGCAACCACATGGAACCTTTCTTCTCATAAATGCAACTTACAAGAGAAGAATGCCACAATGTATAGGTGTTCTGGGGAGAAACGTTTCACATTAGGATTAAAAAATATTAAACGGTATCTCCGCTGTTAAAAGTCACCTGGGATGTAAGAATAGATATGTGTAAGGTGTAAATGTACCTGCAGTATCCTGTGTCTGTGAGCAGTAGTTTAGAAGAAATCCAATGCGTTTCTCCCTGAACGCTGTGGATGGGGCAGGTTCGCCCACTTTCAATGACTGCCTGCCTGGGAAATGTCCGACGTGCGTGTTCCTTTAGTGCATGCGCAGAACATGTGAAGATCCGTCGGGATGGCTGTCTGTGTGATCCGACTGGTTGGTCAATTCTACACACACACACACACCTACTGAGTTTACTGATTAATGTAAGAATAATCACATGACCATCACAGCAGCTTGCTGAGTTCACTAATTAATGGAGGAGTAATCAGGTACTTCCTTTTTTTGTCTCCCACCCCCTCCCATACCAGATTGCCTCATATTCCCAGCATCCCCTATAAAATTAATGTTAGATCACTTTTTCAACCACCCTCCTCAGAGACACAAAAAAAATCTTTATTAAAAACAACACAAGTTCCCCTGCATTTGTTACAGTATTGTGGGAAGAGGGTTTAACTTTTCCTCCCCTGTCTCTCTCTGCATGATCAGCTGTAAAAATTAACTTAGAGAGCCAGGGATAAAAGGATTTCTTTAATGCAGCCAAGTGGGTGTGTCTGCTACCATGATGATGCACATTGAGTGCCAGCACTCCCAGCACAAGGAAAGACACACCCCCAGGAGCTAGCACAACTTTCCCATGCTGCTGCAAACAAACAAAGGGGAATTGTGGGGAAAAAGGTAGGAAGAGGCCTTTTTCTTTTTTCTTAGTGGAAATACCTTTTAAGTGTAATCTAATTTAAGGTTAGCACTACCTTATAACCTGAAATTTAACAAGGATTATATTGGGCTGTTACAGTCACACAGGTTGAAGCACCTTACCTGACTGTTCTTCTGCAAAGTAGTGAATGCCGCAAAGTGATTACTGCATGTTGGGTGTGCTGTAAGGTAAGAAGCAATGTCCTGCAATTTTGTCTCCCGGTTCGTTTGATGTGTGTTTTTCTAATGTATGTGTAATACGTTAATGTCTTACTAAGAAACAGGTATTTTACAATCTAATTAGTGCTCAAGGCACTAGTTTTCCTCTGAAGGTACCTTCTGTTGTCTGGAAAGTCAGTTTACAATGCCTTGTGTCATTTGCAAATATTTCTACAGGTAAACATGGCCATAATTCTCTTTGACGTAAGTTAAATATACATATTAATAATAAACAGCAAACAGAGGTATTTAACAATGTGAATGATACTGAACCCATCAATTTGCTTTTTAGATTATAATAGAACTAGTGAGGTGTTAAAACCAGAACTGATTTCACTATTTCACTCACAGAACAAATTCCAAAACCCAACCTTTTTATTTTAGAACATTTTAGCTCACTTGGCTACAGTGGATGATGGCACATTGCAGTTTTATATAGAGCAATCGGGTTTTTAAAGTGTTAAGGCTGGTATACATTAATATTTTCCTGCCAATCGGACCAAAATATTGGCTAAGTGATGGTGATTTTAAAATAGTCTAAAATAATCGGATGTGTAACTAGATCACAACTTGCAGTGTTCAATAGACAATGTAACTTAAAGGGCATGTCCACCCCAAAACTAGAATTTAACTACTGGCCCCACTGTGTAGTGTAGTAAAATCCTTACCTTACATCCCTGCTCAATATGGTTCTCCTGTAATGTCCCTCCAAAGTCCCAAAAACTGACCACCAGGAGCCTGGCAGAGTCCATATAGGACTCTGCTTCCTGTCTCTCCTCCAGGGGAATTTTGCCATGTGCACTGCAGCCCTCCCCCCCCTCGCCCTCCCGTTTCTCTCTCCCTCCCCCTATCTCAAATCCTCTTTTCTGTAGAGTAGGGCTCCCTCCCCCAGCCCCAATCGCTATAGTAATATTTGCAGAAACTCCCCCAAACTCTACTTACATTAGCTGTTTACCCCAGCATTATGGATAGCCGGAAGCCACGTCTGTGATTGGCTGCCTCTCCGCCAATCATGGATGCGGCTGCTGGTCCTGCCCCCTGCTTGCAGTTTCTTGCAGTTTTATGCAATCTGATTCAAATAATGGGGGCAATTGTCCAATGTGTACAAACCCTTAGTTTGATTTTTTTTATCCAGTTGATTTTTGATTATCAGGAGAAAATTTGACCTGTCCAAGGACATACAGACCTGGCATGGCCCTGAGGTCAAACTGAGATGGAGTCAACTAAACAACAAATGATAGAGTTTTGCATTTAAGATTATATTCTGATATACAACTTTAACATGTAGGGCAGGGGTGGCAGGGAGGGGGCACCACCAGTGTTGCGTGGAGTAGATCGCTTCTTTTTTTTTTTGTTCTTGAACATCAGTTCCACATGGGAACAGTTATGACTCTCGGGGTAGATCAACTACACATGGCACCTTATATATCTATCTCAATCTCTAGACCCTGGAGGAACATCCTTATGGAGCCATTCATATCCACTTTTACACTTGCACTTATTTCACTTTGAATCCTTGTTTGGGAAATATATTAATGGAACTTTTTTAGGATGCTCACTACCCAAAAATATACATGTGGCATACTATATAGATTGGTTGCTAATTCTAAGATGGATAGTATCCAAGTTGTATATTGCTACTTACTTATATATATGTATGTATGTATGTATATGTTTACACCACAGGATGACATGGGTCTTGTGACATAGGAGATATTTTACCCAGTATGACTGTGCTTTATATAAGCAAGTAGATTGATTGCTCAGGTTTCCCCCCCCCCCCCCCCCCCCGCATTTGCAGGAGCCGGTTTAAACTGTCTAGTTGATATTGTATGCATTTATTTAACATAACTAGGTCCCCTAAAGGCTTGTGCTTGTGCCAAATTATATGTGCAATTTGTGACCCGCGACACAAGCGAACAAAGACTGTTTTGTCCGATAATGCATGTGTGTGGCTGTTCGATCAGGTGTCGTCCATTGATCCGCCAGTGGGCTGGATCAGGACACAAAAGAGACGGGGCAATGAAGGTCTCTGCTCTATGCATTTCTTTGTTTTTCTCCTTTCTTACTTATTTCCCCTTCCCAATTCCATTTTGGTTCGTCATTAGCCATACACTTATCGTGTCTGAAGTCAGCTTAACTTTCCAGCAGTTTTACCTCCCCATTTTGATGCATTAATTTGCGATAGTAAAGCTGGGTACGGGTGTACGATTTTGCACACCACACTTAATCCTCTACTGCACGATGAATAAATATTTTGGCTGACAATTCGTTCATGTACAGCGGATCAGTTGGGTATTGTTGATGTTCTGCTGGGTTAGATCATCAACGGTGTGCAGATGGAGGTAGTGTGCAAAATCAAATGTCTATACCTAGCTTAAGTCAACCACAAGCAAGACAGAGCCAGATAGTTGTCCAGCATTGGAAGGTAAAAAACCTAGAGTACGTCATTATCATTGTTATTATACCTTTTATGTACACCTTCTCCCTTTTTCCAGTTGGAGCCCTATTTTATTCTTCTCCCCAGTTTGCTCCCCTTTCTCCCATTCTACTTTCTTTCTCCCCTTCCTTCTTTCCATAAATTCTATACTGAACTGCTCATTTTCTTTTTTAGCTCCACATTACTCCATTACACATCCTTGTTTTCCGCTCCCCCATCTTTCTATGTATGCATTCTGTTCCCCTTACATTAATTTTAGCTCCACAGTTTCTAGTATACTAGAATTATCTGCAAATGTATCTCTTTTCATGTTTATCAGGTAATGCCTATAATGTATATTACACATTACTTTTAAGCAGAATATAAATCGTCTATTACTAGTTGCTTTACCTTTTCCTTTTCTCTCCTGTGTCATGGAACATATTAATAGTTTGCTCAGACTGGACCATTTACTATCTCTGCTCTCTGTTATTTCTAACAAATAGTACAGGCCTGGATAGGAACTTTCCACAAACTTTTATTCATTTCCGTGCCAACAGTTTAGTCTAGGCAATCGCTGCTTCATATCACCGTGTAAGCGTGATAACCTTTAGCAAATCATTCAGTGTCAAGAATACTTGGCTGACATTTTCAAGAGAAAATATATCCTAATTATAGATATTGTGTTTCCAAAGGTGTTGACCAAAACTTAAGGCCATACGTTATTCTGTACAATGTAGGTTATCTACAGATTTGTAGGCATTTATGAGTAGAAATAGCCATACTGCTTCATTTGCTCACGCAATAGGAAGCATCTGTCAGACATGGGGGGGGGGGGAACCATATTTTTCTAGCATATGAGACATACAGACCGTGAGTTGGGCTCCTCTACTCTACTCCTGTATTCCAAGTGTCATTATGGTTAGGTCCCACTATTTGGTTTTCATCCCATTATTCAAATCAATATTTTTCATGTGGCTGGAAAGTTATTGATAGGAATAGAAACACAAACGCACAGAAAACAAAATGGAACCACACACAGAAAGGCATTATATTTTTTCAGGTGTTACAGAAGGGCTGTAGCCTTATTGTATGTTACAAGACAATTAACTTGAAGAAAGCAAATGTACTCTGTATAATAAATACATTTTACAATAGTTGTAGTTTGCAAACATCTTGAGGGCCACAGGTTTGACATCCCTGATTCAACATACGGGCTCAGTGATATTTTGTGAAAAAAAAATACCAAACAGAGGTGGAATGTTTTTAAAACAGTATGAAACTATTATACTTTATTTATAACTTAGCCTCATTAAGGAATAAATGCAAAAAAATTAAATCCACACCCATGTCGCTTAATTCACTCCATGGAGCTCATTTTATCTTTATCTTTAAGGAGTTTAAGTTACGCTAACCGATTCAATATTGTAAGCATGACTTTAACTCCTTTATTGCGCAGCCGACGCAAGGTATTTCATATCAGGGTTTGAGCTTGTTTTAGTGTGACTATTTAACACCAGCTAAATTGGGGATTTCCCCTCAGGCGCAAATCTGGTATTAAATACTGGGAGATACTTTTCCCCAGAGCAGCTCTGTCTAAATAAGGCCTGAAATATTCTACTGGGAGGAAAATAAGTCTAGACTGGGAAGAATGGTCATAACTCTTCTTCAGCATGCACAAATGTTCTAAACACTATCTTATAATGTAGTATAAATTCAAATTTATACTTGCTGTATATTAAAAACAAATGACTCTCCACATTCTTCCACACAAGTAGGTATTCTAGGAGGATTCTCCCAGGTATGACGGGAGTGGTCCCCAAAATGCATCATGTAATGTCTCCTCATAGGCCATGTTTTTAATGGTGTGTTTGCTACAGTAAAGTTTTGGCATAGGCACAGATGTGTGGCCTATCTCTTTACTTGATTCTTCCGGATACTCAAACTTAACTGTTATTATTCTCACCATTACCTTTCTATACCCCTTTATCTCCCTTTCCACAGTGAATTGCCCCCCCCCCCTCCCATCAGGTGGCTCAACTACCTTGTTAACTAATGTTAATTAATAAAAGATAAACAAGTAATCGTACATATAAAATTAAGTGAATTTAGCTGAACAAAGTAGGATCAACCCCATTAGGTTAACTTAAGTGCATGTCCACCCCATAACCTTATTTAACTATCCCCCCAACACAATTTTCACTATACAAAAACAAAAATCTAAACATATTCTAAACATATTTCCACAGCCTGACCCCTTGCTACAGCTCTGTATGGCAGTCAGTCAAAGCTGTGATGCTTGTCATGGCTACAGTGCTGCTGTACGGCACATCATTTACACCAACCGCAGCAGAAGGCTTTAACCAGTCGGGCTGCATAACTAATATTGGAAGCATTTTTGGTAAAGGTAAGTATAGTGAAAATTGTGCTGAGGGGCCATTCGTAAAATGACGTTATAAAAGGTGGACGTGCCCTTCAAGGTCTAAAACATATTTACCATCACTTACATAGCCCAGAAATTATTGCTTTCCTTAGTTACTGCTAACCAAAGAAATACACGTTATAAAATCAATAAAATCCTTATCCACAGCATTTCTACTCTCTTTGCCCCTTTGATTACCTTAGCACAGGAAGCTAAAAAGTAGCAATTGAACTGTTTCTTGCTGTTTGAGCATGTCTGTCCCACTGGGGTAGGAGATGAGAAGTAATGATTTGATTTGTAAGTAAAGATTTGGCTAATTTCACACTTGATTGTTTGATTATGATTTCCTTAAAAAAAGAGAAGTCCCTTTGGGGTTCCATGACCTGTATAGAGCACTCTTTATGTTGACATAATAATGCACAAAATCCATAAATATTCTGTAAACTGTTGTATTCAATTAGATGAACTGGACATGAAGTTTAGTTCTTGAAGACGTTTCGCTAGTCATCCGACTGGCTTTCTCAATTCAGAATGACTTGTACAAGAATCTTTGGCAATTATGTACCCTGGAAAATCCCAATTAGCATATCACAGCCAGGTGTTAAGGGCGTGATTGGATAGTGGCTAAGAGGTGTTATAGGAATGCCCAGAGTAAGGTGTCAAAACAGCATTGTACATGGCAGACAGATGGTGTCGAACCCCCCCACCTCTATACCAACAGTGAAGGGGAAAAGTAAGACAGGAGGAAGAACATCGTCATCCCATATGTAGCAGGGGTCTCCGAGAAACTAAGAAGAGTTTTCAAAAGACACCATATCCCTGTCTGCTTTAAACCGAGCAACACGCTGAGGCAGCAATTGGTACATCCGAAAGACCCAATACCGAAACACAAGAAAAGCGACATCATATACGCAGTGCAGTGCAGTGAAGAATGCTCTGATTTGTATGTGGGGGAGACCAAACAGCACCTGTATCAACATATGGCCCAGCACAGAAGAGCCAATTCCTCGGGTCAGGACTCAGCCGTGTACCTGCATCTTAGGAATAAAGGACATACCTTTGAAGATTGTAATGTTAACATATTGGCAAAGGAACATGACTGTTTCAAGAGAGGTGTTAAGGAGGCCATTTATGTGAAAATAAAGAAACCAAGCCTAAATAGAGGTGGGGGGGTTCGACACCATCTGTCTGCCATGTACAATGCTGTTTTGACACCTTACTCTGGGCGTTCCTATAACACCTCTTAGCCACTATCTAATCACACCCTTAACACCTGGCTGTGATATGCTAATTGGGATTTTCCAGGGTACATAATTGCCACAGATTCTTGTACAAGTCATTCTGAATTGAGAAAGCCAGTCGGATAACTAGCAAAACGTCTTCAAGAACTAAACTTCAAGTCCAGTTGACTAATTGAATACAACAGATATACCATGACCTGGATGAATGAGAACCTTCACAACCATCCTGTAAACTAGTTTCTTATACATAGTGCTCAGGCATGTGTATAAGAAATGACACAAAACTTTGTTGACCATTAAAAACACAGAGGATGTGCAATCGTTACAGGTGGATCTAGATAGATTGTTACATTGGGCTGCTAAGTGGCAGATGAGATTCGGTGTTGATAAATGTAAGGTGATGCATTTTGTACTTAAAAATCCTTGTGCTGCTTATACTATAAATGGCTCTGTGTTAAGTGAATCCCTGTTGGAAAGGGATTTTGTAGTTTTGGTGGATAACAAACTTAAAGGTAGCAAGCAGTGCCAGGCAGCAACAGCCAGAGCCAGCAGGGTATTATCTTGAATAAAGAGAGGTATGGATTTAAGCTAGAAAAATGTTATTCTCCCTCTTTACTAAGCATTAGTAAGGCCTCATTTGGAATATGCAGTGCAATTTTGGAATCCTGTGTACAAAAAGACATCTTTGAAATGGAAAGTGTTTAGAGAAGAGCAACTAAATTAATAAGGGGATTGGGGGAGCTTAAATATGAAGAGAGACTGGATAAGTTACAATAATGTACGCTAGAGAATATAGGTATATGATTACTGTGTATAAATACATTAACGGGCGATGCAATAATCTATGTGGGGCATTCTTCACCAATAGAACATGTCAGAGGACACAAGGACATCCCTTAAGACTTGAAGAAAAAAAGTTTATGCTTCAAGTTCAGAAAGGGTTTTTCACTGTGAGAACGGCAAAGCTATGGAACTGTCTTCCAGTGGACGTTGTTATGGCAGGTTCATTGGACAGTTTTAAAAAAAAGCTGGATAAGTTTCTGCAAACAAGGAATGTTGCAAGTTACTGCTATTGATACATAAAGTAGAGTGGATCCAGGGATATTCCCGATTTATTTTTTTCCCCTTCATAAATTTGGTGGGTTTTTTTGCCTTGCTTTGGATTAACAGTTAGGCAAGAAATGAGGATATTGCTAGATGGGTTGGACTGGATGGACGTATGTCTTTATTCAACCTTTAAATTCTATACTATACTACAGTATATTAGAATACTAGAAGTTGCCATAGTTTGCCATGCCCTGTGTAAAACCACTTGGGGGGCATCAGTCACATAAAGAAAGCTGTAAAATATGGTAAACCATATCTATTCATTGACATGTTAAAACATTCAGTTAAAGGTGGCCGGTTATATTACCTAAAGATTATTCTGACAGAGCTATTCTTTCACAAAACACACAGCAAGTCTGGGAAGTATTTTCTACAGGTTTCATAAGGTCATTTGTGTGTTTCTGTGCTTATGTTTGCAATGTATGAATTCTATGAGTAACCACATAGGCAGAGGAGAAAAGGGCATTGCTATAGAAAGGATGCACTTTTCAGGTTCAGAATTTCCCGAACTGCTTAGTCTGAGGGTGAGAAGATTTAACTATTAAATGTTTTAACAGAACAATACATAACATTAAAAGGTCAAGTCATTACATCAGACATTAAGAATAAAAGAAGTTGATTGTACTTTTCATGTCAAACTGGAGTTAACAAGTTTTCTACGTGTTAACATTATTATAACAAATCTCTATGGATTTAAGAGCATTAGATACGGAAAAAAAAAAATATTTTATACTGTAAATTCCATATTGTCTTTCAAAAAATTCAAACCACCATCAAAATTCACAAAATTACACTGCTGTTTAACATTTAGAATGTACGGTAATGTGTGCCGGTTTCACAGACATAGACAATAACTTTACTTTTTTCCCTTGCCGACATTCCCACAATATTCTGGACAACCACCTGGCCCAATCACTTACTAATGTAATGTCAATCGTAAACCATTATCCAGCTGGGCAATGTTGCAGGAATGCTAGCAGGTAAGAACTGCCGGGACAGTAGATGTAACTGTTGATTTGTTGTTTGTTGGACGGAACGTTGAATCAGCTGAAAGGTCTAAATAGTATTTGGCCCTCTTCAGACATTTGCTAATCCCTCCAAATTGCTCATGGCTGATTTAGATTTTTTGATCCATTTACGTTGTGCTATCAGCGCTGACATTTCAATTTCATTCTAAACGTTGAGATCCGATCCATTTTTGAAATGCATGCATTCACTAATGAGCAGATTTGTGTGGATTTTTAAAGTGGATTCAAGCAAATAGAAATACATGGCAATATCCCTCAGAAGCACACATAAATGCATCCATCTAACACACAAAAACATTTCAGTGGTGCTCTATTGTATCAAAAGGACCCAAAATAGACAGTGCTAGTAATTTAAATTGCCAGCAGCCTGACAAACCTAAATTACCTTGTAGCATTCAAGGACCAATGCTGCAAACCTCAGACCATTAGCAAATTCAGTGTAAATGCAGACAGCTTCTAGAATCCTTTAAAAATAAACATTTCACTTTTGTGTGGTTAATGAGAAATGGGACATTTGCCTTGGTTTCCAGGACTGTGTAATGAGGTGGGGATCATCTGCGTCCATCATTTTTCTTTGGCCAAAAGAGAGACACAAATGTACTGGCAATCTGACAGATAATAGAGAATCTGTACATTCGGAACCATTGAATGTTTACTAAAACCTGAAGGGCAGCACCTTAAGATATATCTCATGCAAATCCATATATTTGTATATGTTTCACATTCAGTATTTCACTCTATAGAAATACATGTGTAAATGGATTTCCTCTGCCAAAGCTACACTAACAGATCTTTGGTGATCTGCTTCCTCATTCTTAGATAGAATCTGGTTTTAATTCGTGAAAAGCACCTTGGCAGCTATGAAAAAAGGGGCGGAACTGGAACTTCATTTTTTATGACAATTGACGTCAATGGCATAACTGAAATACTTACTGGCCAGCATGAATCCGCTCTGTGGGATGTGTTTTAAACAAGCATAAAAATGTGAAGCACAATAAAGCTCCTGAGTGAAACAGAGTCTGTTGATTAAGGGAGGAGTCCAATGTGTGTAATTCGTTTTTCAACTTAACAAAACATTGGTTTGCATTGCTGGCCACAAAGCAAGGTAAACATTTTATTTCCAAGATAAAAAAGCTGCTTTTCTGAAAAGAAATCAATCCATATTTTTTTTAAAAAATGTTAGAGTTACAGTTCAGCAATAGCTGGAGAGACCCTGTTTTAATAAATCTAACATTAATAAACCCATACTAGGCTTGGTAAAGAACAATACAGTATACATACATTCATTCTACTACTGTCACCCCCTGCTACTGTCATTTGCTTTTCTGAATAAGAGTCAAAGATTAATATGATTACATCAGTGGGGCCCATCCAGCTACAAGGACAGATTGCTCTGTTATAATACGCTGCTGGCTTTATGCTTTTTTCTCCCCTAGACAAGCTAGCTTGTGTTGCCCTCTCTCGAAGGCTGCTTTTTAATGTCCCTATGCTTCTTTTTCAGTACAGTGAGGAGGCAATCACACCTCCAATGTAATATGCCGATGGCAGTTCCCACTGCATTGCGATCCACTGTAAAAGTTTTGCATGACCAAAAAGCCATCCATTAGCTGTTGTAAAAATGTTCTGGCTATTGCCATATTACATCGCTTGTGGTGGCTACATGGTTGTCTTTTGAGATACTGTGCAGCCGCTGTAATCACTTTATTAAAGTCATGTTAAGGCTGCTGCTCCCAGGAGGCAGGTGTGGGTAAGGCAATCCCGTAAAATAGTCAATGGCGACACGCTCCTGATCATCTATCAGCTATCAGTAACTTAGGCTGTTGTATAGCAATGTTTATATGGGATTGGAATCACGTATCTAAAGGCCAGGCTTGTCCTAAAGGTTAATTAAATTGCATAATGTGCAAAATGTGTTTCTCCAGCATTACTTTCCCCGCATGCATGACCATTTTGGGAGGAGTTATCAGGATTATTCTCCCTACCTATTCACTGAAACACAGATATTTTCTGTTTTAAAAACAGAGCACTGCCTCCCTAGAATCAGGGACGTAACTACTAGGGGAGCAGACCCTGCGACTGGGGGGCCACATCCTACTTACTTTTCCCATGACAGAGATACAGCCTCCCCCAGAAAACAACTGTATATATTATGCAGGGAAGAGGCTCCATCATAGTTTTGCAGTGGGTCCCTTTTATTTATGATAGCTACACCACTGCCTAAAAGTAAAAAGAAATTGGTGTAATATTTATAAAAAAATAGATATTTATGAATATGGTTCAGACCAAATTAAATAATCTACTACTATATGGGATTGTATTAAAATCAATTAACCATTAACCACGTCCCAATGCAATAAATAAATGAGGTAAAAGGCAGGTTCATTCTTTGCTTTTCTTCTCCCTACATTAGGAGGTGACAGTGAAACCAGTTGGTAGATTAGTAACTTAATTGTTTCATCTTTTCCCAGTTGTTGAAATTTACCCATTTTTCCTGGCTGGCTGCCCAGATTTAAGACACATTGTCTCTGCTATAAATGCAGTTAGCAATTTATGTTCCAGAAAGGCCTGAGGACTTTAGATATTACCCCTATAGACCTGGCACCCTTGGCATTAAGCATCCCAGCAAACGTGGTGTATCTGTGCTGAAGAGATATTCAGATTGTTACAACAACAAAAAAGTATTATTATGCTATTTTAAAAAAAATCCATTGATTACATAAATGATTGTTTCAATTAATTATTAGATTGATTTAATCAATTAAAAATCTATAAAATGTACTAATTTACACATTCCTAAAACTTCATTAACTAACCTACATTACATCCACATTTGCAATGTGAGGGAAAAAATTAAAGACAAACTAAACTAGTGCTTACTATAAGATAAGTCAGTGTGGTCCATATTCATTTATCTTTTTTTAAGTTGCTATATTAACAAATCTCCATAGAAAAATGCAGGAGGCAATGGGGAGGTGATGACACCCAAATTCATACTCAGTGCCCCCTCCTATTTCCTCTAGCTCATTGGAATGGCTGCTGGGGGCCAGGTCTGCAAAGGCTTCAGCTCCCTTGTCTTTCTAAGCATTTCCTTACTACATTTGTGTGAAATGCATCAAATCCTCTCTTCCTGTGCAACAGTAATAGGTTAGGAATTGGTTAAAATGAAAGAAAAAAATCTACAGTGAAATTCTGTATATAAAGAAAGTTGGGAATAACAACCCAATCAGTAGTTTTACTAGACAGGAAAATTGTATTCCAGATAAATAGTACAAGAGGCATTTTAATAAACTTAACACTAAAATACACACAATGTCTCATTGTAAGGTATGCTCAGTATGTCTAACATACTTTGATATACAGATTTTTTTTTTTTACCAGAGTTTACCTTGAATTTCTTTACCGCATTTTGTCTACACGGTTTACAGAATCACTCTTCACTGTGTTATGAGAACAGTCTTCAGCAAACAAAATTGCTTGATAACATGAAAGGATCCTTCATACAGTACTAAACATAATAAACACCATTTATTCCCAATAAACATATTCCTTTGGCTAAAACCACAGGTTTTTGAAAAATGAGGGTGTGCAAGTAAATGACGCAACTGCTATTTGTTTGCAGTTAAGCGGTTCCAAAGATGTTTCGCTGAAAATAGGAAATTTGTAGTCTGATCTACTTCCCATTAGACGCATTGCTCTACGAGGAATCCTTTGCAAAATAGTCTCCTTTCAAAGGAAAAGGTGCTAACGTCAGTTGTTGCTGTTCACGGACTTTTGATTGCAGACAGACCTCTAACATCCAGTAATGCATTGCAGGAGCACTGGCACAGAAAGTTGGGTTAGTTAACTCTTAGCTACTAGAGGACCATCCACCTCTGTTACACACCACAACTGAAACAAAAACATATTCTCAATGGAAAATCTGTCAGTGGCCATGTGCATTGATCACAAATACTGTACTTGGATATGTTTTCCACTTGTTGATACAATATAAGATGTATAAAACTGAATTTATTGCTTTTTAGCTCTTATGAAAATCAGTTTTCCTCAGGGCCACATCTACCATTAGGCAGAGTGAGATACTTGTCTCAGGCGGCTGAACAAAAAAGGCGGCAGACAGGCAACAGTGGTTAGTTTAGTTTTAGTTAGTTTGTGAGGCTATGTTAGACTAATTAGGTGCTGAAAGTCTACCTTGATGTGGTGGCAGGCATACAAATCTTTTGGCCAAAATCTTTTATACTACAGAAAGTATGGAATTTCAAATTTACTGTAACAGTTGTAACAACATGTATAGCACAGGCTACAAAATAAGTTGATTTGAACAACAAAAACCTGAAAGGAGCAATATGGTAGTGGCAACACAAGTTGTTTGAGAAAGGGATGTAATATATATTTCTAGTAATTTACATTATTGCTAATTGACTGTCTGAGGAACTGTTTAAATACCTATGTGATAGGAAGTTCAAAATCGTAAAACTTTAGCCACGTCCATCCACAAAGCCACGGCCACTTTAACGTGGCAGCGGCGTATGAAAGGGCGGAAATAAAAAGTTTGGATCAGGCAGCAAAAACCCTAGAAGTGCCCCTGGTTTTCCTGTTTTACAAAAGCACCAAAACATAATAATAATAGAATACATAATATATATCCTCCATATTCAAATCATACAAAGGAATGGAAATTTATATTAAAAAACGACTTTACTTTTACTAGAAAACTTAGATAACTTAAAGGCCAATTATTTTGTTTCTTCCTACTCACCCCCAATAAATGTACTTACGGTGACAAACTTAAATGCTTGGTTTTCATCCTAGGGATTAAAGGGACACTAAACTGAAAAAAATGACTTGCCTTTATCCATTTCTATATTTTCAGTGCTGTCAGGAACTTGATCCCTTTTTGCTCTCAGTGCTCCCCGTCACTGGATCTCCTCATGTCCTGTTCAGCTCACTGCTAGTTAGTATGAATTTCTCCTCTCTCTATATCCAACACCTTCCCGAAACTGAGGCACAGCTAGAATGTGCAGCATGTGCAGTGGAGATAATCTGTGCCTCGCTACAGCCAATAACATTCACCCCGTGATTTTGTATAGTGAAAGTGAAAGTAAAACTGCTTTGCTATGGGAAGGTAAGCAGCACTGGGAGCTGTAATAACTGCTTAAATCAAGTCGATTTCTTTTAGCTGTAGGAAGGTGTGTGCGTATGGGGTGGGGGGACTTTGTAATTGATTTCTTTAGGTACAGTGCTACATTGGGACTTAACACAGTAACACAGACAGCAGCTAACTGCAGGATTTATCTGCACAGAGGAACAGATAATGCTTATTAATTTTCCTGATATTAATGCTGAATCAATTAGCCATGTAGTGACAGAGAAATAAGCTTTACTTTTATAGAATGGATAAATTGTACATGTAGTGTGTCAGGGGGAGGGGCTGGGTGATTGACAGTTCTTTACTGACTGGCTGTGCCCTGCCCTCTTTAAAGAGTAAAACTCCCAGAGCTTAAAGGACAACTCCACCCTTATAAGAACATCTTTTAGAAAGAATGGCCTCTTTAAAATTTGTTGATATATCATAGTTTGTCCTATGAATTCATTACTGTATGCCTGCTATGCTTCTGGAGGCCTCATGGAAACTGAGCAATTTAGAAACCTGTACTCTGAGCCTGTACTGAGCCTGGGCATGCTCAGAAGAGGCAGACAGCGGATTAACATTCAGTCATTGGCTGTGATGTCAACTGTCAAATCCATAACGGACAGTTGCTAACAAGTTGAACCAGGAAGCAGAAACGGGAAACAGGACATTGTGAAGGATTTCAGGTTAGACTTATATATTTCAGCTTTTCAACTATTATCATTTAGGGTTTTGAGGGGTGATTTACCTGTATGTTAGTTTTCATTTTGGGGCTGGACTTGCCCTTTAAAAACAAGGGATAGGAAGGTCAGAGAAGAAAACAAAAAGCAGATTTAAAGGGCAACTCCACCCTCATAAGAACATCTTTTAGAAAGAATGGCCTCGTTAAAATATGTTGATATATCATAGTTTACCCTATGAATTCATTACTGTATGCCTGCTATGCTTTGGAGGCCTCATGGAAACTGAGCAATTTAGAAACCTGTACTGAGCCTGTACTGAGCCTAGGCATGCTCAGAAGAGGCAGCTAGGAGATTAATATTTAGTCATTGGCTGTGATGTCAACTGTCAAATCCATAACTAACAGTTACTAACTGGAAAAACCAGGAAGCAGAAACGGGAAACAGGACATTGTGCAGGATTTCAGGTTAGACTTATATATTTCAGATTTCAAACTATTACCGTTTAGGGTTTTGGGGGGTGATTTACCTGTATGTAAGTTTTCATTTCAGGGCTGGACTTGCACTTTAAGATTGGCGGTAATTAATCATAATTACTGTGTGTTAAAAAATGATTGCCCCAGTTTACATGTCCTTTAACTTAGACCACCACCACAATTTGTCATTGAAGGTCTGATCGCTGGTCCAGTCTTACTCTGTCCCAACGCTAAGTCTGTAACCTGGCCAATGGGAACACGCACTTCTTGAAGAGCGTTTCTTTCAATTGGACAGGCTCTGTATAAAAGTCAGAGGGTGGGAATTGGACTTGTAATAGAAGATTTATTGTCACCATTCTAATGTAAGCCCAGAGGTGAGGATCTACAGGGTTACGTTATCGCTCTGGGTAAATCCACAATTTAATATTGCTTTTGTGCACGTGGGTAAATCTCAAAAGGGAACTAGTCTCTGGGTAAATTGCCCCACTAGTGTTTTAACTCCTCCCCCTGGGTACTTTTATTGGGAATAATCAGTATAATTGCCTAAAACATAATCCATATCTCCACCCTCAAACACAAAAATGAATACAATGTAAAGTAACCCTAAAAATTGATTTAAAAGTTTTAAAACAGACTGTAAATGTACTTATCCACCTGAGGAGAATCAGCCAATCACAGATGCGGCTGCCAGTCAGCAGAGGGAGCCAAAGGAATGAGGTCGGTTAAATAAGATTTATGGGCTGTTTTAGCAGATTTAAAGCTAGTTTTTAGGGTTGGGGGATTGCCTTACCTTATAGGAATTTATAAATATTTTTTTTTAAATTATCCATGCAGCTGCTGAGTGACCCGGAGGGGGTGAGGGAGGGGGAAGAGCTCCACTGCGCATGCCAAAGTCTTCTAAGAGGAGCAGGAAGTGACAGACACAGATTACACACAGAGATCCTCCTACTCTTAATGTTTCTGGACTTTCATCAGGCCCTGCAGGACAACCATAAGGAACAGAAGAGAAAGGTTAGGATCTTTTAACACTACACACATTTTAGTTGTGGGGTGGAGATTCCCTTTAAGCTCTGTTGGCATTAGATAATTGTTAGTTATACTTCGACTGACAACATAACTTGTAGAGGTATCTGCTGACATTGGTAAACAATCTATCATGCCAATTCACTTAACGATGTTGGGTGAGCAAAGGGTATTTTTCTCCTGTGAGCGTGAGGTTTCCAGATTGCTCCCCCCTCCACTCCTAATAATACAAGCAACCTGTCAATATAAGGATCACTAAACAAATCTCCCAAATGCTGGGGCAGTGTATAAGTCACTGGATCGTGTCACCTCACGCACAATAGAGCCATGGCTTGAAGGGACTAGATACATCTGTCTCAGACACTACCCCAGCAGTCACTTGAATGCTGCTGAGGGTAACAGGGGTGAAGCAACACCTAGTTACAGTCCTGTAATTCACATTTGGAGGAACTGCGAGAAAATATGAGGTTTCTCCTTAAGCAATTGCATTTTCAACAAAATTCTTAGCCAGTAAGCACCTCTCTCCTGAATTAGAGGATCACTTCATATGCATTGCTGTGAATCCCTCTTTTACTTTATCTTCTCTTTTCTACTTTTCCAAACCAAAACATTTTTTCTGTAAATCTGAGAGCAGTATTATAAGAAACTTTAGCATTGTCTGCCTCATTTACAGAGAGGTGCTGGGTAGAAATCCTTTCTTAAAGTTGCGCTAACCAATTTAACATACGGTAATGTGACTTTAAGAAGGTATTGAACTGGCTGCAGCAGATTGCAGGAGAAGGATGTGCAGCCAGCACAAGCCTATTTAACATTGGTTTCGCGCTGGGTTTTTGCACAAATTAAATACCAGTTTCATCGCAAATTGTTAGTCAATGACGCAAATGCAATATTTAATCAGTGCATGTAGTGATTGTTCACTGTGTTCATTGTGGCTCATGCTAAGTGAGGCTGAGTATGTTTTGTGTATCACTATCTCTAGAAATTCAATTAATATTGTAATAAGCACTAAGACAAGAAGAACTAGATAATTTCCTGGGTTTATTGTAGTGAGGCGGAAGACAGATACAAGAGGAAAACAGGAAACCACATCATGTTTTCAAAACAGCAATTCTGTATGGGCAGGTGGCTATTATTGCCAAAGTTTTATCATGTTTCAAAACAAACTGGAAGTGATTCATTTCACCACATTGAGGATCATAAAACATAAAGAGATGTTTATTTTTGAGAATACAAAGTAAAACCTACAGTATACAGGAAAACACAACTAGGGTGTACAGTTGATGACTTGCTAGTATATGTTCCTTCTATTATTTGGCTGGCACAGGAAATTGCATTATAAGGCTCAACTACATTCTGATTCCAAGAAGAATATGTATAAAAGTGATTCATAAAGCACAAAATCTTGACATGTAAAAGATGCCAGATTTTTGCTTTGGCGATTGAAAAGCCTTTTTTGTTATAATTTACAGTATAAAATGGGGGGGGGGGGGGGATTGGGGGAACTTTTGTGACCAGGAAATAGTTATTTTAAATAAAATTAAAGGTATAATGATTTGACATTGTCCAGGGGTTGTTTATCATAACTTATTTTCACATATATTTTAATCCGGGAGGTGTGAAAAATATTATTACATCTGCAGTTTTTACATTTATAACTTAATTTAAAAAACCCTCATGCTTTGTTACCTTATACTGGAACATGTCCTGTTGGGTAGCAGTTATGCTTCTGTGAGACAATAAAATATGGAAAACGTTTGGATTTCCGGGAACTCTGAATTTTTAGAGTTTAAAATTAGAAAAATTTTAAATTCAAAGGTAACCATAAATTTGAAAAGTTTTAAAAATGACCCAACATTACCAACCACAGCAGTGCCAAACCCCTGGGTATAAAAGTCAGTGTTCTGGGCACCATTTTGTCAGTGTGTTGTGCGTTACTATCTATTTGAACTGCGAGCCACACAATTTTATGTTATTGGAACGCATACGATCTGCAAAAAAAAACGCTGATTGTGTGCAATCTGAAAATGGATTGCAGCGCTGTGCATGCAATGTGGCCACCCTCATTGACATGCACTGTGCTGGGACTCTCATGAGCCAGTGTGGCATAGCCCTTATGGTGGCTATAGACGATACGATTGAGGTCATACGATCCGTACAATATTTTTCCTGGGGCCAATACAAATGTACGATTCACGTATCATACGCCTGCAATTGTAGTGTATATGACTACCTTTACGCAGTGGGATAGAAGAGGGAATAGTACGGTCAATCCCATTTAGAGAAATGCCAAATCTACTAATGCTGTCTATTTGTGTTGGGATCCACACAATTTTGCATTATCGGAGAGCATATGATTCGCAAAAAATGCTGATTGCATGTGTTCCAAAAACGGATGCCAATGCATGCAATTTGGCCACCTACATTGATATGCACTGTACTGCGATTCTCAGGCAAACGGAATACAAACATGCACGTGAATAAAGCGCCAGACATATTGGACATGCTCGGTCAAGCAGATAAGCTTGGTCACGCAGATAAGCATAGTCACGTAATGTCAAGCAGACACGTTCAGTCAGGCAGACATGCTCAGTCATGCAGAGATTGTCATGCAGACATTCTATAAAGCAGACAATCTCAGTCATGCAGACGCTCTCATGCAGACATGATTTCAGGGGCGTACCTGAAGTACCGAGTTTGGGGGCTGGGCTCCTGACTCCCTCCTTCCTTTCACGCAAGGTCCGTGCAGCATCCAGCCTTTTTAAAGAGCTGATCGCGCCTATGATGAAAACATACGCGCGATCAGCTGTTTACAACCGGACCCGAACATCCGGTTCAGCTCCGGAAGTTCAGGTCTGGTTTTAAACAGCTGATCGCGCATATGTTTTCTTCATACGCGCAATCAGCTCTTTAAAAAGGCTGGATGCTGCACAGATTATGGGCTTGTGGCAGCCACGGGGGTGGTGGGGGCGGTAGTTACGCCACTGCATGATTTGTCACGCAGACACTCTCAGTCATGCTCAGCACAAGCAGACAAAAACACTTGTGAAATGTGTGCCGATGCGAGCAAACTTTTCACGCACCTTGCGTGAAAAAAGTTAGTACGAATTCTCACATGCTTATGATGGCGCTTATGATCTATTAGCGCATGAGAGCCATAGAGCAGAGCATGTTTATGTGCGTGGCCAAATTTACTGCGCTGCAATCTGTTTTTGGAGCGCATGCGATCAGCAATTTTTTAGCAACTCATGCACAATTGCGTAGATCGCAGCACAAATATACGATAACATGCGTAAAGCGTGTACCAATGCCGTAATAGAGTGGCCTAAGCTTAACTGTCCCCTTGATACAGTGATTACTGGCCCCCTTTATGCAGCAGAGTCACTTGTCTGTCACTTGTCTGTCTTGTATAAATAGAGGTATGGATTCAAGGGAGGAAAATGTAATTCTCCCTCTTTACAAAGCATTGGTAAGGCCTCATTTGGAATATGCAGTGCAATTTTGGAATCCTGTGTACAAAAAGGACATCTTTGAAATGGAAAGGGTTCAGAGAAGGGCAACTAAATTAATAAGGGGATTGGGGGAGCTTGAATATGAAGAGAGAATGGAAAAGTTACAATTATGTACGCTGGAAAAAGGCGCTTGCGTGGGGATATGATTACTGTGTATAAATACATTACGGGCCATACAATAAACTATCTGGGGCATTGTTCACCAATAGAACATGTCAAAGGACACGAGGACATCCCTTAAGACTTGAAGCTCGGAAAGGGTTTTTCACTGTGAGAACGGTAAAGCTATGGAACTGGCTTCCAGTGGACTTTGTAATGGCAGGTTCATTGGTCAGTTTAAAAAAAAAGCTGGATGAGTTTCTGCAAACAAGGAATGTTTGCAAGTTACTGGTATTGATACATAAAGTAGAGTTGATCCAGGGAAATTTCCGATTGCCACTTGGAAATTGGTATCACTGAGAGCATTTCAATAAAAATAATTGCCTAGCAAAACATACACACATAATTTCCACTGTGCACCAATATATATAAATATATTCCAACTTTCAGAACAGAGTTCAGAACAGCCAGTCAGGTTTGTAGTATAGTATAGTATAGTATTTGAGGTTGAATAAAGACATACGTCCATCCAGTCCAACCCATCTAGCAATATCCTCATTTCCTCCTAACTGTTGATCCAGAGGAAGGCAAAAAAACCCACCAATTTATGAAGGGGGAAAAAATTCCTTCCCCCTTCATAATTTGGTGGGTTTTTTTTGCCTCTCTGGATCAACAATTAGGCAGGAAATGAGGATATTGCTAGATGGGTTGGACTGGATGGACGTATGTCTTTATTCAACCTCAAATACTATACTATACTATACTACAAACCTGACTGGCTGTTCTGAACTCTGTTCTGAAAGTTGGAATATATTTATATATATTGGTGCACAGTGGAAATCATATATAGATAACACTTACTGTCCAGCAAACAGCTGCTCTCCTTTTTTTCTATTGAGAGGGGAGGGGTGGTGTAAGGTGAGAGACTGTCAAATGTTTTACAAAGGAAGTGACATATTTCACTTGCAACTTCCTACTAACTCTGTTTTGATTCGCTAACACTGCTGTCAATCTAATATTAAGCACACTATTGGATACAACACTAAAAGGGAAGTGATAAATATGTTCCTTTGTAAGCTTACATTGCCTCCCTGTAAAACTTCCTGAGGTGTGGCTAAACACTCCATTTTGAAGATTCCATTACATAACAGGACTATGCAAGTACTTTTATTTATTTATATATTTTGCCTTGTTTACATTTCTATGTATTTTAATGTCATTACTACATCTTTGTTAATATTGATATAACTATTTATTTAGTGCTTAAACAACACATAAACACTGTCCCTATGTATATTACTTTCACCTACCCCCACCAACATAGTACCTCCGAAAAACCCAATGTATTCCCCATGAATTTGTAAATGTATTTATATTATATAAGCTTAATGATGGGTACACACTTTTACAATAAAGGGAATTATTCCACTGCCACAGAAACTAGCGTTCCTCTGGGCTGGAAAAATTGGACAAAATTTTCCCCATGTCATGTTCAGCCCACTGTGTTAAATTTTAGGAAGTCGGTTGCAGCTGAAGGGAATGTGTCAGTCCTCCTGAGCACTGCTTTATGTAGGGAGAACACTCAGAACTGTGTAGCCTGTTCTTTAAAAAATGTCCATCTATTGTTGAACGGTAGAACTTCCTGGCATTGGCATATGCCTATCATTTTTATAGGGAGTTTTTACTGACCTATTGGCACCTATTAAACCTAGATCTAAAGTTCTCTCAAGGAATTTTTTCCAGCCGGGTGGCATGAAAATGTAGCCGGGTGGGCCGCCCGGCTAAAAGACCCTAGGGAGAACACTGGGGGGGAATATAGTTTTGCAGGCGGACATGCCCTTTAAAGAAGAAAAAATAAAGGAGAGAGCACACACTAAACAAATGTGCAGGGTGCTTAGCCAGGGGCATAACTACCAGGGGAGCATGGGTAACAACCACAAGGGGCATGGGAGCCAAGGGGGCCTAATCTTATTTTTCCTATTACAGATATAGCCTCCTCCCAGAAAACCAATGTGGATGAAGCATGGATAGGGGCCCCATCACAGTTTTGCTAGGGTGCTCGAGATTCCTAGTTATGCCACTGTTTTACCACCAAAGTGGATCCACCATTTTGATGGAAACATGATTTTTAAAATATATTTAGCAATGTTCTGTATGAATATGTTTTGATGTCTAAGGGGGGGGTAATGTAAGGGTTCTCCCATCTGTGGTGAATTTGAGTGCATTTTTTTTTAAATATCGTAGGGATATTTTTATAGATCTATCATTTATATTTTTATAAATTATGTATTTTGATGATTTGATGGCCAAGAAAGAAAAAGATAAATAATAATCTATAATTATTATCATTTTATGTAGGGGTTCCCACAGATAAAAAGATTGAGAAACAATGTCTTGGCGCTTTGCTTCAGCAGAATGTTAATCAGCCAGTGAAAAACTCTCATATCTGAATTCCCTCTAATTCAAAATTCACGAACCCTTGAATATTCAATGCGGAACCTCCAAAATAGCTTGAAGATGTAGAAACTTTTTTATACGTTTTTTTAATACGTTTTGGTTATGTGTCCCTAGGTCCATATTGCTAATTATACCTATTTAATCAGAACTTTCAGTCAGATTTTTCATCTCCCCAATTTCTTAAAACCTTTCAGCAGTTACAATCCAGTAAATGTGTGATAGAGCAATAGTCTTTCAAGAAACAGAGTAAAGGAACAAGTTCAATTTACACCATAGAAGAAATTTCAGGGAAGTAGAACGTGTGCGCAGGTTTGGTTTTGTTCTCTGTAAAAAGTGCCAATCCTAACTACTGTGATGTGATTAAATGGAAATTCTGAATGGTCACCAAGCACTTACAAAATTACTTAGTGGTCTAATGCCACATCCTTTCAGTACAAATGCTTAGTCAGTCAGTTTAAACTGAAAGTAGGATGTTCGAGAATTTGTGATCCTGGGAAAAAAGAGCGATCCTCAAATTAACGTAAATAAGAATGTACACCAGCATATATTACCTCATAACAAACCATGCAAACACCCGTCCTTAATCCCTGTATCATTCTGCCTAAACCACACCCACTTGGGTCGCAAATTCACTTCAGATTCCATCTGAATCTTATTTATTTTTATATTATTTCTCCTTCTTTTCACACTTATTTATCTCTTCTCCCACCAATCCCTGTTTATTTACTTTCCACTGCCTATGTATATACTTTTTCTTTGCTGTAATGGGTGTCTAGAAGGCTCACTGGATTCACTGGCTATTTTCCTGGTATCTTGTTAGGTTCGTCATGTGACAAACACTGCAACACAAACCACCAGAAAACACATCTTTCCACAAGGGCATTTGTTTGCCCAATGGTGGCTTCCACGCATTAAAAGGCCACTGCTACATTTTGTTGAATAATTAGATAACACGCTTCCTACAACACCTACTGCTGTGATGAGCCAGCAAGGTAATTACCAGAGTTCATCTAAAATCCTGGATCATGAACCCATCCCACTGGATCAATGAATTAATGCCAACTGAGCGCCCATAGGCTCGCGATCCTCGGCTGGAACACTCAGTGTGTATGTTGCTTAAGAGATTTCAGTTTACCACAGCACAATAATCAGAATAGCAGCTCCAAGTCATATCAAATGAAATATATGTATATATAGATGTACAGACAATAAGAAATTACATGTGTGAGTATGACCTAACCTTTCCTAATAGTTCACTGGAAAATTAAATATTACTAATGAATAGGGTACCGTATATTTTCCCTTTAAGATATAGTCACCAGAGCATCTGTTTTTCTGCAGATGTTAAGCAGTTGTTTGACCATCTTTACAGGTTCAATAGACATTTAGGTCAAATGTTTAGAGTGCTATTTATCTTAAGTGTTTATGAAGAGGTTATAAAACATGTTTTAGTGAATTGAAGGAGAACTAAAGCCAAAACATAAATTACCCTGCATGAATTCTATATTTAATATAAACTAACAGACATCTGTATCTCTCACCCCTGTATTCACTTCTTTAACCAGAAGCATTGTCGAAGAATAATCTGTTTTCTTCAGCAGGTTTCTAGCTCTTACAAGCCCAGATGGCCTCTCCGTAACCAAGCCTGGGCAGTCAAAAAAACAGTTGTTAGTTACTAGAAAGTCAGGCTGCAAAAAACAGGAAATTATAGAAACTTGCAGAATTACAGAAGCTTTTTTCCACAATACCGCTGTGATTCCAGTTGAGCAGCTATTTGCTAGTTAGGAATTATAGCTTCCATTCAGACCATTTACATTTTAGCTTTAGTTTTCATTTGTAGCTTAAAGAAATCAATATTCATGTACAGTCAAAGTCTTCAGAGTTTTGCTTTAGGTATAATAATGTATCCACATTCATACAGAAAACTTGTTTTACCTGTATAACCTCACTCTCATTTTAGATGTTTCCATACAACTTATCTGGTATATATCCTATCCAGTATAAACCATACCCAATTAACTGTATCTGTAGAAAACAATGGCAGATACCCAAAGTTAGAGCTAACAAGATATTGTCTTATATAAAGATGGGAATAGACTCAAGGGAGAAAAATGTTATTCTCCCTCTTTACAAGGCACTGGTAAGGCCTTGTTTGGAATATGCGGTGCAGTTTTGGAATCCTAAATACAAAAGTGACATTTTGGAAAAGGAAGGAGTTCAGAGAAGGACAACTAAATAATAACAAGGGAAACGGAGGGCTTGACTATGCAGGCAGATTAGACAAATTAAGCTGGGTACACACATAACAGATTTTTGAAAGATGACAGACAGGATCTGCAAGGGGAAATTCAGGCACTGGCAGGGGAAGTAAACTGGAGAGTGGAAATGGGGCAGATAGGAAGATAAAAACAGACAAACCCCTTTAAAACAGAAAATCCATTTTGAAGAAAACTGCCCAGAGCTCAGAAATCCCTCAGCAACCAGGACTTATATGTGAGGTTCAAAACCAAGTTTCCAGTTTGGAAGCATTTACTAGTGTCTGAACCAACCATTTAACATTGTCAGTTTTACAATCAATTTATCAGTGTCCATATGCCATGCACTTCACCAGTTTGTGTGCCAAACATTTTACCAATATAGATGTGTCAAGCATTTTACCAGTGTTAATGTATCAAGTATTTTCCAACAGTTACTCACACAAGCACCTTTGCTTGATAGTTGCACTTCATGTACCACCTCTAAAGTTAGTTATAAGTTTATACAAATGTTGAGTTTTTTTGTAAGGGAATGTAAGGCTCATGAAAGCCTTCAGGGAGGGATGGGTGGGAAAGGGGAGTTTGTAAATATTGTCGTATACTGCTATAGAATATATATTAAGGAAAAATTCAAAACTCTGTCTGCTGTGTTAATAAAAAAGAAATGTGTTAAAGGTGAGACACTATGCCCAAATGTCAGCATGATCAATGGCTAAATGAGTACACAGATTAAATTATTCAATTGGAACGTGAGAGGACTGAACGACCAAATAAAACCTATCACTGTACAATCATTTATAAAAAAACTATGATCCCAATATATAACCCATATAGAGACGCAGTTACTGCAAACAACCACTAGATATTTACAAAAAAGATGGGTAGGCTGGGCGGCACATGTTACTCAACTTAAAGAGGAGTGTCTATTCTATTGCATAAAAGATTAAAATACAACATAACCAAGGTACAGACAGACGCCCAAGGGAAAACAGTATTTATTGCACTCACAATAGACAATATACCATACTTCCTTGCTGGCATCTACAACACTCCACCCCCGACACAGCAGCCGATTCAAAAAGCAATGGTGTTCGCTTTGAATTATCTGGATGCCCATATTATCCTTATGGGTGATCTTAACCTAATTATGAACCCCTATCTTGACAGATTACACAATACCCAAGAGCTCTTTCTGCATAAATTCAAAAACTTCTATCAAACACTATACACCTCCAGAACCAACTACTCAGCACAAGAACTAGACCAATACCTACAGAACATACCCTTTCCCCAACTACAAACATCAGACCGAGCACATCTAGATTCCCCAATAACACTAGAAAAAATACAAACAGCTATTAGCCAACTGACCTCCGGCAAAGCGCCCGGCCCGGATGGCATCCCTATAGATGTATACAAACGATACATCTTATGATGCAAACCAGCTACCCCACTCCCTATATGAAGCCAACATTATCTTGCTACTAAAACCGGATAAAGACCCCACAGATTGTGGCTCTTACAGGCCTATCTCGCTGTTAACTTCTAATCAATAGACTTTAAAGCAAAATACAATCTATTATCCATTAAGACCAAACTGGTTTTATGCCAGGGAAATCCACCACCATTAATTTAAGGAAAACTCTTAGGGGCATATTTATAAAGGTTCGTTAACTTTTCGCGGACATTAACGCATAAATCGCGTTTACCGCGATTTATAAAAGTCCGAAAACGGCCGCGAAAAGTTAACGAAGCGTTAACCTTTCGCGGCGATACTTACCTGTTACCGCCGCTTCTATTTATAAAGCAGCGGTACTGGTTTCGCTTGGCTAGTATCGGCTGTTTTACTTCGCCACCTTGAAGGTGGCGAAGTCAGCCGATACTAACCTCCCGCGGCGCGATACTAAAACCCCCCGCGGCGGGGATGGGCAGGCACACCGCGGCGGGTGGTCGCACCGCCCCGGGAGACACGCCCACCCCGCCCACACCCCCCGCGGCGGCAGCGGCGACACCCCGCCGCGTTCCCAGCAGCCCCTCCCAACCCGTTCCCCGCTCGCGGCAATCTCGGAACGGGAGCTAGGAGGGGCTGCCGGGATGGGCCGCCACAGGTGGTGCGAGGGGGGGTGGAGGGCCTTTTGGGGCTTAGGGGGTCCCGCAGCTCGAACGGGACCCCCCCTCCCCGGCCCTTGTAAGGGCCTTTGCGGCACTTACAAGTGCCCTTGGCTCTGACAAGAGCCTTTTGGGCTTAAGGGGTCCCGCAGCTCGAACCGGACCCCCTCCCCGGCCCTATCAGGGCCTTTGCGGCACTTACAAGTGCCCTTGCGGCTCCAACAAGAGCCCTGGGGCTTAGGGGTCCCGCAGCTCGAAACAGGACCCCTCCCCGGCCCTTGTAAGGGCCCTTGCGGCACTGACAAGTGCCTTTGGGGGGTCCCGAGCTCGAACCGGGACCCCCAGTGCGGCTCTTAAAGAGCCCTTGGGCGACGTCTTCGGGCTGGCGACACCAACCCCACTAGGTCGCCGATGCCAGGCCGACTCACTGCGGCCGACATAACCAATCAGATTTCAGAACTTTCCAGAAATCTGATTGGTTATGTAAAGCAGTATTAAAAAATTGACCAATCAGAAACGGATTATGGATTTCTGCAAACCTATATAAAGAGGAGCTTTCCGCCGCGGAACTCAGATGCCATCGCAGTAGATGGTGAAGAAAGAAGGGTGGCAACATTGGCTCCGCTGAGGCCGGCGGTGCCAGCAGGCTCACTGGCGGCGCCGTGAGTCTGCCTGGCATCGGACCTGAGTGGGGTTGGTGTCGCCAGCCGAAGACGTCGCGTCGGATCAAGACGCCGGCAACATCGGCCTCGTTGAGGTCGCGGCGCCCGGGGGGTACCCCTGGCGGCGCAGGGGTACCTCTCGGGGTCAGCGGCTCGGCGGAGCTGGTGTCGCCGGGACTGGAAGAAAGAAGACGTCGCCAAGGGCTCTTTAAGAGCCGCACTGGGGGGGTCCCGGTTTCAGCTGCGGGACCCCCGCCAAAGGCACTTGTCAGTGCCACAAGGGCCCTTACAAGGGCCGGGGAGGGGGTCCTGGTTCGAGCTGCGGGGCCCCAAAGGCACTTTTCAGTGCCGCAAGGGCCCTTATAAGGGCCGGGGACGGGGGTCCCGGTTCGAGCTGCGGGACCCCTTAAGCCCCAAAGGGCTCTTGTCAGAGCCGCAAGGGCACTTGTAAGTGCCGCAAAGGCCCTGATAGGGCCGGGGAGGGGGTCCCAGTTCGAGCTGCGGGACCCCTAAGCCCCAAAGGGCTCTTATCAGAGCCGCAAATGCCCCTTAAGTACAATACAGAGGGACCTGGAGGGGGGGTGTCCAGGTTCGAGCTTCGGACCCCCTTTAAGCCCCAAAAGGCCCTTCTCAGGACCCCGCTGGAGGTAGCCTCAACCCCTCCCAGCGGCTCCCTCCCTTCCCCTCCCCGGGAGCGGCCGGGGCGGGGTGCTTGGAGGGGTTGCCGGGGAGGGGGTGCGCGGCAGGTGGTCGCAACCACCTGCTGCGGCCCCTTCCCGGCAGCCCCTCCTAGCCTCCCGTTCCGAGATTGCCGCGAGCGGGGAACGGGTTGGGAGGGGCTGCTGGGAAGCGGCGGCGGCGGCGGGTGGTCGCCGCCACCACGGGGGGTGTGGGCGGGCATATGCCCCGCCCCCTTAGGAGCGGCGTCGGGAAGGGATTTTAAGTCCCTTCGCGTCGATACTATACAGTATCACCGCGAAGGGGCTTAAAATTACCGCAGCACATCGCGGGCCTGCGAATGGGCTCGCGGGAATAGCGCTCGCCGTTATAAATACGGCGATAGCGCTATTTTCGCGGCCGCGATGTGCGGCGGTAATTTTTTTGCGATATTATCGTTTTTTGATAAATATGCCCCTTACTCAGTCGGTAGTTGATCATGATAACACGGGCAGGAGAGTGATGATTTCATTGGATGCTTATAAGGCATTTGATTCTATTGAATGGGGATACCTTTGGGCGTGTTTGAAGAGGTTTGGTTTTGGAGAGCAATTTATAAATTGGATACGAATACTGTATATGAACCCTACCGCAACAGTATCAGTAAACAGAGCTATATCCTAGGCATTTAATCTGTATAGGGGTACCAGGCAAGGATGCCCCCTATCCCCATACCTTTTTGCAGTGGCGATTGAAGGGCTGGCAATACAGATCCGGTCACATCCCCTGGTTACGGGATTCCGTCTGGGATCCCTAGAGGAACGTATAGGTCTTTATGCGGACGTTATGTTACTGTATTTGGAAAGCGAGGGCACCCCACTAATATCAGCAATGCAACTGATCGACACATTTGGTATATTTTCAGGACTCATTATGAACTGGGGGAAATCTGTACTATGTCCACTAGATACTCCACCTAATGCACTACAACCACTACCGTGTCCAATATTAATAACCGATAAATTTAAATATCTGGGTATGATAATTATAACAAATACATCCCAATTCTA
The DNA here is from genome assembly GCA_019447015.1 of Hymenochirus boettgeri. Classification (NCBI taxonomy): domain Eukaryota; kingdom Metazoa; phylum Chordata; class Amphibia; order Anura; family Pipidae; genus Hymenochirus; species Hymenochirus boettgeri. The sequence goes on from CM033472.1 coordinate 145,234,269, forward strand.
CGATTTAAATATTGCACCCCTACTGACCTTTATTAAAACCAAAATACAAGTATGGAAACATCTGCCATTGAATATGGTGGGTAGGGTTAACCTTATTAAAATAATTATACTTTCCAAACTACTATACAGCATCCAGTACTCCCTTATATATATACCAAAAGACTTCTTTGCCTCAATAAATAGTATGTGGCGAATCCTATGGAGCTATGTGCTCTAAGAGGAAATGCCCTAAGAATTCTACAAAATATGGAATCAGTGGTTCGAGGCAGCAGATATAACACAAGTGTCAGATTAGCAACCAAATGTATATACTATGCAATACACTAATAATTAATAATGTTATATAAGTGTGATAATGTCCCAGCAGACAGAAATAGAAAAAATAAAGAAGCAGGAATGTTTTTAGTTTAAATAAGTTTATTAAAGTTATACAAGGTTCAATTGAATCGTACTTGCACTAATACTTTTTAAATATTGCATTCTGTGGAATTATGCTTGGTATGTAATGCTATACTGATTTGAAATGTGCAACTTACTGAATATAAAAGATTGTTAATATGTACTGTAATGCACTATGTAACAAAGCATTTTTTACCATTGTCTGCATGCTAAGCATTTTTACCAGTGTGTCGGTGCTGATTTGTGATTGCCATGGCGTTGGGGGGCCCATCACCGGGCATTACTGTTTAAGGCTCAAGCAGCAGAAAGCAGAGGAATACTCAGAGGGGCGGAGCTTAACATTCAGCAAACCAGTAACAAGATGTCAGCAACTTTCAAGGCACAAAGGTAGGCTCTGGAGGAGCATATAACTTGATTTTACAGTGCTTATCCTTTAAGAAGCACTGCTGCATATTTTTGTATTAAAGGGTATGTCCACCCTAAAATACATTTTTGGATATAAGATTCCCCATGCCTGCCCAGCCCCAACCGCTCTATTATATGTTTAGAAAGCCCCCCAAACTCTACTTACTCCCCTCTTTCCTCTGCCGCGCTCCCGGCCCTCTGCTTGCTAGAAAATGCAAGCAGAGGGGCGGGACCGGCAGCCGCCGTCTGTGATTGGCTGAGCGGCAGCCAATCCAGGACGCGGCTGCCAGCAGCTCACTTCGGCAGAGGAATGAGGAGAGGTAAGTAAAGTTTGGGGAGCTTTCTAACACATAAATAGAGCGGTTGGGGCTGGGCAGGCATGGGGAATCTTATATAAAGGCTTTTAAGCTAGGGGGAGGGAATCGGGATAGGGAGGAGAGGGGAGGGAGAAGGGCTGCAGTACACATGCCAAACTTCTCCCGGAGGCCAGGTAGGAGGCAGAGTCCTATATGGACTCTGCTATCCTCCTGGTGGGCAGTTTTTGGGACTTTGGGGGGGGGACTAAAGGAGAACCTTATGGAGCTGGTGGATGTAGGTAAGGATTACACTACACTACATAATGGGGCCAGTAGTTGGGGGGATTATAGTTTTGGGGGTGGACATGCCCTTAATATAAATTATATGACTCTGTGGGGGTGGTGTTTGCTTGTAGAAGTTTTATGCACATTCAGGGTTATTCAATAAAAGTTCTTATCGTTAAAAAGGGTGCTAACTTTTCCCCAACCAATCAGATGTTAGCTTTCAAATGTTAAATAAGATCTGATTGGTTGGGGCAAAATTAGCACCATTGTAAACAATAAGAACTTTTAATGAATCCCCCTGTAAGTTTTTAGTGCCACAAACAGTAACAAACCAGACCAAACCACAGTAATAGCTAATCAATTATTTTTATTATGTCGTATGCAGTTTAACTGCCCGTTTAATAGAAAATGTGCAATGTGCCACACTGTAATTCGACATGTTGTATACTGCTTCCCAATTCAGCTCCATAAAAAATGGCTATTGTTGTTGTGTTGCCTTCTCATTTCCATACATGCACTTTGTTTGGGGATATTCAAAAATGTGTAATATACAAACTGCAATGTGTAACACACAAAACACACCAACAGGATGTTTTGGTTTTAGCCTAGTTGCTTGTATGGGCAATGACACAGAGTTCAGGTTTAGACATCCTTCTGCCTTCTGCTTTTGTTGGGTGGTGCCCTGAATATCCACGTGAGTAAGAGTGGATGGATATGGAGAATGTAAATAATGATTTCATTGGATTTCATGGGAGTGTAAGAGACATGCCCGTAATAAATGTCTATTTACTCAATACTTTCCTTTCCTTTCAATGCAAGTCAACCATCCTCCAGAACTTAGTGTAAACCTCTCAATGGAAATACCAGAACACACAGGTTCATTTGGTAAACAGATCTAATACAAACAGAAATTCTTTCTTCACTTTCTACACTACAGGTTTGCTGAGCTACAAAACAAACTTAATCTCTCACGGCCGGGATTATTAATCATCATGTAAGCTGAACTCCAAAACATTCCTCTCTTCATTCAGGACAATTTACGCTTCAATTTACTGTACATGGTGGTTTTCTCAACCCCACCATCTCTAACCTGTCAGTGACTCCACATATTGTGTTCATAATAACGATGCATAGAATTACTTGACTCTCGGTTTAAATAATTAAAGGGCATGTCCACCCCCAAAACTAAAATTTAACTCACTGGTGGCCCCACTGTGTAGTGTTAAGACAATCCTTACCTTTCTGCTCTGCTCCTCTAGTCAAAGTCCATGAAACTGAGAGTAGGAGCTTTCCTATGTGTAAAAATGTTTCTGCCCCTTCCCTGGCCTCCTGGAGGACTCTGGCATGCACAGGGGAGGCTTCCCACCTTCCAGATCCCTCTTCTCTGCAGTGCGTGTACCTGGTTTGTATACCTGCATCAGGCTGGGGGTAAAAAAACTAACTTTTTTAAAGATTGGTCAAAATGAGTTATTTGGCTATAGTAATCCTTTAAGTATGGCTGTCATGAAAATGGACGGGTAGGTCAGTAGGTGAGTGTACTCATGTTGGGGGGTAAAAAAAACTTGAGCCCTTGATTAAGGGCGGAGTTACGCCCGAAACGCGTTAGGCGGTTTATCTTGTCAGCCATTTATGGGTTTGTGTGCCGTATATGTAGACCCTTATTCGGCCGGATTGATTGCCCTTTACTTCAACTTACCTTGGGTAAAAAAAAACTTTTTTGATAAGTCAAAATTATTTTTTTTTTTTACTATAGTTACTTTTTAAGTATTGCTGGCATGGGAATGGAAGGGTAGATCAGTAAGTGTGTGTGTAACTGTGTTTATAGGGGGTGTGTGTTTTTGTATTTATGACCATAAAACAAACATTTTTTTTAAGATTGATCAATATTTTGTTTTTTGATTACAGGTACACTTTTATTATAGCAAAAAAGAAGAAACGGCACTGCATCAACCAGGAAAAGAACAAGAGAACTCCGGATACAACTGAATGAATGAAATCACAGCTTTATTAACAATACGCCTGACGCGTTTCAGACCTCCATGTCCTTAATCTGGACCTGGAGGTCTGAAACGCGTCAGGCGTATTGTTAATAAAGCTGTGACTTCATTCATTCATGTTGTATCCGGAGTTCTCTTGTTCTTTTCCTGGTTGATGCAGTGCCGTTTCTTCTTTTTTGCTATATCCGTGGGATTTGGTCTCTAGCGACGGACCTGGGGCACTCTGCACCTGGGTCACCAAGAAACACGGGTAAGTCCCGAATATATATTGTTGAATTCCTATTGAAAGTGTTCTATCTTGCTATCTGGAGGAACGAGGGGTCTGGGGTTTCTTACACCCGGACCACCACAACAAATAAGTAAGCATTATAAGATTCACATTTCATGAGATTGGATTCCTATTTTTTGATTACACTTTAATTATGGCTGCCATGGGAATGGAAGGTAAGGCTAGTAGGCATGTGTTTCGCTTTATGTGTTGTAGATAGGAGTATTTTTGCATTTAAAAAAACCATAAAAAATGTCCTTGTTTGAGAATTGTACATTACAGTTAACGGGGAAAAAATTATTGAAAAGTTGCAGATAACACTTCTGCTGATTCCTTAGCTAGGTAATAGCACACTTCTCAAATATCAATATATAGAACAAATAATCAGGGAATATTGTGCTATAAGCAGTAACACTACTAAGTGAGTGCTGTGTCTAGAGAAACATATCCAAACATTTAAGACAAAAAAGAAGACACCAGACTAAACTTGCAGCCCAAAGCCCTCAAGGCACTCAAAAGTATAAAATGGCAAATAAATAAAAAATAAAATGGCTATATGAGGCAAATCAGCCTTATAACCAGAAAAAGAGCAGACCAGGTGGTGGACACTTCTGTATCAATAAAACATACATTTTATTAAATATCTCTAAAATCAATGTACATATATACAAAATAATTACATATTAAAAAACTGACTGCGCAGTCTCCCACATGGAGGACTTGTATCTATGTGTTTTTAACCTTTCTTCTTTTACTATTCACGATGTGCACTTTATAAATGTTTGTGTGGATTCAAAGAATAAAGTATTATATTGACCTTGATAGTTTAAGCCGTGCTTATCATTTCCGGGTAGGATAATTGATATAGTGAGTGTACATAGCGGTGGGTGCTAAGGGGTCTTTTCTGCTTTATTGTTATTGGCATTACAGAAAGAGGCCCACTGGATATTCCGCCTTCATACAATACAGCCACATGGGCTGAATGAAGATTGGGACCTCAAAGATTATATAAACTTTTATACAAAGTTTGGAATACTTCTTTCACCTCTGTTTATTATACTTTTTCATCAGATGCCTTTTGAAGGACTGGACATTTTAACCACTATTGCTTGGACGGATTAACATTGGTTACTACCCTATATTTATGAGGATTAATGGATTTGAATTTTGGTCACATATAATGAAAGTATCTCTTCTACGCTATTTGAGACATTATTGGAATTTTTTTGGGGAATTTTTATATTCACCTTCTTCTCAGTTACTTCCATCCCTACTTTCAACTTATATGCTAATTTGCAACAAATGAAAGGATGGATTTGTGAGGTTTCCTTTATACTGGGCTATTTTCTTGATGTACAAGAATAGAGATGCTGCTGAATATTTACCTTCTGGACCTACTAGATGAAAGAGTTAATTCCCTTGCTAATTTGCATACTAGTTTATTCACTTATGTCTACTTACCTGGAGAGCCCTCATCTTGATTAAAGTTATATGTGCTATATTTTAAAAGTTCCGGAATACTTACCTTTAAGAGGACCGATACATTATATTCCCATAAAAATGATGCCACCCTTGAAATTAAGAAACAAGCATTTAACTGTGTAAAACTGTATAAAGGCAGAAATATATTTACCAGAGGCTATGCAATTGAAAGGGTTTGCGAATTGTATTTAATATACTATATTGCAGGACTATTTATGGGATAAGTTATGGAATGTATCTATGGACAGCTTGATAACCAGGAATAGCTGCTTTAATACCCAACATTGATTGTACAAACTTTTACTGACTGTACTTTAGAAATGTATGGAACTATTGTATATAATGTGTGGCAATGCCTTACTTATAAATATGAATCATCTGATCGTGTGCCACTTTGAATGAATGGGATAGCTAATCTCTGTGTAATTTCTAGAGTGCTTTTTTGCTCCTTATGGTAAATTGCCCATCCGTTCTTCCCACGATCTTGATGGCACATATTCTTGTGGGAGGGACTATTTGTATCCGTGCCAATATTTATTTATTTCTTTATGTGGCGATGTAAACCGGAGAACATCCGTATACATACATACCCCACCCTATAAGTCAGTTTACCTGATGACAACGTCTGCTCGCTAATCTGCATATGGGCATACCAGATTTTGGTAGTTATTGAGGCGCTCCCTATGACGCTTAATAGAGGCAATGCCATCTGGACGCTATGCCAGACCGCACTTCAGTATGGGGTATATAAGATGGTAAGGACATTAGATTTTTGCTGCTGACGGAAGTCTTATTTAAGACGATACGCGTCCAGCTAGAGGCTTTTAACTAGCTCCCCCGATGTATCCTCTTTACTTGAATCCGGTGTAGTATCATTTTTTGTCTTGCTCTGAGGCTTATTGATCTGCCACACTGTTATTAAGGGTATTAAGGATACTAGCGATTATTAGGATATTATAATAAGATATTATTGTCTATATTGATATATTTATATTATCCTTTTATTATTGTGTTTGTATTACCTAATATAAATTTACTATCTCAGGGTAGGAATCACCCAGATTTCTGGGTACCCAATGCAGCGTACACAGGTGCATACACAACTGTTATATGTGGCCAAGAAACTGGCCTTTCATTTAAACTTAACTTGTTTGGAGACCACAGTTCCCCTTTAAACTTTATACGTCTAGAAGTGTGCCCGTTATATATCCACTGCTTGTATCTTTCTTTGCTTTAGTTTATTCTTAGTGGATGGAGCACCTTCTTGTTTTGACATTTATTCCTCACTAGGGGATATTATCAACCAGTGCCCTTATAGATATAATCTCTTGCTTTCAAGGGAGGCTGAAGGCACGGAAAAGACACTGCTTGAGGTGACATCAGAGAGCTTGGGTTATAGTGAGCTGCTCCTGGTCTGCAAAAAGCATGTTGGAAAAACGTATGTATCTTCAAATTGGCTGAATTGATTTTAATGGGGGATGGCTTGGTTTAAAGCTAGAATCATGGCCAATAACATAGAATCTTATAGTTTTTGGGGTGGACATTACTTTTAAAAAAATCATTTATGTTGTCACCAGTCCACACAGTTACTGATTGCATTACATCAGGAATTGTGTTAATCAAGAAAAACACAATTTACTATTTGCACACTTCTCTTACCCCTGCCATAGTTAGTCAGTTCTCGATAATCAGTTATAGTGTTGGGAAACTGGTTGGACATTCACTGGAAATTTGCAAATCAATATGACCTGCTAACAAGAACTGAGATCCCCATGGTGGCAGCTTTGATAAATTAAGTCACAGTGAGCCCTTACCTTTTTTAACTATGACCAGAAGCTGCGCAGCGCCTTCCAACCATTTTCATCCAATTGGAAAATAGACTTGAGACACACCCAAAAGGGGTTCTGACATAGTGTATAATTTACACGCTGCTCGTACCAGACAAAGAGCAGACTGTTGGAGGACACGCATGTGCAATCAAGGTAGATTACCTAGAATATTATGCTTGAAGGATAACTGATACATTGCCTCAATGCATTTTTTTTTTAAAAATTGCTTTAAAAAGAGTAAAGGTATGCAGCCCTCCCCATACATTTTTTTCCTGATTTCAAGCCTCTCTCTGCCTTCAATTAGCCATGCTGTGAAGGGGGCGTAATGATCCTGTCTGCCTCTAACTGTCACTCAAAGCTAGAATGCGAGAAAATACTCCTCCGCCCACCCCTGATCAGATTATGTAGGCTGTATCCTAGCAACAGGACATCTCAAGTTTGTTTGACTGGCAGAGGAGGAGAGAGGTTGTAAAAGACATTCCTGCCAGCCAATGACAAGTGATATGTTAACCATGGCCCTGGGCCATCTAGGAGGTGGGCTTTTAGCACTCATCTTTGCTGTGTGATATCAAAGGGAGGGCAGCACGGCTATAAATGTGAGTAAGTAATTTCAGCTGCTAGAAGTGTGGACATGTAATGGGGAGTGATGTTTTTTTTTATATTGTTGTCCTTTAATTAATAAAAGGTACAAAAATTTGCTCATGCTGTTCATTTGCAGCAACCAATCCGATTATACTTTTTACTTGCCTACTAGATAGACACCGTTTGATAACATGATTGGTTGCTGTAGATTAAACATTTTAAAAATGAAAAGTACTTGGAGCAGGGAGGTAGGATTGATTATTCCTACCTTACAATATCTTTTTTGTTGAGGGGCTATAGCACGTAAAGTTTTCATTTGCCAGGTTAGTCCTGGACTATTCCTGTATTAAATATAGTGCTGAAGCCAGAAGGAAGACTGTCAGAATCAGTTTTCTTTGGGCTGGTGATACTCACAGAAACAATATTGGGAGGTAGGAATTACCAGTCCTATATCCCTGTCCCAAGTACTTTTTATTGTACCTGTTTTTTTTAAAAAAAAAAACCTATACATTCTGTAGTCCTCCTTTAAATGAGCTCAATAGTGTAACAAAATTCATAGTTGGTAACAGAAACCCAGTTAGTGGTAGCTGGCAGGTTTCACAATTTTCACAACAGGATATAACTCATTTCACCAATGATAAACGAACAAAGTCATCTCTATTGTTTCATGACAGCCTGACGTCAGGGCAAGATGATTGATTGTTGAATCAAAGCATCGCTGGTGCTTTTGGCAGAAGTTAGTATTATGACTACCAGGTTCAGCTTTAAAGGGCATGTCCACCCCCAAAACTATAATCCCCCCAACTACTGGCCCCACCATGTAGTGTAGTTTAATCCTTACCTCACATCCCAGCTCCATAGGGTTCTCCTGTAGTCCCCCCCGAAAAACAAAAACAAAGTCCCAAAAATGACTACCAGGAGGCTAGCAGTCCATATAGGACACTGCCTGCTAGCTGGCCTCAGGTAGATTTTTGCCATCGTACTGCAGCCCTTCTCCCCCCTCCCCCCCCTACCTCCTCCCCTCCCCCCCCCTCCCTCTCCTCCCGTTCTACTATCCTCCCCCTAGCATAAAACCCCTTCAGTAATGATTTCCCCCATGTCTCCCACCCCAACCGCATATTTTTTTTTTTTAGAAAGCTCCCCAAACCTTACTTACCTCCTCCTCTTTCCTCCGCGAAGTGAGCTGCCGGCAGCCGCGTCTGTGATTGGCTGCCGCTCAGCCAATCACAGACGCGGCTGCCGGTCCCGCCCCTCTGCTTGCATTTCCTTGCAAGCAGAGGGCCGGGAGCGCGGCGGAGGATCGAGGGGAGGTAAGTAGAGTTTGGGGGGCTTTCTAAAAAAAAATTATAGCGGTTGGGGCTGGGAGCCCAGGGGGGACCTTATATGAAAAAATTTTATTTAGGGTGGACATAGCCTTTAAAGAAATGCTTTAACTCTTAACAGGGATATGTAATAAAAGTGCTATTTTTGCCCCAACCAATCAGATGTTAGTTTCCATATGGTAAATAACACCTGATTGGGGAAAACTAGCACCATTTATAACAAAAACATTTTTTTACATCTCCCTATAAATCATATGACTGGGCATTTTTAAGTTGTACTATCTGTAATAAAAGCACTAATGCCCAAAATTATTGCATCCTAAAACCCTGATCAGTAGTCAGTTAGCCACAGCAACATTTAAAGGCTACTTCCACATTAAAGTACACCTTCTATATATTTTCATTGCCTTTCCTCCGCAGGTTCTTATTTTCTGTATTTATACTGTTACATAGCATCGAATGATAAAGGACAGCACACCTCCTTGACTTACATTATAGAGGTGGTCTTCTCTCCTGCAGACCATGGGACACCCTGCTTGATGCAGGGAGAAGGAAACAGATTGTTAAGGTCTAATAATAATTATTTATTATTGTGGATTTATATAGCGCTATACAATTACATGTATACATTCACAGTAGCCCCTGCCCCAAGGAGCTTACGATCTAAGCACATTTATTCGACACATACAACCTATCAGCATGTCTTTATGATTGTGGGGAAACCGGAGTATATGGAGAAAACCAAACTCCTTGCAGATGTGTCCAAGGGCGGAATCGAACTCAAGGCATCAGTGCTAGCCACTGAGATACCATGCTATAAGTGACTATGAGCAGTGATTCCCTCTTATGCGAATGGCAAAACAGTGACAACCCCTTCAAGAAATTCCATAACCATTAAAAAAAAAAAAAAAAAAAAAAAAATAATATATAATATATATATTTTTATATATATATATATACTAGCAAAAGTGTGCCCGTTGGTGCACAGTGGAAATTATGTGTGTATGTTTTGCTATGTGTAGTTGCAGTGCTCACAGGAACCATCAGGAAACATCCAGGGGGGCAATAATAAAATTAGTCTGAAGGTCCTAAAAAAACTAAATAATCGCATCATATTAAAAGAACAAACACACACTTATATCCTCCCTTACCTATACTACCTGCCAGCTAGAATATAGAGGGTCTATGTGGAATAAACCTGCAGGTCTGAGAACTGACCCAGGCAATCTAAACAGCACCTTTGGGCAATCAAAAGCAGCCCATACATATATGCAATTTTACTTTCCTGACTGAGCGCTCCGGCGACATTAGACCAATCCTGCCAGAACCGCAGAAGAATGGGAAAGGTGGTTCTGGCAAGATCAAACTAATATTGCATGAGCGCTTGGTTGGATAAGTAAAATCGGATATATGTATAGCCACCTTAAATCCTATACAGTATCCTGATTAACATGCAAGGTTCATATTTATTAGTATTTACTACAACAAGTTCCAGATTTAACTAACCTATGGGGTTAGGACTTGGGAGCACAGGATACTGATTGAATATATATGTTAGGGAGAGGTGTGGATAGAGTATAAAATGAAACAGAGCCTTCTTATAACAGAAGGTACCTCATAGAATCATGTTATTATAATAGCATTGCCTTAATAATCTAACATATAAACACATATTTCTCATATGGGTGGGGACATGCAAAGTATCTTATTTATTGCCTGTGGCAAAGGCATGTGTCTAGATATAATACAGCCTAATGGTATAGAGCAGGCGTGTTTAACTTGTGATCTTTCACATGTTTGAAAACCACAATTCCCAGCATTCTGTTTGCAGTAAGTTTTTTCTTAATATCCTGTAGCTAAGGCATCTGTCTAGATCTAATACAGCCTAAGCTTGTGACCTTTCACAGGTTTGAAAACTACAAATCCCAGCATTCACTGTTTTGCAGTGTCTTCTTAATGAACTTTTCACATGTTTAAAACTACAACTCCCAGCATTCCTAACTGCACAGAATTCTGGAAAACTTAGTTACAGACATTAAAAGCCCACAGTCTTATATGGGTCGATTGGTTGGCGCAACGTTAATGCGGCGGCAGCTCGAGTACCAGAAGAGGCACTTGTGCAGCCCTTTCAAAGTAATTTACCAGAGGTTGCGTGCCTCTTTACACGTAAGTATTAAACACCAATTAATAGCTGGCGATAAATACTTATGTGCGGGTGAGATTCACCCAAAATCGCACAGCCTCTGGTAAATTCCGTACGGGAAATTTGCCCAGAGAGCTTGTGCCTCTGGGTGAATCTCCCTGTTAGAGTCAGAAACTTTACCATATTTGCACTCACTTTCAAATACCACCTACCTGGCAGTTATAATCTATAAAGTCTAAAGGTCTGTGCACACATGCGATTGCTGGTGCCGATGCATGAAGTGTGTGAATGTCCGTTTCGGATTATATTTGTGCCGTGTATCGACAGAAAGCCCATTTCGTCCGATAAAGTGCCTATACATGGCATGATTATCAGCCGTTTGTACACATCGTGTGTCACGGTTTGGCACCTGCGATCGCATGTGTGTACGAACCTTAAGGCTGGGTAAACACCAGTAATGAACCAATAGTGCCACGGATTAGTCGGCTGGAAATATATGATGGTGTGGGGCGGCTAGCCGCGACCGAGTTCGGTCGTTCGTATCAAACAAATGGGTCAGTTAGTAAATAACGGCCAATCATGCAGTTCCCTATGGGACCACATGATCAGTCTGTCACATGCACTGCTGGCTGCAGCCACTGTTACTGTGACCAACAGTCATCTGTCTTGGCAGGGCTCTCACACAAAGCAGATGCTCAGTTGGGACACATGATAGTGTTATATGTAGCCAGACTAAATGGTATTAACTTGCAGATCTGAACACAGATCCAGGCAATCCTGCCACAATGTGCAATTCAATTTGAACAGCTCCATTGAACATCCTGAGACTATACAGGATCCAAAATAACATGCTAGGTTCATACTTATTGGTAATTACCACAGTAAGTTCCAGATTTACAGTCACCATGGGGTTAGGAAACACAGGATTCTGATTAGCTTGACAAGTTATGGAGAGGTTTGGATAAAGAGCTAAATCTCCCACTAGTAATAAAATGAAGTAGAGCCTTCTTATAAGTGAAGGTACCTGACAGCCTCATGTTTAATATATTAATATTGGGGTAAAAACTGCCCATTTCTCTAAGAATGCTGGGTAGTTTCAGAGACATGCAAAGTCATTTAATCATAAACAGACACTTCCTGTCTAGAAAACAGAAACTGGATTGTCTCATTACTTTCTATGGAAAGGGGAGGGGGAGTAAATATGAGAGTCTGAAGAATTTTCTAATTGGCTAAGACTGTCACATGTTTTACAAACAGCACATAACTGGGTATAATAAAGGAACTTCCTTACACTTCCTGTCTTGTCATGGACAGCGCAATTTTTTGATTTGCTAACATTGTAAGATCAGAACCTCTCATTGGATGTTAGTAAAATTCCACTTTTAGTGTCTACATGGAGACCCTGTATAAATCCTGGGGGTCTTAATCTATCATTTTGAGTTTTCCATTCAAACTTAGGGGTGTCCAGTAAAGTAAGTTTAGTTTATTAATTGTATATAAATTGTTTTGTAATTCAGTAGTATTTAGTAATACTATACTTTGTATGGTGTTATGTCTTATGGTGATTTTAATTAAATAGTGCTAATTACACACATACATATGGACCTTTCATATGTGTAATAATGCTATATACCCCCACCTAGTTAGTTGCTCCTAAAAACTCAATGCAATCTCCATAAAAATATTAATTTATTTATATAATATAAGGGATATATACAATATACTGGCAAAAGTGTGTCCGTTGGTGCACAATGAAAATTATGTGTATGTTTTGCTATGTGTGGATATAGTGGATATAGAGTCTTTACACCGGTATACTTTTACTATTACTCAGTCACCAGCTTCCAGAGGAACCAAATAGGATAATCCTGCATGTCTGAGGGTAGACCCAGGCAATCCTGCCACACTGTGTAGTTGAAACTAAACACGCTAGGTTAATACTTATTAGTATTCACCACAGCAAGTGGTGATGGTACCTCATATATTATAACAGAAGGTACCTCACAGCATCATGTTATAATAGCATTGCCCTAATAATCTAACGTATAAACAAACATTTCTCATTCCCAGTTTACCTAAAGAAATGGATTTATCCTTTATATACCCTTTTATACAGCTCTAATTGAAAAAAAATAGCTTGAGAGCAATTTTTAATAACTGATAACTGCTTTTTATTCAATATTACGGTAAATCCTTGGTATACCTGCCTGGCTTTACCACTAAGCAAAAGGCTAAGGACTTGCAAGAGAGCACCTTTATCCCAACCATTAATAGCCTGTATATTGTGTGTCCTTGTAAGTTGGTGTACACTTATCTGTTGCCTCATAGTTTGTATCCAATAAGGTACATTGTCTGTCCAATAATCTGTCCTGTTACAGGTGGTAAAAGGATCTTATACACAGGATATTGTGTTGCAGTCAATATCTCTCCAAAGCACACACCACAATCTACTTTCACTTTGTCTCCTCCTAGCCATAGAAAGCAGGGATGTCTTGTCTTTTATTACTCAATGACACCACCTGCAGGCTGGAGGTGGTATATAAGGAGAAGGTGTATATGTCCATTATAATACACATCACATCCTGTGTATCGCAGACAGAAACTTTTTTTTGGATTACACTTCCTTTCATATGGAGCAGACACTGGGGTGTGGTTTAACCTCCCATTTTGACCATTCCAAGTTGAAATAAGTAAGTTTATATATTTTGTATATTTTGTGTTGTACCTAATAAGTCAGTGCTATACTTTATATACATTTACTGATTCATTCATTCAAATGTTAATAGTGAGATAGTATACACATACTTATATACCTTTTCTATATGCAATATCCTATACCCCCCACCACATTGGTAGCTCCTAAAAACTCAATGCAATCTCCTATGAAGATAAAAATAGCATTGTTGGCAGTAACTGTACTAAAGGGGTTAATTGATATTTTCCATAAGACTTTGGAGTTCAGTCCATGGTACCAGGTACCAAGTATGAAAATGACAAGGGCTTGATTACTCTCTATGTGGGCAAAGGCAACCGTCCCCAAACTATTAATACTTCATTTCTGCAACTTGCCTTCTATTAAAATGAATCTATTGTTAGATTGACACCCCTTTCTCACAAAGTAGGGGGCTTAGCAACATGCTAACACAGCCATAAAGGAGGTGAGTAGGGGCCGGTGGACTAAAAGGTAAATATCTTACTTCAGAAGGGAAGAAATGTAAATATTGCAAAATATCTTGATGGGGGTCCTTGTGGGGTTAAAAGTTTAACAATGCAACCGTATTTAACAATGCAACCATATTTAGAAACTTTTGAACAATGAATTACACAGAAGATTTCCAGGTTTATACCCATAAACAGTTCCAGTGCATTCACACACTCATGGTAATTAAAGCAAGGCATATGCCAGCTGGCCAAGCATGTGTGTGTGTGTGTGTATCATCACATTTGTGTTAGGAAATAGAATAATAGAATGTTCTGCTGCCTTTTCAAACAGGTTTAAAGTGGTTTCTTATTTGTACTAATCATGTTAGGTTTATAACAGCTATTATACTGAACAGTTTTAGATTTTAATAACAATAAACATTTATGTATGTTTTTTGTTGCTGATTGAAATGGATACTGGTGTGAAATGTTCACTCATAAGTAACTTTTTAAGCGAAGCTAAGCATGCATTCTGTCTCATGGGTAACCTAGTTATTTATTGTTAATAAACAAACATTAAAATCATGTCTCTAAAATATACCGTAAAGCTTTGTGACAACACTATAATTCTATATGCAGACATGCTGGGCTTATTATAGGCCCGTAGGAGATATTAATATGTGTCGGCTGCCAGTCATGTTTGATATTGATTGTTTAGATAAATCACATGGAATAAGAATATCAGGTTGTTGGGATATTACCATGTACAGATATATAAGTGTATAAGGATAGTAATAATAAAAATAATAATGTGTCTGTGTAAATTGAGGATTTCTAAAGGAAGGTTTGAGACATATTGTAAAGTTGTACTCCCACCCTCATGCGTCCAACCTCTTATTGGCTACAAACTAGGTAAAGTAGTAAGGGACTCACCGCTCCTCTCTGGTGGTCCGGGTGTGTTGTGCCTTACTTAGAAGTAAGGGAATAGCGAGCTTTCCAGTAAACTCCCGATGCTCCATTCAGGTATGTAAAACCATGACTTTATTAAAACGAATACACGGCACACTGACACACAACACAAGCTATTCTCTAACACAGGTACATGCAAGGTACACTGTGACAAAAACTGGTTTCTTTCTCTAACACGTTTGCTAATATCCCCTCTTTATGGCACAATACTCCAACATATAACATGATGCTCATGGAATCCCTGTTGCTGCATTATACATTTAACCACCACATTTATCTGGCTGTGAAAAAAGTTTCTTTTCCACTGCCTACACTGTATTCTGTGGTAGGAGAGCTATGAATTTTGAGGGCATGTTCACACTTACAACAAAAAAATGGTGAATTGTCAGTTATCTGTCCATAAGCCAAAATGCTATTTCTTTTTTTTGAAACCAGATATTTAATAATACGTTCTATTCTGTTATGAAAAGGGTATCTGCCTCCTCCCTCTGCTAGATGAGCATGTGCAGAGGAGGTAGCAGGTGAAACAGAAGTCTATCATTTTCTGTGATGTCAGTAGTCAAAGCCTTGATTGACTCCATGGAGGAAGGATCCAGCTTATGGAGGCCATATATACCAACAGGAATATTTTTTAACGATACGATTGGGATTGGTCCAGACAAGGGCCCCATTACTCTGCTAGTGTAGGGACAATAATTATCCTTAAATATCTGGTAAGTGACACAGGTAACAAAGTGAAAAATATATAAATTGGGGTTGGGGGTAGGTAAATGACCATTGACCAGTTTTTTTGTTTTAAGGGTGAACATGCCCATTAACAGTAATATGAAAGCAAATTCCTAACTTCATTATTAATAATTATTCATAATTTTCATAATTTCTTATTTAGAAAAAGAATACACTAATATAAAGGTAAATGAACAATAGTGTTAATTTCCAAGTTACATTAATACCAAATAAATCACTACTCTCAAGTTGACCTAAGCCTATTATGTAATAATGTAGAAATATTAGAGCACATGGACAGACATCTACTTGATATTCCCAAAGGTCACCGATCGGTTTGACCAATCTTGCGGTCTATTGGTTTTGTGATTTACCAATAATTCCAATCTCTTGGACTGACCCCTTTTGTCAAAGAAACAGAGTCAGGTGAGATGAATGGTAAAGGAAATTACAACCTTTCTTTCCACTTTATTAAAGGATAACTGTAGTGTCCGCCCTCATTCTGGACAGGGTCTAACCAATAGAAAGAGACACTGTGCAAGATCTCAGACTGAGGGAGATGGAGCTTGGATGATATGATTGTCCTTTAAAGAGGTTGGTGCACACCCTCTGATATTTCATCCCAATCCACCACAATATTATTCTTGCCATTCAATAAGGCTAAAAATATCAGATGTTTATACTATTCCTTAATAATGAAAAAAAACTAAGATGCCTGATGAGTGGTCCATTTAGTGTTAACTAAATGTTACTTTATTAGGCCACACTTGTGCAATTCCCACATAATTCTGATCATATTTTCGATCCATTAGTGCCTGAGAATTGCATGCCATTGCATTCTAATGTGAACTAATTTGATTCTCCCTTAAATGTGTTAGGGAAGGAAGTCCCATAAACTAACAACTAACAGATAGTTATATTGTTTTGTATACAATAGGTATTTGGTATTTGTGTTGATATATTTTTCTCTGTGGACTGAAATATCTATAGTCCCAGAACAACACTGAATCAGAAGGCAGAGCAACTTAATATAAAATCAGTTATTTTTGTGTTACCTCTCATTTTGATGCCAAGTCTTAAGCTACTGCAGGAAGTTACTACAGCAGGTCACACCTACAAGTAGTCTCTATCCAATCAAATTACAATACATGGGGAGCTTGTGACTTACCGGTAGGTTAGGATGAGTGGCCAGACAATGCACATGCACACAGTTTTCTTTTCCAGTCCTTTACGGGATTGCATTTACTTTAATGACATTTACTCAGGGCCATTTTCAGGCATAAGCCACTTAGGCAAAGAACTAGGGTGTCTATGTTGATCCAGGGCCCAGTGTTCTCCGTAGCATCTCCCTGTCAGTTTTTACTTGCTATGTTACATCTGCTCTCCTTGTTCTGCTGTAATGTGTAACATTGTAGTTAGTATAGAGCCTGAACTCAGCTCACTCTACTTGGAAACAATGTTGTAAATGAACTGAAGGTGAAGGAAAGAGGAGGGGGGATGAGCCCAGCTAATAGTACTGAGGAGAGCAGTTCTAAAATGCCAGGTAAAAGCTGCTGCAGACTTTATAACAGTGGCCCCTGTGTCTAGCAGCCATAAGATCCCTATCCCTGCCTCTTTCTTCCTTCCACCCAACTCTCCAATTAGAACTTAGAGTAGGTGAGGAGTGAACAATTCAATGGAGGAGACATGGAAAGCAGGTACATACTGTATATCATGTCAGTGCTGGCAGCTATAAGGGTTAAAGGGAATACACTTTTAGTACTGAAAATATTAAAAGCAGTACTCTAGTAAAGTGCTAGCACTAAGGGTCTAATGGCAATACTCTCGGTCCGTGCTGGCACTGAATTTAGTGTGCTGGCACTGAAGGGTTAAATGGAATACTCTGCTGGCACTGAAGGGTTAATAGCAATACTCTGGGGAAGTACTGGCACTAAAAATGTTAATGTCAATACTCTTGGAGGGATAGGCCACACTACTGCACTTTTAAGCGCGGTGGGATTGCGTTCTGATCATGCTAGGGCACCAAATGGCTAGAAACGGCCCTGCATTTACTGTAATATACCTTATTGGTGTCCTTGGCAGGGATGCTTTCAGATTATGGAGTAAAAAATTTTGGTTTAGTTTTCCTTTAATGTAACTGGTTTTAAAATAACTTGTAAAATTATCTATGATTTGTTAAAAACTTTTAACAAAAAGAGAAATTACAAAAATAAGTGTCTATTAACCTATTTAAAACTACAGTGTTTCTGTTTACCATCATATGCCTGATCTGGTACTAACAATCTGATTTTACTTGTCTAATTAGCTTTATTAACCTGATTTTAAGTTTTTAGTGCTACTTTTCATTGCACAATTTTCTTTTTTGTAAATATGGTAAAAAGAACAATGGATAGATGAATCATGGCAAAGTCTGATGGAACAAAAATAGTGAAAATAGCGCTCCACCTTTGTCAAATCTTAATTTGAAACATATAAGCAGCAAGTGTATGAGTTGCTGCAAGTCTTCAACCGAGTACTTTTTTGGCTCAGGTTCAGTATCTGCAACCCCGACTAATCTGACTTTAAGGACATGTCCACCTCCAAATCAAAATTGAACCCCATACTGTCCCCACTGTGTAGTGTTCAAAATTCCTTACTTTACATCTCTGCTCCAAATGGTTCTCCTGCAATGACTGTTCAAAGTTGAAAAAACTGAGTAGGAGGTGTCTGAGTCATCCGGTCCCTGCCTCATCCTTAACCTCACCCCCCCCCCCCCCTCTCCCTCCCTCCGGATTTCTTCTGTCTGCTCCATCTCCTAGCTACAAATTACTTTTACTGTGCGTAGCCCACGATTTACTTTTGCAAAGAAAGCCCCAGAAGGATACTTACAGACCTTCATCCCCCCAGTGCTCTATATAGCCAGCAGACGTGTCTGTTATTGGCGGCCGGCTAGCCAATCACAGATGCGGCTGCTGGTCCAGCCCCCCTCTGCTGCTTTCAGCTAGCAGAGAGCTGGGAGCAGAGCACTGGGGCAATGGTCTGTATCTTTCTGGGGCTTTCTTTGCAAAAGTAAGTCAGCAGTTGGGGGTGGGATGGGGTGCCCTACACAATGTTTAAAGTTTATTTTAGGGGTGGAGACACACTACCAATCTGTCAAAGATTTTGTCTTTCATCTTTGAAAGATGGAGTACACCAGTCACAAGCATTCTCCCTCTATAAAATATAGGGAGATCGTTTGTGACTGCCATACTCCCTACGATCACTGCCGACAACCTATACTTTAGTACAGGGAGCCGACTGTGACCAAGGGAAATTTTCTGATCAGAATGACCGTTTCTGATTCCGAACAATCGTCGGTATCGGAAATGCTGTTTTTGGAACTACACACACATTAGCGATATAGGCCCCTATATTGCTGTTGCGTGTACCAAACTTGTCTGTGAGGGCAGGCATGCTCAGTAATCACAATGGGCAAGGACTGGGAGAGGGAGTTTTCGACCATGCAATTCACACATACCAACTATCGCTATTTTAACTACAGCAATAAACTGCACTAAGCACAAAAGTTTATGATAATAAGGCACTTGACATCTAAAATGTAAAATGCTTCAGATTGGATATCTAAAGGAAAAAGGAACAGTTCAACATAAAATAGTACAGTGTTATTTGGAAAGAATTATAGTTTCAGTAATGGGCAATTTTGTTAATGTTATTAAAATCAGGCCAATATGAATGTTTATTTAAAAAGCGATTGTCATTTCTTTACGTCAGAATGGCTGTAGGAGATAATGAGAATGTAAAGTGTTCTTACAGCTGGTGCACTGAAGCTTGAATTTGTTTAGATGCCTCTAAGGTTTCAAAATAATAATTATAGGGGTTTTTTTATTTTCTGGAAACACTAACATTTAAAGGGCATGTCCATCCCATTTATAATTTTTTTCTATAGTGAGGGCTCCCTCCACCACCCCCAACCGCCATAGTAATTTCTCTAAAAACTCCCCCAGTCTATACTTCCTTTGCCTCTCTCATCTGACGTTCTGTCAGGGCCCTCTGCTTGCGCAAAAACTGCAAGCAGGGGGCCAGACCGGCAGCTGCGTCCGTGATTGTCTGAGAGGCAGCCAATCATAGAAGCAGCTTCTGGCTGCACAGAACGTCGGAGGAGAGAGGCAAAGTATGTATAGTTTGGGGGAGTTTTTAGAGAAATTACTATAGCAGTTGGGGTTGGGGGAGGGAGCCCTACACTACAGAAAAGGGGCTTTACATTAGGGGGAGGGAGAGATAAACTGGAGGGAGAGGGAGGGCTGCACTGAGCATGTGCAAATTCTCCCGGAGGAGAGACAGGAGGCAGAGACAGAATGGGACTTCGTGGTCACTTTTTTGGACTTTGGAGGGACATTACAGGAGATTACAGGATTTTTCTACACTACTCAGTCGGGCCAGTAGTGGGTTAAATTCTAGTTTTGTGGGTGGATATGCCCTTTAAAATGGAGATGAGGATGACATGGTGGCCTTTAACTTATTTTATTCAGATAGGTCACCTGAATAAAAAGAAAATTGTAAATAATTACAAAAATGGGTGAATTTTTGAATTCATAAATGATTTTATTTGCAAGCATCAAATTTTAAAGTGAATAGGACCCAGTGTCCAAAGGGAAATGTTAAAGGGCTTATCCACCTTCAAATTGATATTTTACATAATTTTACATACAGGTTAAGCAGCCGCTCCAAACCCCTTTTTCGTTATAAGAGACTCCTGAAAGGACTTACAGAAAGGCATGTTTCGCCTCCTCTGCTGTTTTTGGGAACTGGTTACACACAATAGCACACAATAGCATAAGAGGTTTCTTCGGTAAACAGTCAGCAGGGGATTCACCAGTAAGGGATCTGGTTGTGTTAGTAGCGTCTTTGGTATATGCAAGTATAACAAAAAAGTAGTTTGGGGGTTTAACCTGTATTTATCAATTTGAGGAGGTTGGACATGCTTTTTCATAGTAATAAAGACCAATCTCTTGCTGACTGCCATCCAAAATTCTGACTCTTTCCCAATAACAACACATCTACCACAGTACACAGTACAAATATTTCCTCACATCCGCATGTACATTTTAAAAAATCTGTTGGGGGGACATGTAATAAACAAGAAAGAGAGAGTCCTCCAAAACCTAGGGGGCTCATTTACGGGAGGCGTTGCACATGTATTTCAATAGATTAGCGCAACTTTAACTCCTCCTTTGCGCCGGCTGCACAGGTATCGCAAAAGATACCCACACAATCGGTAGAGGGAATTTAATATCCGTTTTGCATTTGGGATTTACCCACAGCCGCAAAATGGATATATATTTTTTTTATATATATCATTAATTAATTTGTGGCAGGAGGTTTTACCTGGAGCAAAAGTGTCTCTGGGTAAACTTTCCCCAAAATAAAGTGTATTTGGTGACATGTAAATAAAATTTTAAAGGTAAAGTTAATCCACACCCACTGCAATACTGTGATGTGAGATATACCAGTAACAAGATATTTCCCCTTGATGTTCTACATAGTAATGTAGTAATGGAGTTTGAATAAAGACATACATCCTGCTAGTTCAACCTTTACACCCTACCTAGCAGTTGATCTAGAGGAAGGCAAAAAAAAAAAAAAAAGAACCTAGCTGAAAAGGGGGAAAATATCCTTCCTGGCTCCAAATGCTGGAATGGAAGACAATTCCACAGTTTTACTGCTCTCACTTTAAAAAAACACACACATATATATATATATATGCCACCACTTGTCGGTGGCATAGAAAAATGGGAAAGTCGGTTCCGGCAGGATCGATCTGATATCGCAGGAGCGCTAGGTTGGGTAATTAAAATCGGATATATGTATGGCCACCGTAAATCCTATACAGTATCCCGATTAACATGGAAGGTTCAGACTTAACCACAACAAGTTCCAGATTTACTGTCACTATGCGGTTAGGACTTGGTAGCACAAAATACTGATTGAATATACATGTTAGGGAGAGGTATGGATAGAGGAGCTAAAAGCTCCACACAGAGTATAAAATGAAATAGACCAATATACTGAACATGTAACAAATTTAGGAGTGCGCACACCGGGACCGGCCACCTTTTCAACAGATAATACTCAGCCCTGACTACCTGACTAAGGGCTGAGGTAGTCCGAAATGCGTCAGGTCAGATCTGTGTAAGCTGCTTCCGATATGATGAAGCTTTTATGAAGTCCTGCATCCAAAGTGTTATCTGTTGAAAAGGTGGACGGTCCCGGTGTGCGCCTAAATTTGTTACATGTTCAGTATATTGGTCTACTTGGAGTCGATAGCGAAGGGCTCGGGGCGGCTGCACCCGAGTCATGGTTTCCATGTGGTAAGCCACTGTTATTCTTACATTTCAATTGATATACGTATGGAATACACATTACACCTACTAAGGAGAAAGGAGCCTAATTATATGAAACAAGAGGTTCGGGGGCTTAACACCCGGACCTTTAAGGTTTGAGAGTAAGTGTTACTCCAAACCTGAATATTTAAAAACGTGTATATCAGTACTGTAGGCTGTGTTACGCAATATAGCCATGTGAATGTGTGTACTTGATTTATTTATATAAGAGAGCATTGAACTTCTGTTAGACTGAGTGTGTGTCTCAATACTTTGTGTAAAATGAAATAGAGCCTTCTTATAACAGACGGTACCTCATAGAATCATGTTATTATAATAGCATTGCCCTAATAATCTAACATATAAACACATATTTTACAATGGGTGGGGACATGCAAAGTATCGTATTTGAATTTGTTTAGATGCCTCTAAGCATCTGTGGCAAAGGCATGTGTCTAGATATAATACAGCCTAATGGTATAGAGCAGGTGTGTTTAACTTGTGACCTTTCACGTGTTTGAAAACCACAATTCCCAGCATTCTCTGTTTGCAGTAAGTTTTTTCTTAATATACTGCAGCTAAGGCATCTATCTAGGTCTAATACAGCCGAAGCTTGTGACCTTTCACATGTTTGAAAACTACACTTCCCAGCATTCCCTAACTGCACAGAATTCTGGAATATTTAGTTTTCCTACATCCTGGAATAAAGACTTTCAGACATTAAAAGCCCACAGTCATGCTTTAGCGCTTCCTACCCAAGGGTTTTAACATGCAAGTGATTCATCTGCCCTTCCCTTACATCCATACCTATTAGACTATTGGATTAGGGAAGCATTATATGGGTCGATCAGTTGGCGTGACATTAAGGCTTGCTTTGCGGCGGCAGTGAGTACCGAAGAATTACGGTGAAGTAATTTACCAGAGGTTGCATGCCTCTTTACACGTAAGTATTTAACGCCAGCTAATAGCTGGTGTTAAATACTTATGTGCGGGTGAGATTCACCCAAAATCGCACAGCCTCTGGTAAATCCCATACGGGAGATTTGCCCAGAGAGGTTGTGTCTCTGGATGAATCTCCCTGTTAGAGTCATAAACCTTACCATACTTGCCCTCAATTCCAAATACCACCTACCTGGCAGTTATAATCCATGAAGTCTAAAGGTTCGTACACAAGTGCGATTGTGGGTGCCGACGCACGACGTGAACGAACGGCCATTTCGCAGTTCGTACATATCGTGTGTCACGTGTTGGCACCCGCAATCGCATGTGTGTATAAACTTAAGGCTAGGTAAACGCCAGTAACAAATCGATAGTGCCACGGATCAGTCGTCTGGAAATATGTGAAGGTGTGGGGCGGCCACTTGAGAATGGATAGTATCCGGGATATTGTGTCAATTATTTTATTCCAAAATATTATTACAACTGGACAGTTCCAGATCATATGCCAGAAATCTGCTTGGTTAGTATGACATTTTGGGCAATCAGCTGAGTTGTCTGCTGATATACGAGACAATCAGTATGGGGTTAATACTTATTGGTATTTACCACAGCAAGTTCCAAATTTATACTCATTATGTGGTTAGAACTTGGAAACACAGGATAATAATTAGCTTTACAAGTTATGGAGAGGTTTGGATAAAGGAGCTAAAAGCTCCCCACAGAGTATAAAATGAAATACAGCCTTCTTATAACTGAAGGTACCCGACAGCCTCATGTTTAATATATTAATATTGGGGGAAAAGGGGGAAAACTGGCCATTTCTCTAAGAATGCTGGGTAGTTTCAGAGACATGAAAAGTCATTTAATCATTTAAAGACACCACTTCCTGTCTAGTAAACAGAAACTGGATTGTCTCATTACTTTCTATGGAGAGGGGAGGGGGGAGTAAATGTGAGAGTCTGAAGAATTTTCTAATTGGCTAAGACTGTCACATGTTTTACAAACAGCACATAATACAGTGTAAGATCAGAACCTCTCATTGGATGTTAGTAAAATTCCACTTCCTTTTAGTGTCTACATGGAGGCCCTGTAGAAATCCTGGAGGTGTGGCTAGACCTATAATTTTGAGTTTTCCATTTAAAAGTAAGTTTACTTTATTAATTGTATATCATTTGTTTTGTAATTCAGTAGTAGGTAGTAGTACTATACTTTGTATAGTGTTATTTGTTATGGTGGTTTTAATTAAATAGTGTTAATTACACACATACATATAGACCTTTCCTATGTATAATAGTGTTATATACCACCACCTAGTTAGTTGCTCCTAAAATCTCAATGCAATCTCCGTAAAAATATAAATTTATTTATATAATATAAGGGATATATATATATACTTCAGTAGGATACAGGAGCACTCCAGGATTTGTTCAAAAGGTTTATGAAATCTTACACATAGTGGCAACGTTTCGGCTATGTACGTGGAGCCTTTTTCAAGCCTTGTAATTCAAACATAGTACAAACTATTTATGGGGAGAGATAACCCCTTCCAGTGATCAATCATCTCAATTAGGTGCAACAATTAACCCATAGAGGTCTGACCTAATACTGAACAATATATTAAAGGTACATAAAAAGTGCATATAAAGTGCATAACAGTGCTAAATTAAAGTGCTGCATACTGATGCAGTGACTAATACTAAACAAAGTGCTAATCTCAAATACTAGATTTAGAAGTGCTGGTAGTGAATATCTTAATTTAAAAACATACCGGTATTAAAAATACAATAAATAACTTAACTAAAGTTACGTTAATAAATACTCTGAACAGTTGAAATAACAATTGAAGATGCCCAATAACCATTTAACATTCACCAAGAAAACATTTATATGAAATATGTTTGTTTAATCCACAAGGGTTAACTGTATTTGGTCTTTGTCCAAAATGCCTCCATTTGTAGTAATAATTTCAATCTGTCTCCTCCTCGGCCTGGTAATGGTACATGATCTATTGCTCTGAATTTGAAAGTAGAAATGCCATATCCATACTACAAAATGTTTAGCACCAGGTTTGTTAGTTTTACTGTCTCTGAAAGACGTCTTAATGGCTTATCTATGACCGTCAATCCTTGTACGTAACGTTAGATCGGTTTTGCCGACATAAAAGAGTCCGCATGGGCATGATGCTAAATATACCACATAGGTTGTGGTACACGTAATGGCATATTTTATTTGAATGGGTTTTCCCATATGAGGGTGGAGAAATTGATTACTGGTTACCATGTGCTTACATGACATACATTGTTGACAGCTTATAACAACCTCCTTTATGCGTCGGAAGCCATGTCTTCTTCTGTCAACTTTAAAGCTTATAATATCAACTGACCCTTTAACAATGAGCTACATCTTCTCACATTCTTTTATTTTTTAGAGTAAACACAATTTGCCCCAAATTTGGCCATTTTGCAATATCCCCTTAATAGTGACTATGTTCAGGGCCACATCTACCATTAGGCAGAGTGAGATACTTGTCTCAGGCGGCTGAACAAAAAAGGCGGCAGACAGGCAACAGTGGTTAGTTTAGTTTTAGTTAGTTTGTGAGGCTATGTTAGACTAATTAGGTGCTGAAAGTCTACCTTGATGTGGTGGCAGGCTTACAAATCTTTTGGCCAAAATCTTTTATACTACAGAAAGTATGGAATTTCAAATTTACTGTAACAGTTGTAACAACATGTATAGCACAGGCTACAAAATAAGTTGATTTGAACAACAAAAACCTGAAAGAAGCAATATGGTAGTGGCAACACAAGTTGTTAGAGAAAGGGATGTAATATATATTTCTAGTAATTTACATTATTGCTAATTGACTGTCTGAGGAACTGTTTAAATACCTATGTGATAGGAAGTTCAAAATCGTAAAACTTTAGCCACGTCCATCCACAAAGCCACGGCCACTTTAACGTGGCAGCGGCGTATGAAAGGGCGGAAATAAAAAGTTTGGATCAGGCAGCAAAAACCCTAGAAGTGCCCCTGACTATGTTGCACTACCAGGGGAGGACTGTCCCAGTAGGCTGAGGGGCAAATGCCCCCCGGGCTGGTCTCCAATAAAAAAATTGGGCTGCCAGTTACATGCTTGAAAGGCACAGCACACGCCTCTAGCTCTAACATGTGCAAGGAACAGGTAACACTTCCTCCTACTTCAGATCGTTTACCAGTCAGCCCTCCAGTTCATTATCATTGTTAGTCAGCCCTCCAGTTGATTAGCCAGTGTTGTCAACCCTTGAGATGGTTAGCCAGTGTCATCAGCCCTCCAGTTCATTAGCCAGTATTAAAAATGTTGCGATGTACCTTTAAAGGGTCACTTGGTTGTATTTTCCCCCCTGGCCAAAAGGTCCCAGTCCTCCCCTGTGCACTATTTACATTAAATAATAGTGCATTCGAACAAAATCATTTATTGGCACACAATGTCCCCCAAAAACATAAAAATAAAAAATGACACATGGAAAAGAAAAACACTTTGAGGCCGATTTACCCGGACTCGCACCCGACGTTCAATATTGCGTTTGGGCTAGTTTTACCGCTGGATTTTAACGCCAGCACATAGCTGTGGTAAAATCCCCCAGTGGGTAAATCCCTTACCAGGATTAACCCACATTCGCAAACGCAATATTAAATCGCAAAAGCAGCATTTACCCAGAGCAATAGCGGCTCTGGGTAAATGAGCCTGTTTGAGAGCAAGAAGTTCACAGGATCATTGTAAAATTTATAGTCATATATATAGTCACACATTGATAGATGTCATGGGCGATATTGTGGTTTGCGGGTTAAAGTGGTGATGAAACAATATACTCATTTTTATACTCATTTTTACTTGTTCTTAAGAATGTAGGTCCTTGGAGGACTCTTTTTCTTCTAGTAAGTCCTGCCATAGACAAAACTCCAAATGCCAAACCTTAAAGATAAAATATTAAAAACAAAACAAAATACAGAATAAGGGCATGGCCACACGGCAACGATTTCATGTGCGATTTTGTTGCGTTTGCGCATGCGTTTTATTCATTAAGTATTGAAAAACGCACGCAATTGCAATTTAAAATGCGGAACGCAAATCGCAAGCGCATCGCACTTCGGTGTGTTGTCGCAATTCCAATGATTTTTTAAAAAACGCAAGCGCAAACGCAGAAAAAGTGCAGCAGTGTGGCCTAGCCCTCAGGCAGTATTTCTCAACCTTTTGATCTGTGGGGACCCCTTAAAACTATGTTTGTGTCCCGGGGGGGAACCCCTACATAAAATTATGATAATATATAATTAATTTTCTTTCTCGGACAAATTATCAAAATGCATACAGAGTTATTTAATAAATGATCTTATTATTAAAAAAGGAGCTAATTTTGCCCCAAACAATTAGATGTTCTCTTTCAAATGTTAAAGGGCATGTCCACCCCCAAAACTATACTTTAACCCATTAATGGCCCTACTAAGTAGTTTACAAAAATCTTTACCTTTCATCTCTGCTCCAAATGGTTTTCCAGCAGTGCTTGTCCAAAGTCCAGGAAAGTGAAGTGAAGGTGTCGTCTTGTGAGCCATCCGGTCCTTGCTGATTCCTTAACCTTGACAAGGAATGTGACATGCGTTGTGGAGCCCTTTACTGCCCTCCCTCCCTCCATCATGATCCATCCTATTTGGCCGTTGCACCTAGCGTGAAAAGACTTGGTTACAAGGTAGGTACCCCCTTCCCACCCCCAACTGCCAAAATATTTTTGCAAAATAATGCTCCGATCGTTACTTACGGACCCTTCTCTTCCGCGCCATCTTGAATGACGTCAGCCGTATCTGTGATTGGCCGCGTCTTAGCCAATCACAGACGCGGCTGCGAGTCCAGCCCCAGGGAGCTGGATTAGAGACGGCGCAGAAGAGAATGGTCGCAATGGGAGCATTATTTTACAAAAATATTTCGGCGGTTGGGGGTGGGCAAGGGGCAGCTATCTTGTAACCAAAAGTAGGTTTTGGGGCTGGACATGCCCCTTAAATAAGATCTGATTGGTTGGGAGAAAATAAGCACCATTTTAAACGATAAGAATTTTTATTACACCTCCCTGATAATTTATACAAATGTAAATGATAGATCTATAAATATATTTCTATTTTTCAAAAAAATTAACTCAAATTCACTGCATGGGGGAACCCTTACAAAAAAACCTCTCAGACATCAATACACCAAACACAAAAATCATACAGACTTTTGATACATATAGAAAATATATCTGTATTCATCAAAATGGTAGATCCATATACAGTTCCTGTTAACCTCTTGAGGACCCCATGCAACCTCTCAGGGACCCCTGGTTGAGAAACACTGGTATAACCTTAAACTCATGGAATGTAATATTGTCTGGAATATGTTTCTTGATACATTATAGTATAGTATTTGAGGGTGAATAAAGACATACGTCCATCCAGTCCAACCCATCCAGCAATATCCTCATTTCCTGCCTAACTGTTGATGCAGAGGAAGGCAAAAAAACCCACCAAATTTATGAAGGGGGAAAAAAAATTGGAAATTTCCCTGGATCAACTCTACTTTATATATCAATACTAGTAACTTGCAAAATTCCTTGTTTGCAAAAACTCATCCAGCTTTCTTTTGAAACAGGCCAATGAACCTGCCATCACAACATCCACTGGAAGGCAGTTCCATAGCTTTACCATTTTTACAGTGAAAAACCCTTTCCGAACTTGAAGCCTAAACCTTTTTTCTTCAAGTCTTAAGGGATGTCCACGTGTATTCCTCATTGGGAATATGCACTGCATATTCCCAATGAGGCCTTACCAATGCTTTGTAAAGAGGGAGAATAAAATTTTCCTCCTTTGAATCCATACCTCTCTTTATACAAGACAATACCATGCTGGCTCTAGCTGTTGCTGCCTGACACTGTTTGCTACCTTTAAGTTTGTTATCCACCAAAACTCCAAGATCCCTTTCCAACAGGGATTCACTTAACACAGAGCCATTTATAGTATAATTAGCACAAGGATTTTTAAGTCCAAAAAGGAATCACCTTACATTTCCCAACATTGAATCTCATCTGTCACTTAGCAGCCCAATGTGACAATCTATCTAGATCCTCCTGCAACAATTGCACATCCTCTGAAGTTTTAAAGGTCGACAAAGTTTTGTGTTGTCAGCAAACACAGAAACCTTGCTGACAATACCCACTTCTAAATCATTAATAAACAGATTAACTAGAAGCGGCCCCAACACAGAACACTGTGGCAACCCACTTAGCACTTTAGCTCATATTGATGAAGCCCCATTTTAAGACATGTAAACTGAGGCAAATCATTTTTAACTAATCAAACAGTAATAAGGAATAATTACCACCAATCTTAAATCTGCTTTTTTCCCCCTTCTCTGACCTTCCTATCCCTTATTTTTATCTCTGCGAGTTTTACTTTTTAAAGGGGGCGGGGCACAGCTAGTCAGTAAAGAACTGTCAATCACCCAGCTACTCCCCCTGGCACATTACATGTAGAAACTATCCATTCTATAAAAGTAAACCTTATTTCTCTATCAATGCATGGCTTATTGATTCAGCATTAGGATCAGGAAATGAATAAGCATTATATGTTTCTCTGTGCTCTTTACACACACACACACACACACACACACACACACACACACACACACACACACACACACACACACACACACACACACACACACACACACACACACACACACACCTTCAAACTCCTACAGCTAAAATAAATTCTTACTTGATTCAAACAGTTATTACAGCTCCCAGTGCTGCTTACCTTCCCATGGCAAAGCAGTTTTACTTTCACTTTCACTATAACACAAAATCACTGGGTGAATGCTATTGGCTGTAGTGAGGCACAGATCACCTATGCATACTAACTAGGAGTGAGCTGAAGAGGACATGAGGAGATCTAGTGACAGGGAGCACTGAGAGCAAAAGGGGATCAAGTTCCTGGCAGCACTAAGTTCCTTTAACAACTACTCTTTGCATCCTAATTCATTAACCAATTTTCTATCCATGTACAAATGTGCCTCCCCAGACCTTAGCTTATACATTAGCCGCCTACAGGGGACTGTATCAAAAGGCTTTGCAAAATCCAAGTATACTACATCTACTGCTATGCCAGAGTCTAAATTTCTACTCACTTGCTGGTTACTACTTATAATGTCAGTCCTTGAAACATACTCTAGAATATATTCCCTTATTAAACATTCCCTTATTAAACTTTCCAGTATCTTCCCCATCACTAATGTTAATTTATTAATATTAACCTTATTTAGTTGTTTTTGTTCCATATTCTCGGTTAACCAAAGTGCACTTGTCTCTTTTATACCATTATTGCTACTATACTCTATGATATCTGTACTTGGATCTTCCATAGTGTATACAGAGGGGAAAAAATATTTAAGACATTTGCTTTATCGACATTCTCCATAACTAACTTATTCCCATTAATTAATGGTGCCACATTTTCAGTCCTCATCTTCTTACTATTAATATATAATATAATAAAATTAGGCTTAGTGATGCTTTGTTCAGCTATCCTAACTTCTACCCAGTGCTGAATAGGCTGGTTGCTACCAGCTCTCTTGTGCATAATTTTGGGCCTGCGCAACTAAATGACCTCCAAGAAGACCAGCTTTGCCCTCGCTAGGAAACAGAACAGCCCCCAGCTACATGACTATATAAATGCATATCCATATTCCTATGGATAGCATACCAACTCTCCATGGCACATACAGTACAAGTTTATTTATTAAGAGCCACAAGCGCAAATATAATATTTAAGTGCTCTATATGTGTTACTTTCCTGAAACATACAAAGCCATTTTCTAAATGGGTTGGGATGGGTACACATTCTAATATTTTAGCCCGATCAACTGTTCACTGCAATAGTTTGACCAGTTAGGTTGAACATAGTAACATAGTAATTAAGGTTAAATAAAGACATACGTCCATCAAGTCCAACCTATTCACCCTCTTTTTTTTTTTTTTTTTTAACCCTACCTAACAGTTGATCCAGAGGAATGCAAAAAAACCCAGCTAAAAAGGGGGAAAAAATTCCTTCCTGACTCCAAACGGCAATCGGAAAGTATCCCTGGATCAACCAGATCTATATGCATTAATACCAGTAATTCTCAATATTTTTTCGTTTTAGAAACTTATCCAGACCTTTTTTAAAGCTATTCAATGAACTTGCCATTACCACTTCTGCTGGAAGACAGTTCCACAGTTTCACCGTTCTCACTGTAAAGAAACCTTTCCTAACCTGAAGATGAAACTTCTAACCTTAAAGGATGTCCACGAGTCCTCTGATATGACCTATTAGTAAACAATGCACCAGAGAGTTCATTGTACGGCCCATTAATATATTTGTATAAGGTTATCATGTCCCCATGCAAACGTCGCTTCTCCAATTTAAACAGCCCTAACTTGTCTAATCTGCCTGCATATTCAAGCTCCTCCGTTACCCTTATTAATTTAGTTGCCCTTCTCTGAACTGCTTCAATTTCCAAGATGTCCCTTTTGAATATGAGATTCCAAAACTGCACCGCATATTCCAAACCAGGCCTTTCCAGTGCCCTGTAAAGAGGGAGACAGGGGTGTTCCAAAGTTTTTTACACCTGAAACAAATTTAAATGCCGGCTATCGGTAGACGGGTGGCGGCACGTGAAGCGGGTATGGCTTCATCAGGGAACATAGGTGTGGCTTGTGGAGGTGGGTGTGGTAGGCTGACTAACACTGACTGGAAGGCTGACTTAACACTGATTGGTGGACTGAAGAGCTGACTTAACACTGATTGGTGGACTATCTGTTGTATTCAATTAGATCAACTGGACTTAAAATGTAGTTCTTGAAGACGTTTCGCTAGTCATCCGACTGGCTTTCTCAATTCAGAATGACTTGTACAAGAATCTGTGGCAATTATGTACCCTGGAAAATCCCAATTAGCATATCACAGCCAGGTGTTAAGGGTGTGATTGGATAGTGTCTAAGAGGTGTTGTAGGAACGCCCAGGGTAAGGTGTTAAAACAGCATTATACATGGCAGACAGTTGGTGTCGAACCCCCCCACCTCTATTTAGGCTTGGTTTCTTTATTTTCACATAAATGGCCTCCTTAACACCTCTCTTGAACCAGTCACGTTCCTTCGCCAGTATGTTAACATTACAATCTTCAAAGGTATGTCCTTTATCCTTAAGATGATTGGTGGACTGGTGCTGAAATGCAGTATTGCAGGAAAGAAGATTTTTTTTTTAACTGCCGCCTTTTAAGTGTTCTTCAGGGGTGCGCCCTGAGCAAATGTTTCAGTTTGCTTCATGGTAGGGACACCCCTGGAGGGAGAATAATATGCACTGCATATTCCAAATGAGGCCTTACCAATGCTTTGTAAAGAGGGAGAATAACACTTTCCTCCCTTGAATCTATTCCCCTCTTTATACAAGACAATATCTTGCTAGCTCTAGCCGTTGCTACCTGGCATTGTTTGCTATAGCTAAGTCTGTTATCTACCAGAACCCCCAAATCTTTTCCCATTACAGATGCACTTAACACAGAGTTATTTATGGTGTAGGTGGCACAGGGATTATTAAATCCTAAATGCATCACCTTACATTTATCAACATTGAATCTCATCTGCCATTCTGCTGCCCATTTTGATAATCTA
Organism: Hymenochirus boettgeri; assembly: GCA_019447015.1. Taxonomy (NCBI): domain Eukaryota; kingdom Metazoa; phylum Chordata; class Amphibia; order Anura; family Pipidae; genus Hymenochirus; species Hymenochirus boettgeri. Next base: position 145,267,115 of record CM033472.1, read on the forward strand.
TCTAGGTCTGCTTGCAGCACTTGCACATCATTTGAAGCTTCCAAAGCTCTGCATAGTTTAGTGTCAACAGCAAACACTGAGACCTTGCTCTCAATGCCCCCTTCTAAGTCATTTATAAACAGATTAAACAGAAGCGTTTATAAACAGATTAAACAGAAGAGGCCCCAGTACAGAACCCTGAGGCACTCTGCTTAGAACTTTAGCCCACATAGATGTAGCTCCATTAACCACCACTCTCTGTTTGCGATCCAATAACCAGTTCTCTATCCATGAACAAATGTTTTCTTCAAGGCCAACAGTTCTCAGTTTATACATTAGTCGCCTATTTGGCACAGTAGCAAAAGCTTTCGCAAAATCCAAGTATACCATATCCACTGCTGTGCCTTAATCTAACTTCTTACTAGCTTCTTCATAAAAAACAATTACATTTGTCTGGCATGATCTATTTCTCATAAATACATGTGAACTACTACTAATAAGATGAGCTCTGGAGACAAAGTCAAGGATATGATCCCGTAACAAAGTTTCCAGCAGCTTCCCTACCACTGATGTTAGGCTTACAGGTCTATAGTTACCAGGCTATGAACGACTACCTTTTTTGAATATTGGTATATTGGCTTTTTTCCAATCCAGTGGCACATCCCCAGACCAAAGCGAATCTGAAAAGATGAGAAACGGTCTAGATAGAACTGAACTAAGCTCTTTTAAAATCCGAGGGTTCAATCCATCTGGTCCTGGGGCTTTATTGATATTAACTTTGTCTAATTGTTTCCGTACCATATCCTCTGTTAGCCAATGTGAATACTTTTCTTTTATACCCTGCATATTATTACAATCCCTGCTGTAAGGACAAGGATTCTCAACAGTAAAAACCGATGTAAAAAAACGGTTTAGCAGATTGCCTTTTCGGCATCTTCTACAACCACCTCAGCTCCATTATTCAATGGTCCCACATTCTCAGTCCTCGTCTTTTTAACATTTATATACTTAAAAAACATTTTGGGGTTGGACTTGCTTTGTTCGGCAATCGTATTTCATTTTCTATTTTAGCTAGTTTTATTGCTTTCTTGCACTCCTTGTAAGTCTGTTTTGTTCCCTCTGATTTCAAAATTTTAAAAGCCTTTTTCTTTTTTTCTATTTCCCTTTTTACCTGAGCATTAGGCTATGCAGGAGTGGACCTAATTTTTTTACACTTGTTCCCTAAGTCAAAATAAAAAGTACCACAGCTGACATTTTGGCTTGACCAAAATTTACCAGCCTGTCAGATAGAAATTACCACCGATATTTTGGCCCAAATGACTGGAATTTCAGTTTTGGCGTTGGTCGCTACAATACAGTATATCAGTCTGTGTGTACACTGAATTATGGTGGTCACACACGCAATGATACCAGCATCGTCCGATCGTTGAACAGTTTTAATGATCAACATCAAACACACAACATTGAAACATCCCTATATCATATAATCTGGATTGTTGCATATATGGCCACCAAACATAGCGCATTCGATTGTGCAAAAAATTGCAGCTTGAATGTGCTCTGGTTAATGGATTGCACAGGTAGTAAGCACCAATGCACGTCAGTGCACTAGTGTGGTCACATCAATTGGCCAAACTAGTGTCTGCTTTTAAAAACACGATCGGCTCGGTCTTAAAAGTGCATTGGTGTGGCCTTTAGTGTCACTTTAAGATGGGAAATTAGCGGTGATAGTTCTTGGTAAATGAGCTTTATATTGTGTAAACATTTTACACAATATAAAGCTCAGACATTTTACAGAACCCTATCAGCATTCTACCATGCTAATATAACAAAGATTATATTAACTGTAGTAGAGTTTTAACACCTGGGTAGTGACTCACAGTTAAAAGGAAAGGTCAACACCAAAAGTAAATCTGACCTGCAAACACTGATATTGTATGTTTATCTTCTATAATAATGCAAATTCAAACAATCACTTTGGGAATTCTGACATAATGATGACGACTGCAGTTGGAATGTTTTTCCAAAGGCAGAGAGGAAAAAACAAACAAAATGAGAATAAGAAGAGGACGGAAATGGTAATACAGTAAGGCAGAATCAGAAAAATAATGGTCTCCTGTACAGTCCCCCCCCCCCAAATTTAAAAAAACTGACCACCAGGACCCTGGCCACCAGGGAAATTGTTTCTGCCTCTGAGCTGTCCTCTCAGAGGTTTTTGGCTTGCTCAGAGCAGCCCTTCACTACCTCCCCACTCTCCATCTCCCTCCCTCCCCCACTCATTTTCCTCTCCCTCCCCCTAATGTAAATCCCCTTTCCCACATATTAGCGCTAGTTCCCCCAGCCCCAACCGCAATAAAATATTTGTCAGAAAGTCCCCCAATCTTTATTTACCTTCCCGCTCTCCCCTGGCGTTCTGAACTGCCGTCAGCCAGGTCTGTGATTGGCTGCCTCTCAGCCAATCACAGACACGGCTGCCAGTCAGGCCCCCTGCTTGCAGTTCCGTACACACGTGGGATCGGCCTGAGACGCATTCTGAAGCCATTATCGGCGTGCGCGTACGCCAATTGTATTTTTTACATTTTGATAGATGGAACAGGCACCATGAATTGTATATATAAAATGTTTTTAATTGATTTTAATTAAGGGAGGTATTTGAGTTCATGTGTCCCTTAGTTTAAATAAAGGATTTTTATTATATCATTTAGAATGTGCAGACTATTTTTGAAGGGATTCTGTTGTTTCTACTTGTGGATATGGATGTAAGAAACAGAATATTAACATTTCAGTAAAAAATTAAAGTAAGTCTGGGGAATCGAACCTGCAACATTCTATACTTGTTTACACTAGAAACAAATAAAAAGTAAGCCTGGGGAATTGAACCTGTGTCCCAATGGACTGTTTGTTTCCAAGCCCAGCACTTTAGCAGCGCATCACCATTGCACAAGCAATCTATACAAATACATTTCAGCAAATGTCAGTAAAATCAGTTCACTATTTTGTATTGCTCCAGGAAGACTGTCGGCAATTCACGCTGGTTGGTAAATAAAAAAAAGAGCTGCTATATATAAAGTTTGTACATAAGTAGAAACTTTATATTTTCTAAAAACATGATGGAAACAAACAAACATCATCGCATGCTTGGGGGCACACCCATCGGATGTTTTTGGTGGTCTGACCCACCAATGTAGGACAAGTGCGATAATCAGACAGAATGACTGTTCATTTGCTGGGTACGCTCATCGTCACCCGACCCTAAACCCACCTTACCATCCATATGGTTGCTTTGTTTTGCAGTGTTTAGCTGCAATTTCCATTAAGGTATTTACCATGGACGAATATGCTACAAATACATTACTAATACATATTACTTCCTGAAAAAAGGATAATAACTACATTTCAAAAAAGCATAAATTAAACTTTTAGTCACAAAAGATATAATTCCTGGAATAAGAACCTTACATTTAATATTGCACTGAAAGTATAATCTGAATGCTAATATCCAAAAGGCTGACAAAGCCAGTATATCTTGCAGTAAAACTGTATAGGAAATATACTGTAGTTCTGTGGGAAAAGGACAGGGGTAGATAATCTTTATTGGTATGTAAGGGTTACATTTATGGAAAATTGTCAGGATGGAAAATAATGTAATATTTGCAGCTACAAATGGATATCCAAATGGGGATAGGGAAGAGACAGGTAGTCTATCCAGGAAATGTAAGAACTGCATAAAAAAAGGAAAGGTTGATGAGGCTTTCCACTAGGTAAACATGGGTGCCGCCACCTCACAGCATGTAACGTTCCTGCATGTAGTTGATTAAACAAACCTATATGTTCTGCAGTAATTCTACGGACCGGAGAGTAACAAGTGTCAACTAAATTTTATTAGTGGCCAAGAACATTGCTTATACTTATAGCTTTTTACCTCTGAATACAGATCTTTAAACTATCCAAACATTTCCATAGTACATTGCATTGAAGGTTACGTTATGTTTTTTCTTGCTATATTAAAAGAAAAAGACACAGGAAATGATACAACTTTGTCAGTCTTATATATATTTAAAAAATTTAGCATGAAATGAAGAGATGATGGGGCATATTTATAAAGGAGTGCTCTTAGCTTTTAAATCAATACAATATTTAAACACTTACGGTAAGCTATATTCCTGTACATATGGAAATTAATCGAAAGTACAGACATGCAATTTTGTATGGGATCAGCAACGAATGAGGGCCTGACAGATACCCGTTCTGGACGATAATTTTACATCTCTGGCCATTCAGTCAAGCATTGTTGGTGGTCAGACCGATCAAGGAATGATGCCTGACTGAGCAGCCATACATTTGCGATTAGTGGCTGATATGTCCATTTGGTATTCGTTTGTTGCCGGACACATCGCAAAATCTATAGTGTGTACCAACCCTTTAAACTCCCAGTTCTCCCCCAATTCTGTGTGCTCTACACACAGAAAAAAAAACTTGTAATGGTAGGGCACCAAACAGCCATAAGGGACCAGCAGGGAGGGCAGAAGGGCTCCCCTGCGCATAGCAGAAACTTCTCAGAGAACAAGGAAGCAGCAGGGACCGGATGACTCACAGACTGCTCCTACTCTTTACTTTTTGGAACTTTGAACAGGCACTGCAGGGGAACCATAAGGAGCTGGGATGTAAGGTAAGGCTTTTTTTAAAACTACACAGTGGGGGCAGTAGTGAGTTAAATTTTAGCTTTGGGGGTGGACATGCCCTTTACTGGCCACTGTCTATAACACAATAGCAAACATCCTGTCTGCAGGGCCACACACAGAGACCCTACAGCACACACACAGCGTGGACCCAAAGGAGACAGTATTTCCTTTGTTGAATGAGAGATACAGGGAAGGGATTGAAACTTCATCTGCTCTGATAAATTTGCCGTTGCTCCGCTTCCAGTTGAGTTCAGAGTATTTTCCCTCTCTAACACTTTAATACAGTGTTAGAGCTCAGGAGCATGCATGCAGACCGAGCAGCATGCATAGAGCTGGTGATGGTGATGTAGATGTGAATGGCCCTGGGAAGAGCACTGTCACAGTCCCTGCTGCTCTTATGTCCTGTACTGGGTTAAATGACAAGTTAGTGCAGGAAAGGATTTTGTGTGTGTGTGTGTGGCCCATCCTGTGTGCAGGGTCCATCCTGTGGTATCAAGCACCACCAGAGGACAACAAGCACCACCTAAGGAATTGTATTTATAGATCTAATTTAACCATGTCTAAGATGCTTAATAATGCACACACATATCTGTGTATTACTAAGCTGATGGAGCATAATGGATTTTAAAACAAGAACATTTTTCTTTTATAGTTGTTCTTGAGCAGATTTCTAATGGGTGCTGTGTCTAAAATGTCAGATTAAAGGATGTGATGTGAACTATTGTTTTAGCATTAATTCAAGAATATATAAAGGAGCTATATCTTACCTCCCATTCTTTAATTAAGAGCCAGGTACAAAGAGTGAAACTTCCCTGTGATTGCGATCCACCACTGGCTCTTCTGACTGTATAATTTAATTGGAGCTGGAAACAACACCTGTCAGAGGAGCCAGCGGTGGAGTGTGCTCACAGGTAAGTTTCCTTCGTTTCTGGCTCCTGGTACATTAATTGAAGAACGGGAGGTAAGACATAGCTCCTTTATGTCACGTTTTTCAATTAATGCTATTATTTTATTGAGAGAAATTAAATGAGACGTTGAGTACCAAACAATACCCCCTGTTTTGAATTTGCTCTTGCACCATTACCATCCATAAAGCAGCATTTCCTAATTTTTACTCAGGTGATGTATCACTCTCTTAGGGTTACCCTATATTGGGAGTGTCTGACACTCTTAAGTAGCAGATTAGAAGAGAACCATGACCATGACGGCAACCTGAAGCATGGCTGAAACGCTTTCGTTAAGGTTCTGACACACCTTCTTTTCTTATCTATGGTAATGTTTGCACCATGGTAATGGCTCCCAGGTACAGTGGATATTAAAGCAAGAATGTTGATGTAACTTGGATGCTACATGTGCATGCATATGGAATAAATGTGAATTGTTTGGGTCAATGTTATAAGTATTAACTTTTTTTTTGCCAGCTAAAAACAATTACCTTGGAAAAACATCCCTTTGGCTAAGGTGCCGCACATAACAGTGTTTGCCACACTTTACCCCTCTTACTACCCAATATGATCCAACCTGCCATTCACACTCCACTACCAATCTATTTACAGCCTACCAATTCCCATCACCTTATGTCTCACCCCCATATCCTCTAGACTGGGCAGTGTCCTCTTCCTTATTGTATTACGGTATTGCTGTAAGAAACTCATCACTCTGTGTACTTATATTATGTATTACCTGTGTATGTAATATGTATGACTTGGAATATGTTGGCGCTATATAAATCCATAATAACAATAATAATACAATAACACTTGTACATCCACTATTTGACTAAGCTTTGTCTCCTTTTTGTCTGTATTGCAAAGACTTGAACAGTCCAAGGTTCTCCACCTGCTTTGTTTTCCCATCCACAAGAATCCCATCAGGAGCTGATGTGGCTAGTAAAGTCTGGGTCCCCTATGCAATCACAGTAAGATTGTTCTGCCTCTTACACATACACACACACACTTTTATTTCCACTATTTGACCAAGCTTTGCTTCCTTTACGCATTGCTTTACTGAATGTTTATTTTCCAGGGTATCCACATTTCAAAGAGCAGTGCAGTCTGCTGTACTCTGTCCACTAAAAACAAACAGGGTTTTTCAATAAAAGTTCTTAACGTTTAAAATGGTGCTAATTTTGCCCCAACCAATCAGATGTGTGCTTTCATATGTTAAATAAAATCTGATTAGTTGGGGCAAAATTAGCACCATTTTAAACGATAAGAAGTTTTGTTGAATCTCCCTGTATATCTTTAACTCAAGCTGATTCAAATGGCATTCACGAGATCCCCTTCACTGTTCATAACCATGGTAAGAGTTCTACATTTTTAAAAAAAAATACACACACGGTTATACACCCACTACATGTCTGAGCTTCATGTCTTTCTTTTCCAGGGTGTCCACATTTCAAGGAACTGAGCACAACAAAGTTTTCAACTGCTGTGTCTTCAAACCAAAAGGAAAAGCTGCAATCTCTAATCAACACAGCTAACGTTACAGTCTGTATAGGATGAAATTAGTGGCAATGGTAGTGGCTCAAATTTACTGTACCTCAAAGCACAGTACAACTTGATGCCCTCTTGCTGAAGAGAGGAGAAGACGGCACCAGATTAGAATGAATACATTTACATATGCAATGTAAGTTGCATTGTAAAACTTGTGTTTCATGGTATTGAAAGGTTAAATGAAATGACGCTTATTGAATTTTAACAAGTAACAGAAATGATGTTGTTAAAGGGCATGTCCACCCCCAAAACTATAATCGGGTGTCCCATTCAAGGAAACTGAGCACAACAAAGTTTTCAACGCTGTTCAAACCAAAAGGAAAAGCTGCAATCTCTAATCAACACAGCTAACGTTACAGTCTGTATAGGATGAAATTAGTGGCAATGGTAGTGGCTCAAATTTACTGTACCTCAAAGCACAGTACAACTTGATGCCTCTTGCTGAAGAGAAGATGGGACCAGTTAAGAATGATTTTTAACAGTTGCTTGCATTAATGTAAATA